>QNGE01000022.1:0-119719 GCA_008508345.1 Paragonimus westermani
TTATAACCGCAATGAAACAGACTGGTCTTGAGTGTGGCAAGCCATTTACGGTTGCATGGCGTATGCTAAAGATAATCTCTCAACAATCAGCGTTAAGAAAGAGGCCTTCAGGTCCGAAAATATCAAATCCATCCGCAGTCCACGAGCACCGGTGCTCTCAAAACCACTACACAGCAAAAGTGCGACGGAAGTACTCGTGACAAGGTAAAAACCCAACGGTTTGTCTGTTTTTGCATTTGATGGGTCGACGTGATATCATGTCAAGTAGCGCTCAAAAATATGGCAAACGTCCGAAGTAACGAAAGAGTGACAACAGTGTAACTGCAACCGCCGGACGAAAAACTGCTGTTTTCTTCTTGTTAGCTAGTATGGTCGACACTTTGATCGCAACTTGCTACCACTAGCTGGCAACAGTACATATTTACCCCCCACATTTTTTTTAGTTTGGTAATAAATCGCAGTTCGCTGCCCGCGGATGTGAACTTTATGATCATTATTGTTTGACCTTGGGTCATTGTGCCGCGTGACATGGCAGCACACAGAATATGTACTTTTGTGATGGATCAAGTGAGCCTTGCTAAAAGGCACTGTTTCTCGGGGTAGGTACTGAAGCATATCGTACCACAGCCGGCAGAACTGAAAAGGTGTCGGCGTGCTCCTACTGCGCAAATGAAATCATGGGATAACTGATTGATTCATGTCCGCAGCGGTTACTTATGATGAATTCACTTTTATGGTAGGTCCAACGCTGTTTTGATTTGGTTGCCAAAGTTCAACCCGAACTTCCATCAGAAAAACTAACGTAATAATAACGCACGCAAAGTATTCATGTTGCCCCAAAGCAAGCAAACATCAGTTATGGGTTGTGTAGCGCGTCTGGCCTTTGCAGCAGCAGTGTGCCAGAGGAGTCGGGTCTTATAAATCTCAGTTTGAAGTACACATACGAGATAATGTCGCTTGAATGTAGCAAGTTAGCAGTGACCGAATTACACTACCTCTCACTCTACCTACGACGGTGGATCATGTGTGGAGCCTCATTTGGACGAACATAAGAAGCGAAACGCGATAACTCATGAGCCCTATGAGTTTATCACAAAACCATGTGTATCAGATAATTGTCACCTTCAACTAGTGAAACTTACAAACAGATGATGTAAAGTCACACATCTGCTCATCATCATCATAAGCGACAATACATCAATGATTGCCACACAACCACAAAGAAAAGCAAACTCTGTGTAGTAAGAGAGAAGGGAAGAAAGCGGGAAGGGACCTGACTGCTAAAAAAGTACATTTACGTCTATATCTCAACATTCAGCATCAAAGTGCCTACACCTTGCAAACAAAAACCAGGCTGCAGATGAAATTAAGGCATCGTCAGCAAGACAGCTTCCTTACGATTAAAGAATAGGACTATGACGAAGGGTATTTCAAACGTTACACTGGCTCCCTTGATGATGATGATGATGTTAGTCCGAGGGAACACTCTTGGGGACAACTAGATTGCACGGAATAGAATGCCTCAGTCTAACATTGATGATGCCATGAGAACTGCAAAGGAAAAGAAAGGATAGGATGTTGTAGGTGGTAACGAAGTGCTACCTTAGTATTCGGCGATTAGCGTTATAAACTGTCCATCCCAGAACAACGTTGTTGGTGATTAGAAAGGTTCGTGCTTCACGACCTGAATGTCTATTAAAAAGGGAAGAGTTTGTAGGCTAGTGTAAGCATAAGGTCAGTCACAATAGTATTCAAAGAAACGAAATAAGTATATTATTACGACATACCATGTAGAATCCTGCTCCGGTGTATCTCCGCGAGTACAATGCAGGCCAACAGAGTGACTGTCATCATAATGGTTAAATTGTATGTCTTCGTCCAGATTACACATGTTAGAGCATCGCTGGTGAGGATTTTCGCACACGTCCGTAAGAGATGTACCATCAACTGTATTTTCAGGATTAAATTCCAATTTGCCACTGACAGGAGAGTGATCTTGGCCGGAACACTGTGTCTGACTCACACTTCTGAGCAGATATTCCGAAATATGGGAGAGATTCATCACAAGTGGGTAAGCATCAAACGGCAAGGAAGTTTTTAGTTTCACGGACAACGATGAATCGAAAGGTAAACTGCTTCATAAGAATGAGTTCATCGGTTATTTACTCACTAACCCACTCAAAAACGGACATGAGCCTGACCAAACTGTGCCTCCGTTCGCGGCAGCTTACGCATCAGCCACTAACAGAGGACAAGGAGGCATTTCGAGAACTGGGCAGCCTATAATAAAATGGCGATCGGAGGTAGCTGCATGAAAAAGCGAATGAAAAACAGCAAATATAAAATTCCACTCTACCATGAAAGAGTCAGTATGTTAACAAATACATCACACTGATACACTCAAAAGTGACCGGGTGTGGACATCAGCAACTGAGATAGATCAGGCAGTGAGACAAAACAGTGACTGGAATATTTCTACGATACATTTGTAACATCGTCTGAGTATTAACAAGGCAGTCAACTCATCTCAAATAACTATAAGAGACAACCAAGTTCCAGTCGCTTGTATGGTCAAATTACCCGGTACATCAGTGAACTGATGGGCAAGCACAGAGGCTGCACCCACAGGCTGCAGAGTGGGGAACGACTCACCACGTGAGGATAAACGATGAGGTAAGTGGACTTCTCATGATGAACAATGAACAGGAGTGATATTAAAGCATGGTGGACTCTCGGTTTGTAGCTGGGTCTTAAATAAAGTGCCACGTATGTTCGTTGACTGTGATATGATACGACACGTTACCCTATCACAAAAAGGCTGCCAATACTCTAACGAGAGTACATGGATTACCCCACAACAAGCCATTCGTCGAGTGGGCTTATCGTACGAAGTATGGACATCTTCGGTAGAAGCCAAACACAAACAAGTCCGGAAGAAGGCAGTGTAGATCGGTTCCAACGAGTACGAAAACTGTGCCAGGTACCTTGAATGGCCAAGTACTATTCGAAGAGCATCTGAGTCAAGTTGGCAGCAGGGCACCGGAAACAGGAGACAGGTATCGCAACATATTTGTTGGCCTTGGACTCCCTGGCCGGTCAGATTTACCACACCAGATCCACCTCTGATGAATCCTCGAGCAACCGCGATGCGTCTGTCGCAACCTTACGAAGGGTCCACTGGCCATTCTGAATGGATGGATTCGATCCGGAAGGCTCATAAATTCAACCACTAATTGTTGACGATCCTCCACGAACTGCGAACTCCATGCTTTGCCCTGCTGCTTTGTTGGTTAGGTTTCTATTGCACCGAAGGCTCTGGGTGGGGTCGCGGTAGTCAGCTTTTCTTCCTTAGCTTGAGTAACCGAGAAGTATTCTTTCTTCACACCAATGGCAAATTCGTTACCTTCTGTGATCCTTTCGTATCAAGTGTGATAAAAACAACACTAGGCACAAAACAAACGGCAGTATCTTCAATTTTACCTCGACGATTTGGAAAGTAAACGTTAAAGATACCGAATGTCAAGAGGCTTGAAGTCCTACATTCAATCGCACGCACAGAACTGTAACCATGGGTGGCAATGAGATTATTAGTGTTGTATAACAGGCAGTTTCGTTGTGAGTAGTATACTACTCACAAGCAGTGTATCGCCCACAGGCGACATTCAGGAACAAAAGGACAGGGCCCCGAACACGACGGACAAGAAGAGACTATCGGAACAGTGTGTACATGCTGTGTGAGAACTTTCACCAAGGCGAACGACAAAGTACTGTCACCCAATGTATGTGAATGCATGTCTGTCGTGCAAATGAGTGTACGCGTTTGTGGTTTAGTTTTTGACATGGCCTGTACGGAAGTTTGCGCAATAAACCAACTTGTTGGCCAAGCGTCTTTTGCGGACACAACATTAGTAACGGATTCTCCATTGAGGATGAAACAAAATCACTCACCTAAGCCACCAAAATGATATTTTCATGATTGAGTCAGGCATCAAATATACTAACCAGCCGTTTACGACGCTGGACTTCCAGGTTACTGACGAAAGGTAATAGATATCCAACCGTCGAATTCACAGAGAAATGCAATTAAGCTATGAGCCGTAAGCTGTGTTAATCTTCTCGATTGGAAGTCGCGTTATCTGGCCGTTTACTGTTTACGAGAAGGGTGGTGGCTAATCAACCTCATTAGCTTGGGTGTTGACATTAGTTGAATGACCAAAAGGCTTTCTTACGATATCTAACTATTACTCAGCTCAGTCGTTCACTTTTAAGGTGCAGGTAACTTGAGTTTAGTTGTTTGAGTTTAGCTATCGAAGATAGCTACGGAGATAATCTGTATCGTCCATATTTTTGTTCCTAAACAAGAACTTATTTTCGCATGAGGCCACGGTAATTAAATATCAGTGTCAGACATTTGCGTACAATGTTGTCAATACACATTAAAATATACGGATATACTGTGAAAACTGGTTGCCGTTGTCTCCGTCAGGATGTAACTTCTGAACAAAATGATAAACCGGAACAATTAATCAAATAGGTCATTTATCATGTGAGCGAATGCCACTTTACGCGACAAAAGTTCCGTCAAGGTGGTCAGCATGACATTTACTTTACAAGCAAATGTGAAGTGGCGAAGTAGCGCGTGTTAGATGGAAACTCGACCGTTTGTGCACGCGATCAGAACCACAAGTTGTTGATGGTAAAGCATCTTATTATCACCTTGGCGAACACACACCACGCATCAGAAATCGACAGATTCCGATTTATAAAAGTTGAACTTTTACAATCCAACACAATGCTATTGATTCAACCTGTGAACTAGAGTGATGCCCGCAGCATACAGCAGGCCGATATACATCAAGTTGGAGAACGGAACAGTGGACGTGATGGACGCCAGGGTCATTGATAAGCAGCTGTCAGCGACAGAAGTCTCATGTCACCACAACATACCATATGTATTCAGGACGTTCAGAAGTGCACTGGGAAGTTGTTTTCGTGACGCCGGATGTAACTCCGACACAGCAGATTATATCGCCACAAAGTTCAGCACTGACTGCTGATAACCATGATATCCGGGAGAGCCAGAAGAGATACACTGTGGAACGTAAGCACCTCGTTAACTCCAATCAGTCAGTTTCAAGAGATATTTGACTACACCGTTGGTGCGCGACGATAAAACGAGCAGATGAACGAACGTAATATGGATACGTGACAGTTTCAACGTAACGGCAACGAAATCCTATCAACAATTCCTTCCAAACGACGTCTGAATAAAAAAAGAAACAACCTCAATTCCACAGCAGGATGAATTCAATTAATGTGGGAAATCAAATTTAAATTCACATCCCCGATGTCAGGCGGGTCGGTGAAAACCTGACTCCCCAAACTGACTGTATCTGCAATCCGGCAACTTTCCATCGTCATGAACATCCCTCACAGGAAAATTCTGCCGCACATCATCACACAGTTGAGGCGACGCACATATTCGCAGAACAAACTGGAAATCGCGTAGCAAATCTCTACTTGTTCAGGGAGTGCGTTTGCGGCTGTAGAGTGTTTATAGGCAGATTTGGATGCGGTGATTGTTAATTGACTGGTTCGTGTTAAAAATTCGGGCGTTGGTGCGTTGGGCGGCAGATAACCGGTTTTCGCGCAAGNCGCAAGATGTCGGAACTGGTGGACCTCAGTGAAGTGTTTTCAGTATACTTCCCTGATGGTTTCCGTTGTGACACGTTCACGGAATTTCGTGGGGAGTTGCGTAAGTTTCAGTTGGAAACAGGAACGAGTTACGTTATGAGAAATTGTGTAACACGTACACAGTACTTCCGGAATTGGGGGAAGAAAATTCCTGAATGTGCAGTGTACAAGCAGTACTACCTGTTTTGTGTGCACTGTACCAGGAAGAGCAGGCGGACGGATAGCGTGAATCACAGGTGAGTATTTAGTTTTCTGCATGTTTATATATATGGTGTTACAGGTTTCAGGATTTTCAGTGTCCGTCGGTTAGTCACGTATCGTACAAGGAGGGAGCTTTGCGTATATCGCACAGTTACTTGGTTCACAATCACAGGACAATGTTGGTCGACCCGGGAGTATACCCCGACACCCGTAGGCTAGAAAGTTCGGCGGAGGAGGCTGTATGTGGGTTGTTGGATAGTTTCCACAGAACCCATGAAGTTATGGGTTACGTTAGGCGTGAGTATGATATAGTGCTGAATCCTGGTGACGTAAAGTCGTTAAGACGCAGAAAGCGATTACGTGAAGTTCCGGATTGAGATTTAGAGAGCATACGTAAAATGCTAGAACCTGTAGGACCTATGCATTTGAAAACGGACGACGAGGATAACCTGTTGGTTTTGTCGTTTACGACTGAAAGACTTCAAGAACTATACGTAAACTATGGAAGTGTTATCATGGCAGATTCCACAGCTGAGTGCAACAACGGGGCACACCATTCATGGCACGTTGTTGGTACGGATTGTAATGGTAAAGGTAGGAGCGTTTTTTCATAGTTTTTCCCTAATGAAAGTTTGTTATGTTATAAGGTCATGTTGGACAGCTTCAAGCAGCTGATGCCAACAAGGGATGTGAAGACGATCGTGGTAGATAGGCACCCGGCACAGCTGGAATGTTCAGAAGAATAATTCCCTAACGCTAAGGTTATGTTTTGCTCCGTTCATATGAAACAGAATATGGTTGACAGATCTAGGCAACTGAAGAGGATATCTTCAGATGAGAGAAACTTTTTCGCTGAAGAAATGTGTGATCTGCTGTATTGTAAATCCGGAGATGAATTTAATCTGATAGTTAACAGCATTTGCAGTCGCAGTAGGAAGCTTGGTGAATATTTGCAAACTCGCCTGCTTCCTGTGAAAGAGCACTGGGCCATGTATGCACGACGTGGCATTGTGCATTACGAGAATGCGACTAATAACAGGGTGGAGGTAGCTAATGGGTATATCAAGGGTAATCTGTCGCCTCCATCAACGTTATACGACTGTGTAAGGGAGATACTGAATCGAAACGAGTATTTGGAAATGAAATTTCGACGGATTGTTACGATGCCGTTAGTGAAGGGTGGACGTCCCGCGTGTGAAACGGGCGGCGTAACTGCATTGGAAAAACTTTCGCCGTATGCACTAGGGGTAGCCGGGGATAACTGGAAGAAGGGTGTTTTCGTTTCGGACATGCAACCGGGGTGAGTAATGTTTGCTGATAAACACATCGTCAGCGTTGACGGTCATGGGTCCTGTACGTGTTCGTTCTTCATTGATTGGGAACTGCCATGCAGACACCTTCTGTGGTGTTGTAATAATGACATTATTGATGCTAGCAATATGTTGAGAAACAGTGGGTGGTTACTGCCGGAATATTCTCGAAGCTGCGCAGTTAACGGTGCACGCTCGGGATGTTTCAATAATGGAAAGGTCAAAAGTAAGGCAAGCAAACTGATAGAGACTAGGAACCTTACCCCGCACATTTCTGAGGTAGTGAACAGCATGCCGGGTGAGAGGTATGAGTGGACTCTGAGAGCGTTGAAGCAGTTTTCGGATTTAGCTATATCAGGCGAAAAAGTGTTCGTGGGGTCGTTTGCCAGCTTTGACACCGAGGTTGAAAGGCAAAGATTCTCTCAGCTAGAGGCGTCGAAGCCACCAACATCCAGTTCTCGATCGAGACAACGAAAACAATCTATGCGGAAAACGTTCCCGACAGTAGGATTTGGAAACCAGCCTGCAATGATGGACGACACGGAGCTCGCTAGGAGTGTCCGGTTACTCCACGTCAGCAGCAACTCCTTGTCCAAGTATGTCACAAAAATGTGTAAGAGCGACGTTCGTAGAAAGCACCTCCCTCCCGTGGACGACCAACATTGTTCGGGATGTGGCCGAGAGGATTTGGCGGATGAGGACTTAACCGACTGGATCCAGTGTGATAACTGTTGTCGTTGGTGGCATCAGCGTTGTGCCGGACATCCAAATTTCGCGAACACTTTCAAATTTCGCTTCTGTTAACCAGTTGCACGTTTCCAGATTCACCGCTTGCACCGCTTGCTTTAAATCGTAAACTCACCATGTCATCAATATGTGCACTGCTTGCTTGCATTAACCATTTAATGTCATGCATTTCAACCTACCTCATTCGTTTATTCCGTTTTTTCCCGCCCATCCCGTTTTGCCGCACTCATCATTTCCGTTGTTACGTTGCAGGATGGGCGGGGCTGCTGCAAAATCCAACCCCTCCTCAAAGCAGTGCAGCAGTGGCAACGATCTACGGGATGGGCTAACGGGGCTCTGGTGCGCAACCAAATGACCTTTGTGTGGTGAAAAATCACACAATACACTTTTGTCATAATTACGTATCTCCGCCTTTTACAATGAACTAACTTTGGGTGCATTTGTTGGAATAGAAACCATTGCGGTCGCTCGAGATGCACTACCACCATTCGAGGATCCTGCGGTTGTAGAAGTACCCTAGATGTCAATTCACTGAGAACGTACGTTTTTCGTTGATAAAATGTAAGCATATGTGATGCAGTGTTCACATATACCACTCGCGATCGTTATATTACCATGAGTTCACGTTCACCGTAGGATTACTGTATGTGGTTCCGTGTGGTACTTAGAACGAGAGCTTACACTACGTGGTCAATAACAATTTCATAGCGTTCAGTGCGTCTACCCAGGAATCATGCGTATTGTTCTGAACAGTTAGCACTGGTCCCAGGCGACCGTCTGTCAGTGGATCTATCAGCGAGACAGATGGCACACTCATCTATAATAAGTCCAGAAGGTTAGAGCAATGGGCGGAACACTTTAAGGGTCAATTTAACTGGCCTCCTGCTTCTACCGCGTTGCCGACACGAAGTTTTAAGGTAATGCCCTGGTCGGTAGACTTGGAACCACCCATTGAGACTGATGTCCGAAATTGCATTGCGGCTCTCAAACATAATAAGGCTGCTGGTCCAGATGACCACGTGCATGCACTTTTCAAAGAAGGGGGAGAGGCGTTGATAGAAGCTTTGACTCATTTGCTTCAACTTGTGTGGACGAGGGAAACTATCACCTCCAGTTGGGGTCACCCGATGATAGTTCCTATATTCAAGAAAGGTATCAGGGGCTCTTGTGAAAACCACGGAGGAATTAGTTTGACTCCAGTCATTTCTAGGGTTCTAGCATCCATTAAACTTCGTTGACTCACTGCAGCTCGAGAGGTAAACATTAAGGAAGAACAGGCAGGGTTTCACCCCGAGCGGGGATGTACAGATCACATTTTCACTCTTCGTCAAAGTTTGGAGCAGCGTCATGTGTACCGCCGGCCAACAGTTGTTCTTCTCGACTATAAGGGTGCGGTCGATTCAGTGGCTTGATCTACACTTTTAGAGTCGCTGAAACGCAGAGATGTGCCGACTAAGTACGTGAACATACTGTCGGCACTCTATTCCCATGCTTCAGATCAGATTAGGGTTTACGGTGAACTGTCTGAGAGTTTCAGCACCATGAGCGGCGTGCGTCAAGGCTGTCTGCTGTCACCATTTTTGTTTAATCTTGTCATAGACGAAATAATGGAGGACTGTCCGCGGCACTCACGAGATGCCGGCGTGGGCCGCTTACCTGGTGAAAGACTGACTGATCTTGATTATACTGACGACAAGATTTTTCCTGTTTGACAACTTTCAAGCAGCACAAGCAATTCTAGATGCAATTTCGTGTTCTGCCAATTACTTCGGAATGCGCTTTGCAGCCTCAAAATGCAAAGTGCTTCTGCAGGATTGCTGTGACCACGTAGATTTGATGTTAGATAAGGTCATCGCGGAGGTTGTTGACCGGTTTGTATATCTGGGGAGCTGCATCAGCAGCGGTGGAGGTGTAGGGAATGAAATAGAGGCGCGCATCTCTGAGGCTTGGTCGGTATTCGCTAATTTGAGGCATCTCTGACGACAGCGGGGAATTCCTCTGAAGCTCAAAAGTCGTGTATATAAGAAAACGGTGGTTAGGTCACGTAGCAAGGATGCCAGTCAGTCGTCCTTCACACCGAGCACTGTTCGCTGACACTGCGACCGACTGGTGTAAGGTGCGAGTTGGTCAGATAATGACCTGGCGTAGGGAAATGAAGTCGTTCACGAAGGGGTTGGCGACTGTATATCGAGTTCGTCTCCCGGGTTGGGGCCCTCGCGACTCATAGTCGGTGGTTGGAGACTCTAGGTGAGATGGCAGCTAATCGAGCTCAGTGGCGTGAATGTTGTCGTTGTTTGTCCGAGTTGTCTGTGAAGTGAGTGCATTTAATGACGCGGGGTCGTGGAAGCCGTAAGGAAGCTGTCTTGCTGATGACGCCTCACTCTCACTTGCAGCTCGGTTGTTTGTTTGCAAGGTGTAGGGACCTTGATGCTGAATGTTTGCATCTAGACGTAGTCATTTTCAGTAGTTAGGTCCTTTCCCGTCCCCTTCTTTTTTCTTCTCTATTTCTTTATATGGTTTGCTTTTTCTTCATAGTTGTGTGGCAGTTAAGCATTAGTGTGAACCACTGATGTATTGCTGGCTATGATGATGATGATTTCTGATTATGAGTAATTTCTGGCAGAGAATGACAAAGTTCATATGCATGCATTTATTGCATACTTCGCCGCTGGATATCGCAACGTAGGAGAAAGCACGATGTGCGAAAGAAGCTGGGAAACAACGTATACACTTGAGGTCGATGGCGATGCTGGACTCCCTCCGTTCTTCCCAGTCGTTCCACTAACCCTCCTTGCAGGCTGCGGCGCGACATCAATTGTTGTGGTGTGTACGTGATCAGTCAACAGCGGAGCCGTGTCTTGACAGCAGCCATTAAAAATAACACTGAGAGATGAAGAGACTTAATGATTATACCGGTGTTCGTTGAGGCCGGTGGACTAAGGCTGATGCCTATTCCGACACTCGTAGCGCTATATTACGTTTTGTACGTCAATTTCATCCCCAGACCAACCGCAAACGCTCGGTGACACATAGTGTCCACTGATTCCAAGTGCCACCAGATCAGACACGAGTCAGCGTCGACAGGGAAAATCAATATACCATGTGGAACGTATTTCAGAATGAGAAAAACAAGAGAAAACGAAAAAACAGATACCATGTAGCAACAATAGTTCAATACGCAGCGATTTGGTATGACATTGGAAATGATTAACAGTAATCGAATGCAACTTTCAACCCTGCTAACACACATTATGGATTATATAGGGATCATTTACGGCACTTTCGGGATGGAATACGCTCGGCATTTGATTGGTGTTAGGTTTAGGGATGAATTACGTCAATCGTGGGATAAAATAAGGTTGCGTTCTTGTGACCAACGAGGGATCAACGAGAATGAACCTGAATGAAATGTTGCCTGATTAATATCGTTATCATCACTGGTCTCCATAAATGTATTCATATGGGAACCTAGGAGAAAAACTTTGAAATATACGGAATCACCCATTGTACGTATACTCGTTTTTTGTTTAGCTACGCTTCAACGCAAAACGCGTTCAATTTCATCCTATTCGAACTTCATTCGGTTTATCTTGACAGGTTCGCACGTTCGCTACCATTACGTTGCTCCGTTTGAAGATGTCTAACAATCAGCAACGTGGATAAAATGTAAGTTCATACCAACGAATGTATATTGCTTCCAGTGGGGTATGGAATTACTGGTTAGTCGTTCCACTATTTACCGTCACGTCCGCCGTGCCGTGGGAAGTTTCCACGCCAGCATTTCCAACGCTGGACCGAAGCTTGTCGAGTGCAATGCACTCAGTTTGTTACGAGGTGTTTGTAATTACTTCCTTCATGCAACCTACAATGTTAGATGTTCCCGAGCAAGCAGAACACTGTGAATTGTTGCGGGAAACCAGTAATGGCGAGGATGCCCAGACTGTATTGTCGAACAATCTTGTCGACCGGCTTCGAAATTGGGTTGTTTTAAGTAATAATCTCAGAGTGCAAGTCAATCGACCGTTGCAAATTCTGAGAGAAAGACTACCTGAACTGCCGTCGGGTTCAAGAACACTGATGGAAACCCAGCGAACTTCGTTGATACGTGACGCGCATCCCGATGAATATGCACATTTCGGTTTGGTTAATGGCATAACACAAGCGTTGGAATGTCACCAGTTGCAGTATGTCGTCGCCATTGCAACACACTTAAATATTGACGGCTTGTCACTGACCAAGTCGGGGAAGTACACTTTATGGCCTATCTTATGTCGTCTGTGCGAGCCGTTTGTGTCGTAGCCCTTCATTGTTGGCATCTGTGGTGGAAAGGGCAAACCGTAGGACGTCAACTGTTATCTTCTTGGCGTTGTTAATGAACTGCGTGGTGTGCTGTCAGCAGGTATACCGTTTGCGGGGATCAACGCCAACGTAAACCTTAAAGCCGTTATCTGTGATACACCGGCTCGTTCGTTTGTTAAACGCATACGCAGTCATTATGCTTATTATGGCTGTGATAAATGTAACCAGAGAGGACTGTACTTCAACCGCAAGATAACGTTTACCCTACATGACGCTTTCACAAGAACCGATGCTACTTTCCGTCCCTCACGTCCAGCGAACGCCTCTCCTTTCTGTTCCATACCCATTGACATGATACGTTGTTTCCCAATAGACTACATGCATTCTGTTTGTTTGGGTGTGGTGCATCGTTTGATCAGCAACTGCACCTCGGGGTCTGTGTCACAGAACGCTCACATTAGTTCTCGAGCGATTAGCCGAATCAATGCCAGAATGCTGAATTGTCGAGCAAGCTGGACTTGTGATTTCCCCCGCAAATGTCGCGGGCTTCTTCACTTCAAGCAGTGGAAAGCAACGGAATGTAGACAGTTTTTGCTTTATCTAGGCCCTGTTGTCTTGAAAGGTATTTTGGACGATGCGAAGTATAAAAACTTTCTAGATATTTCTGCAGCTGTTTACCTCTTTTGTCATCCCTCTTTCCATCTTACTCATCATGGCTTCTGTAAACAATTGCTCAATATGTTCATGTTCAATTTTGCACGACTCCATGATCAAGGTGAGATGGTGTATAATGTACATTCGCTGGTTCGTCTTGCTGACGATGTTTAAAACCACGGTAACCAGGACCAGTTTTCAGCGTTCGCGTTTGAATCATTCATGTACAAACTAAAATCTACGGTTCACGGCCCCACTAAACCTGTTTGTCAGATTTACAGCCGTTGGTCTGAACGTAGGTTCGCACCTGATGTGAGTTTTGGTGTTACCTTGCATTCAGATATTGGTATGCCTGTGAACATCCCAGCATTTCGTCACTACACACATTTTTGAAGGATAACGTTTTGTTTACAAATGTTGCTACCAATAATGTTGTGATCATTGACAACCACCCCTGCCGCATTGTAAATATACTTCACCCTGATACTCTCGATTGTACAGTCTAATATAACGCCTTTCGGAAAACTGCCAGACCTTTGTTCACTCACAGCCTGCCGTCGCAGGATTTGTTCATGTATATAGTGACTGGACTCAGCGAAGATATTTTAACGGTGACCGTATCACGAATAATGGCCAAGTGTTTGCTCTTTCCGCTGGATGCACACTTCGTTTGTATGCTTATTTTACATTCCCGTACGTAACTGGTCACTGTATATTTCTTTCATCACTGTAAATCGTGTTGGTTAATAAATGAAACGTTTCCGTTTCAGATGTACTCGGTCGTAGTTTTTGATGACCAATGTGAGGAAGCTTGTGCTGTCCTCAGTTCATCATGGATACACGATGGTATTGTGACTTGGCCGAGTGTATACGGTCCCTCATTCAGTGAACATGTCCGACTTCACCAGGCACCACCTCCTGACTCATCGCAGTTCCCTGTGACTGTTGTCTTTCAAACAAGTGGTTTTGTACAATTTATAATTTATTATTTTCAGACGATTATTTAAAAGCTAGACGCTACGCCAAGAAGGCAGAGAGTACATCAGACTTGGACTCTTCTGATGTTACTGTTAGGATGGGAAGGCGTATCCAGCGCATCAGGTAATTCTTGTATTTATGTTCCAAACCATGTGCATAGCAAGCCCCAAAAAGACTGTTGTCCTTGTCATCATCTGACGAGTCCGAAGCCCCCTTGCACAGCGGCAACTTAGGACAACCACAGTATGCTACGTTTGCTGTGTGTACCAGTCCAGTTGATTCAAGCCGACTCCCTCAGCCCATCCTGACTGTTTGCTACTCCGGAGCGTTCCCTTCAACGTCCTCTCGGATGACATCCTCCAAACCCGTCACACTGCTGTCTTCCCCACTCACACCGGTTGTCCCTTACGTTTTCACCCCCCAGGACGATGTCTCCCGTTGTGCGTTGCACTGAAATGTCTCCGTCTGCAACATCCTCACAGATGGGACAGTTTTCAACCCCAATATCTCCCACCCAGTTGTCCGCTCCCTCACTGTCTTTATTACCGCCATTCCTACGGGTTATCACTTCACTGTCTGTCCCGAGCTCGTCCGTGGGTACAACATCTGTCCCTGTTCCAGAGGCATTTTTGAACACGCTGTTGAGGCAACAGACAAACATGATGGTAGCCCTCAATCATGTTGTGAAAGAGTTGGCGTTCATAAAAGAACGTCAAGACAGTTGTCGAATGATTGCAGGTTCCTCCGGTGGACAAGATGAGCGTGACGTACGTGCTCACTTGTTTCCCGTCCGGACTGTTTCGCGGTTCAAGGAACCGGAGTCTGACTTGAAAAACCAGCTACACAGGAAGGTTGTGGTAGGTTGAGTTGAACTGTAGTAACTGTTCCGGATGGATTACTTGCACGGGTTGAGTGCCCCCTCCGCACGGCAACTTGTTCGTCGCTGCATGAGGAAAGCCATAGGCACCGAATTGGCGTTGCACATGACTTATGCGGGTGGAAAAGTAAGATAGCGTTTAAGGATTCCACGTTGCGACATGCTATCGAAGGTGAGTGTAAACGTTACAAAAGTCTCAAATGAGCGCGGAAGTGTTATTGTCGAAGCCTTTCTATCCAGAGACCAAGAGAGAAGACGTGAGCACGTGGATGAAGATTCGGTTTCACAACGTCCGAGAGAGAGGTGGAATAGGAAGAGCAAGAAGAGAGAAAAAGCAGGTAAAGCAAACGTTACCAAGTACGACGTTGATATATATATATATGTACATATAGGAATGATCTGTTATATGATATTGTAAATATATGTATATAGCCTACACACAACCCTGGCTGATGCATGATGTATACACCATATGTACGTATATGTACTATATATATTTATATACAAGATGGCGCTTACATGTGCGTAACAAATGCTTCCGAGCTCAACGATGACTGTGAACTCCATAGATCGATGAATGATATAGTTTTACGTTATTCCAAACATATGTATATAGCTGAAACCCAACTGCATTTGGCGCATTATATGCACATAGCACTCGTCACATTAAGGAGTGCCTAAACTAAATTGTGAACCCAATGTGATCATTTTTAACGATATTCTCGGAGTTCTTTTTTCGTGTCTACGTGTGTGGTAATCGTCAGTGTTTATCACCTTTCTTATGTAGCTTTATTGACATCTATTTCTCTTCTCTTTATAGAGTGGTGAAATACCGGAGGACCTGCAAGTTACCCATCCCTCACCCGTTTTGTAATCCTCATTTGTCGTTAAACTTTTCGTATTGCTCTCCCAGATTTCTGCTCTCATTTTGGGCGTACTCCATATCCCGCTGTTCGGGCAACGTACGATGTTGCATTTGGTGTTGGTTTAATGTGCTGTAGGAACGTTTCCATATGTAATGTGTTGTGCAACGGCGTTGAGACCTATGGTTTACAGCCAATTTAACCATTTATGTCGTTTTAGGGATTTTTTGGTGATTCGGGATAATTTACGTGGTTTTCAGGGATATTTTACGGCGATTTGGGATAATTCACGTCGATTCTTGGATATTTTACGGCGATTCGGGATAATTTACTTCGATTTAGGGATATTTTACGGCTGTGCTACAGTGGACAAGATGGACCAATGGGATTAGGTTTGCGCTACACATTTAGGGTAATTCATTCCTAACGCACGCTCGCATTGGTCAATGTAGAACATATTGGGTTTTTGCGTAATCTATACCTAATTGTGCTAGCAGGGAATGCACAAGATGTAACTATGAACACACAATGATCAATGTCTCGATGTCCACACCGAGAACATTCGAGTTCAATTCCATGCAACTCACACGACGAAACGTAACCATTATCACGACTATCGGACCAATGCCAACCGAAGGGAAAACAGTACAGGAGGTATCATTACGCCTACCTGTAATGCTCCCTCGTTTGACTCAATGGTCTAAAAGCAAGAAATACCTACCTCGTGACTCACCATCAGAGTATGCACTACGAACTTCCACAGGACTCCTCCAATACGTCGGACAAAACAGTAGGGGAAATACTCAATCAAAACAGAACATTCATTTATACTCTGACCATGTACCATTCACAAACAGCTCTGCAAAGCAAAATAACGCACATCCAGACAAATCAACCGGAACTTCCAAGCCCCACAGTCAAACACCCCACCTTCATTGACGAGGTAAACCAGCGTCCATCCGGAACACAAGCTGACTTTGAATTCACTCATATGGCCAAGCCTTACACGGGCAAACACACCACCATATGAATCCAAACAGATCGCGAATAATACCGGTAGATCACATATTGCATACATCATCCAGCACGCCTCTGCTCCGCACGTGTGTTAACAAAAAATAGTCATATTCCACATTATACCATGCTGAGCGTTCACACAAAACATGTTGACGTGGAGGGAGACCATCACACACACATACGAATCTACAGCCTAATTTTAAATGAGCGTCAACAAAATTTCCGACCAATCACGTGAATTTTTACAGTCGATGCTTAACTACCGGACAAACTCCCGGAGTGACCTTGGAATATTTGGAAAATCGCCCATCCCACAACCTTGTAAACAGTGAACTAGTGTAATATCCCATTTTTTAGACTAAATCCGTAAATTGAGCGAATTATCTCCTTCTCTGTAGCATGCGTCAAAGTTTCACAAACTACAGTCATTTTCTTTTTGATCACGTCCTTCTTGCAACAGACTTCACGTTTGTGCTACTGTTAAATCATTCGTTTTTGTATGGTTTGTAACCATCTATAGTGATCGCGCATAACCAAGCATGCTTCTCACATACGCGTTGAGAAATATATATTATTTATTTATCAATCAAATTTTTACTCCTCCTCAAATTTTGGAGCAGCATCCTGCATATCGTTTACGAACGATGGCCGTATTTCTCGACACTTCGTGTCGCTCACACTCAGGACTGTGCTGACCAAGTATGTAAACATACTGTCGGCGCCTTACTCTCACACTTCAGCTCATGCTGAGGTTTACGGCTAACTGTTTGACGGTTTCAGCACCAGGAGCGGTGTACGTTAAGGCTGTCTACCTTCATAATTTCTGTTTAATTTTTTCATGAGCAAAATAATGGAAGACTATCTGAGGCACTCACAAGATGTCGGCGTGGACCTCCTACTTGATAGAAGGCTGACTGATGTTACTCATGCCGGTGACAGGATGTTGCTGGCTGACAGCTTTCGTGCAGCATAAGCAATGCACTCTGCTAAGTACTTCATAATGCGTTTTGCAGCCTCAAAGTGCAAACTGCTTCCACAAGACTGCTGTGATTGCCCGGGTTTTGCGTTGGATAACGAGGTTATGGATGTTGTTGATCGGTTCGTTTGTTTGACAGGTTGCATCAGCGGTGGTGGAAGTGTTGGAGGATGAAAAAGGAAGCGTATACTTCTAGGGTTAGGTCGTTGTCCGTTAATCTGTGAACATCTCTGGCGACGGAGGGGTATCTCTCTGATGCCTCAATGTCGTGTGTATAAGGCGACAGTGAGGGTTGTGTTACCTTACGGCAGCGAAATTTGGCTGCTCAGAGTATAAGACGTGAATCGCCCTCCAGGTATCTGACCACCGTTGTCTGCGTTCGCATCGGATGACACCAACGGATGAGAAACGAAGCGGGTATTTGGCACTGACTGCCAAATGAGTTCTTTCGTTCAATCTTTACATTTGCACAGACTTAGGTGCTTAGTTCATGTCGTAATGATGCCGGCTAGTCGTCTGTCATGCCGAGTCTCTCTGTTGCGGCCGACTGGTGTAAGGTGCGGGACGGACAGACAATGACCTGGCGTAGGGAATTGAAGGGGTCCACCAAGGATCTGACCACTGTAGATCGAGTTCGTTTCCCGGATTGGGGAACTCATGACTCACGGAGTCGGTGGCTGAAGACTTTAAGTGAGATAACGACTAACCGAGCTCAGTGGTATGAATGGTGGCGTTGTTTGGTTAAGTTGTGTGTGAAGTGGGTACATTTGATGACGCGAGGCAGCAGAGGTTGTAAGAAAGCTTTCTTGCTGATGTCGCCTTAATTTCACTTACAGCTTGGTTGTTTGTTTACAAGGTGCGGGTGATTTGATGCTGAATGTTTGAATATGGACTTGGTTACTTTTTAGTAGTTAGGTCCCTTCCCATCCCCTTCTTTCTTTCTATACAAGGTTGGTTTTTTTCCTCCGTAGTTTTGTGGCAGTTAAGCATCACTGAGAACCACTGACGTATTGCTGTCTATGAGGCTGAAGAGTTTGATCGATTGTGTTCCATCGTTTCCAATGTACATTTACTTTATGACTCCGTCGTTTTCTGTCTGCTTTTTTGAGCAGGTTAGCTAATTCTCATCAAATATTACCATCTGTCAGCCTTGTTTCTGAAACCGAAGCCGTTGACAGTGCTTCCTTTTTGTTTCTCTTTGTAAATTGAACATTCACTCTTTTTCCATTTTTTTGCACCCAAGCGCAGCTACTGGTGTTTATGCTTGTACCTCGTTTCAGCCTATATAAAGCGCAATGAGTACGGACTGGGCAGCCTACTATGATGCGTTAGATAAATGGGTGAGAGATCAGTATCAATCCGTATCCCTTTATCAGCAACGTTGGGCGGCCGCTTTCAAGGAGCAAGAGAGAGCAGTTAGCGCTAACTTACTTGCCACAAAGCAATATGAGGCTGAGATGTCAAGGTTTTATCTGAGAGCATCAGAAAATCTGCGGAGCGGACGTCGACAGCCGCTGGATACCGGTGATGATCGCCATATTCCTGTGCAATGTAGGTTAACTTTAACCGGCCTGCTTACTTGAAGTTCAGTTCATCGATATACTATTCCACATCCTTGGCGTAGGGTTGCCGCGGAACTCATAGACACGTTGGTTGTTCTGATTGTCAAGCTTATTCTGATCTATTTTTTGAGTGGAAATTCATCATTGGTGTGAGTTCATCTGCTTGCTTGAGTAATCGGTTTTAATATCTAGTGAAGTTTTCAAATATTTCGGCCTGAATATTCTCTCCTCGGCTCCCGAGTACCGCACAATACGAAGAGCACAAATGTGGGCCAAGTCGGAGTTGCATAAGAACGAATTCCCAATGTCCAAATTTGAAAGACTTCTTTTCATCGCACACAACGAACTGAGAGAAGGCGGAATGGATCTGTTCGATTGGGACCTACTTCTCATTGTGGATCATATCGGTCGCTTTATCGGAGCCCTGTTGGAGGTTGGTGGTCCTGATTAATTCTTGCAACTTCTGTCAGTGATGTCATTTCCGACTGACGAGTTTCGGGGGTGCTGTCATTGCAACTGCGGTTGTTTAGACTGTGACAGCCCACCAGGAACACGGTCACGTATGATACTATAAGTCACCCTGCAATACATTGTGATAGAACAAACTAAAAACCCTTGGATCGTTTTAGTAACTTAGTATTGAAATTCTTGTTGAGAATCATGTGTTTTGCTTCCGGGTGCTATTGTTTTAACAAGTATGTTTTTGCTTGATGTGATAACTTAAAACCCATACATTGTGCTATGAATGCCAACGTGTACCCAATAATACAAATCACGAAGTTTTCGATCATTCATTTTCGAAGTGTACGCGTATGTAGACATGTTGACGACTTCAGTTGGCCGTCAAAAGTTCAAGGCCATCAGGCTGCTAAGGTTTGATGGTCATTAAACCAGTGATAATGTACCGTATAAGCCAAATCTTCGGGTAAACGGTATCTGGGCAGGATGACATGGACCAATTGATAAAGTGGGTACTATGACGTTTCGTGAGGAAGATGTCAAGGTGAAATAGTCCAAAAATTATCGACCTGAAAAAGTGCCGGATTTATGCGCAGAATGGTTCCTTCGCCTTCATGTATGGCCACAACAAGCATGAGTTGTATGAATTTTCTTTGCTGGTCGCTTCAGCCATGGATGAGATCACTTTTTTGGAACTTCCATAAAATACCGGGAATAATTTGGAGCAGATGAAAAGTGATTGTTCGGCGTGTTTTGCCAACAATTGTCTGGTCAAATGTCAAACCATGGGGGCCGAAGACGTGACCATTAGTAATAGGGCAAGCCCGTGTAGTAATGGTTTAACCCATTTATTCGAACAGTTTTATACACACATATACTACTGAATGGTCAACTATACATATGTATATATATAGCTCTGACATGACTCGGCCTGTGCTTCTGTTTTTGTAAATCTTCATTGTATCTGGAGTAGTACGGCCGCGTTATGCCATTAACCGAACTACCGTAGGTGCTGCTCATAGGTGACCAATCGCTGGATTTAAAGTTTCCCTGTGACATTAGGAACGTGTACTTCTACTGTGAGTTTTTGGCTTCACTCGAGTGTTATCTACTACGTGATGGCGTGTATTAATCACTTCCACGGACCAAAACGCGTCACACAACTGATTAGAGTAGGCACATACTGGAAAAAACAAGCAAGTAAAATGACGTTCAAAAATCACGTTAGAACGGACAAACAAAATCCATTTGGTATTGATATGTTCGCCGAGCTTGGCATACGTCTAGCATCAGTCTACCTCTTGCAATGAAACTCACTGTTAATATGTTGTTCATATTCATTCGGAAACAGTCGAATCGGTCTCAGGAAACTGGTTTCCCACCAAAACCTTAATTTGTGCTTCGTCGTTAAGGTCGAAAAGACAAATTGATGTTTGACCTGCTTCCGACTGACTTGGCCTAAGCGGCCAAGTGTTTACCGAGTGTGATAGTGACGGCAAAAAACCTTCCACATATTTAACGGAGTGGTAATCACTGCATCGCCACAGTCAGTGGATTAAGGAAATCCAACTAGCACTTTATGCAACAGAGTTCGCTGATGAACCCATGTCGAGCGCAACTTACAAGATTTCCTGGCAGTGAGAACTCAACCGTGCGACAGTTTACGTCTTCGGACATCTTGGAATAAACTGAAGTTTGGTTAATGTGGTGGTTTTACTGCCGCTTTGTTGAGACCACTTCTAAGGTGAAGCTTAGTTATAGAATTTTTGTTGGGACGAATACAAACCAGACGTTAAAAGTGAGTACAAGCTGAGCAAATGTAAAGGAGCCCTTTCCCATTCGTACTTGATAACGACGAGCTGGGTATCCTTAGCATCAGAGTGAGGAGAAAGTGCGACAACATCCAACTTCGAGCGTAAGTCTACAATACCAATATGAATAGACCATAGGAAGGCACCTGCTTTTCCTGATGCAGTGAGAGGCACTGAATTACATCCAGTATCAAAATCGGCAATCGACTGTGAAGTAACATTTCATAGATGCCAGCTGGAAAGTCAGTGATAGGTATTCACATTCCTCTTATGACTTCCGCGTCTTCTCCACTGCTTCAAGTCCTCGCCTTTTTGTTTGCCGTCGGGCGGACGTTTCCATTCGTACGAATGAAGCGTTTTAGTAGTGTAGTTCATATGTTGGAAGATTTTATTTGTGAACAAAAAGAACAAACTGGTTTGTTTTCCTGTGGTGCTCTGCAACTTTTGAGCTTATCTCGATCATTTAATTTGCGACGTCTGGATTTGTTACACACCGCAGAGTTTTAACAGAGTAGAGATATTCCGAATTACAGGCTGGCGGAGATCCATTATAAGGGGCCATAGAAGCACGAGACGCCAACCTTGGTGGTTCCAGCAATATAGAAATTGGTCGGTTGACTTAGCTCATGCCAAAAGTTAGCTTCGATGCAGTAGTACTAACACATTGAGTTTGAGCAATCCAGTCATTTGTCTTTCGAGCACAGTTGTGCGTAGTATGATCAGTAGGGCATGAAAACAACAGTAGCCAGAAATTCACTTACTGGCAATCACCACAACTCTGAACGAGCTTTGTATTCACGCAAAACATAACGTGCACCGTGGATACTCTGACTGCGTCACTCTTCTGATGTCAGCATAAAAATGCGCCCTAACTAAAAAGCCTAAATGTAATTTTGAATATGGTCCGGTCAGTAATTTTGACTTAAATGTGGGGTATGATGATCAATTCTGTAACACGATGAAAGACAAGGATGAAACTGACTGCGTTGTGATCAATCCATGGTAGGTGTTCCGAAAAAGACTAAACGGCATGAAAGGCAATTGTTATTTAATTAGGACTTAAAATGTGGTTCAGTTCAGTGGGCGCTAAAATGTGTTCACTCTATCCACCAAGCTGGAGGCGTGTGAGACAATCGTTTGGCCTTATAGAAGTGTTGAAGAAGGTTCCAGATGGCGTGGACATTTTAAAATTTCCACCAGTTAGTTTGCTTTGTGTGGGTAAAGTTGAAACACTGTCATGCATACCAACAAGATCAAGCAGGTCGTTATGAGTGGTGTTGGGTGTTCAGTATATGTGACCTGAGAGAAGCCCGCTATCGCCAATGGATGCTCACAGCCACAAATATTCATCAACCACACCGAAACAAGGCTGGTCGAGTATGATAGTCGCGTCTGTAAGCAACGGACGTCTATAAATTCTGAGCACATCGAACAACCGATTCCGATCCAAAAGGGAACATGATCACATTGACAAGTTTCTTATTAATATGGTGCCAATGATGAAAAACATTATGATGAACCAAATAGTGGGAGACAACAACAGACCTCTATATTAAATCTGTAGAGATTTTTCATAGTTTTTTTAACTTTACTTATTCCATAGATTTTGGTGTTAACTTTCTTGGCGATCACTCCAGTGTGCACTCAACACATGTAGGCATACCACACTTATCAACAATGGGCCTTCTAGCTATTTTGGAATCACCACTGACGTCAATTAATGTCTGTCGGAGAGTGGTTTATTAGATTGAGATCTGGTTCCTTGTTCTTGTTTTCTCAAACATACGACCACCTTGATCATACCTCGACAGACCTTATGTACGATCGGTAGGAAACTGATTGCCGTTAGATCTAAGCGGGTGAACGGCTCTTCACGCTCGCTGGACTATCGCGACAACGTAGCACGTGGCGGATGCTCCTCCGCCCTTTTTATCGCAACTGTATGACCTGGGCATAATTAAGCAAGACGATATAAAGGTTTCCCGCAAAGTTTGTGACAGCTGACGTGTACGATGAACGTCGTAATCAGTTAAGTGGAAATTAGTCTAGTTCCTTTCCACCGAGTACATTTCGACAGTCTTTTCGTATTGTGTTATGATCTCAGGTGCAACAAAACACAACCTTGTAGAACCTGCCTGCACCTATATGCTATACTCTTTAAACGAGTCCAAAAGCGAACCCTCCAATCAGTAGGCGGATTGCGGGGACTGATTAGGATTTCACAGAATAAACATGCTTTCTACCTTACAGCTGTTGTCATCCAGGTGATATAGTAAACCACCACAAAATTCTGGTCAACTCAAATGCACTCAGGTGCACTCGTCCGCCACATTTCAGCGACAAGACTAGTTGCAGGAGAAACTCCTTGAAACTTGGTAGGCAGCCCAGCAAATTGTGCTACAGTAAACATTCTTCCCTTATGCCAGCTCTATTTCACCAGAACATCAGTTCCGAAAGGAGTTAAGACGGAATCTTCAGATCCATGAGAACACTTTTTCCACAAGCACAATAGGAGGGGTCAGTCCTTATTCGATAACAGCTAGTATGGGTTACAGTGTATAAAGTCAGATGCGAATGGTAATTTGTTGAGAAGAAAATGCCACAGTATTCACAAATATATAAACACTTTGTCGAACCACACTTTTAAGATTTGTTTTGTTTACTCCCATTTTTCCTTTCACTTTTTTGTAAACCAGACTGGACAATCGTCTGTTTGTGGTGGTTCTATTGGTTTGTCGGGGCCCGACTTATGTGGACCACCCTGACCGTCACCTCTTTCAACCAAAGTTCTCTGTGAATTTTCTTCTACGCCTAGTGGAGAAACTCCCTTGCACGCACTCCAAACTAATCACACATTATTTGTCTATCAGTATCTATCCTCGAATTAATCAACACAATGTCGGTACGTCTAGCGAGAGCTTTCCGTATTCACGTCCTCATTGATGAGATGGAGCTGCATATCATCTAAAAGTCAAAAACTTTCTGGATTTACAATAAACTTATTAAAAAATCGGACAAGATTTACATGGGTATGTCGTCACGGCGGTTCGGTTCAGTTTCCAGGACGAAAGTGCCTGAGCCAACAGAATCCAGTTGATCAGATCAGCGCTGCTCAGATCGCCCTGATCGGCAACAAATAGTGAGTATTACACTTTACTCATTTAATTAGCATAACCATAAAATTATTCAATACACCTCAAAAATACCTTGTTAGCTCCTTAAGGAAGAATGACGGCGAAAGACACACTGGAGCAATCACGTCCGTTAAGTACGAGAATTGAAAAACATCAACGCAGGTTTACCTTTCTACTGCAGTAAAACAAAAAGCCATGTCATCTGTTAACAGATGAGTAATACAGCCCTACAGTTCGAAGGTTGGGAGTTTTATTCGCGCACGCAGTAAATTTAAGACCAGTTAAATAAATTAAAATCTCCCACATAACTGGAAGTACTCTTTAATCATGTTGACTAGGTGTCTACACATAAACATTGATTGACTGTTGACGGGTACCCTGTGTTTGTGACTATGCCCGACCTCTTATCCGAAAATAAGCCGGCCCTACAATGATACAATTATGAAAGTTTGTTTTAGTGACTTCTACGAATTTCGGCCCATTTGGTTGGTGACAGTGTCTCATCTGAGATAAGACGAAGCGAATACACGTTTATTTTCAACAGTAGAATTGTAGCACTCATGTGTTGTGCAATTAATCTGTTCGAACAGCCGCTTTTCCGTACCATATTAATAAGAGGATGTAGTTCAACACTCAGTATTCTTTTTCCAGCACGCTTCCTTAACATGGGACGTTAGGGGGTGGACCAAGTTCTTTTTTGTTTAAGGGAACAAATCTGTGAAAGTTAGTATGGTGGCCCATCCACGTTTCTCCACGAAATGCACCTCGTTTTATTGGTCCATCAGGGCATCGGTACGTGTTTACACCAGGGACGCCTATCCAACTAGACTAGACAGAAGCCACCAGCCTACATCGGAACCGGTGTTATAACCCTAGAAATAGTGCAGTCACATCACAAACCGCTGAGTAGAAACTACAAAATAGACTCGTTTGATGTATTCCGGGTCATACACGACCTCCGGACCAATCAACCAAATAGGGTAGGACCTCAAATTTTGGCGCGGTACGTTGTTTTCAAAAGCAGTTTGTTCAGGACTTGCAACTTCCTTGACCTCGAATGGTTGATACTCTTCACTCACCCACGTGTATACAAATAATTGACCTCGGTGGTGAGACGCAAATCTATTCTGTGAGGAACTGTGAGTGGTAACATTTGTGTGTTAATAAGTTTGTTGTTGTGATTTTAAGTCTAACCGATTAGACGTCTTAATTCCCTGACAATTCCCCTTGCAACTGTACTGAACACATTATGAATTATTGGATCACCTGTTTACCGTACGCTGTGTTCCCGAATGAACTAGCTAAAAATGTATTAACCCAATGTCGGACCATTTATTATGTGATCGACTGTTGGTTGTTTTATGCATGGCTATTTCGGGCTTTCTAAGAGTCATTTAGGAGGTTTCATTAGTGCATGCAGATTGCTTTACAGAATTATAACATCAAATCGCACTGACACACGACTTTTCATTGTCACCTCAAAGAACAGGGCTATGCAACAAAGTTTCACCTACCCGTCTTTTAGCAGTACCATTCTTTTTAACACATGTACAGACATATTCTGTTGGAAAGCTGGATACTAAATTTCATATGCGTAACTTTTGTTCAGAATGGATTATGTGCACAAGTGTAAGAAACGGTAGTCAATGATTCTAGATTTAGCCCTTATTTCGTTAGTACTGTGTGCTTCCGCTACTGCTTGTCGACGCTTCGATATATCGATTAGGTATAGTTTACACGAGAGATTTCAGTAGGTCGAAAAGCAAGCTCCTCGATGCAAACTTCCAGCCACCTGCAAATTCGGATTGTACAGTTTGACTTTCTCCTATAGTTGACGAGTTACTAAGCTCGGAAAGTTCCTGATAAGAGTAAGATAAGAATTCCAGACCGGCCTGTTCAAAGCCATACCACCTAGAAGAAATAGACATGCCTTAGTGATATACAACATGTGAACTGGGACACTGTCTTTCTGAAAAACTGCCGTCTTCTGCAGAACTGTAAAAGTGAAGGAACAACGGAGATGCAGGAACATCTCGATACAGGAATCGATGTCACTGTTGTTATGAACTTTAAGTGGCTTACCTACAGAAAGTGCTGAAAATAACTCGACACGATCACTAAACGTTTAGCAGTAGCGTGCCATCTGAAACACTGGTTTCGAATTTTTTGTCGTTAGTGTCCTCAAATTTAGCCAAAACTGTTTCTTTTCACCACTAAAGCACACAGACTACTACAAATGAGTCCGAAACACACTTCAGTTCACATTACGCTATACTGTATCTGCCACTGGTCTAGCCAAATGGTATCATTTACTTCAGTAATTTCAATCGTGTTTAACGTCTGTTGCATAGTTTTACGAAAACAGTGCTTTATATTGTCCACCTGAGCTGGGAAGCACTTCCTGTTGCAGTGAAAGCTAACCGTAGTTTATTATGTTCGTAAAAGATTCCTCATCGTCCACGTCACCAAGTCCGCACGATTTCATTTGGCATTCTTATCCAATTAGGTGAAAAATCTGAGGCGTTGAACTCTCGTCTTTTCCCAAATCCGTCTCATCAACTATTCAAGACAACATCTGGAAGGTATAGATGTGTACCATACCAAGTCTGGATAGGAAGTAAACAGAAAATTCAATAACCAGGCTTACCGAGAAGCAGACATTTTCCTGAAATGTCAGACATTACAGGTAATTAGCCGAAGTTTGCTGAGTGTGGCTGATGTTGCGTCAGCCCATCAGTGGGGTGTTTTAGCAGGTTAACAATCATCACCCTTGTAGGATTTATTCAGAGTGTATCACATACACTTTTATGAAATCAAACAAGTGTGTACAGTACGACCTGTCCAAATAATTTCATAGGAAGATCAGAATAAAATATACAACAATGAAGATATCAAAAGCGCGTAATGCAGTGGTAACAACTGGGACGTGGTTGTGTAACAACCAGACTCCTGGTAAACTGTCCCAGCGACTACAATGTCGACTTAGTGATTATGCACACCCAGCTATGAAAGTACTTCACGTTGATATGATCAACACATAGGCCTACAGGCTTCGTCATAACCTGCGGTGACTGTACAATTTTTTTCCAACTATCTTTCATACTTGTGTGGATAATTTAGTTTCTGTAAAAATAAGTCAGAACAAAACTCGCTTTGCTGTTTTTTTATTAAGCCATTGCCAAAAATTCAGATGGCACATTTTTGTTGCAGATTGTAGTTCGGAGTTTGCGGAGCTTGGTTTCCCATCCAATCCAATCAACCCAATGAAACTAACCTCCGGAATAGGCATATCATTGGTCAGTTCTTCGCGAACACGTTAACTAAGTTTTCAGTACTAAAGATTCTATTATGTGCAGCAATTTGTATACAACTTGTGGTCTTCGCAAAGTGCTTCAGGGGAAAGTGATTTCTACTCACCTACTTGGACCATATTGACCGGAAACATGAAATCACTAATGGCTCATGTATCGGCTTGTTATCTTCTGTATCAACTCTTCATCACATCTCTGCAAACCTTGACTTGTCCGACAGGCTTGAAAGATGTGGGAGACAACCTATGTATGATAGCATTTAATCAAACCGTTTCATACTGCGACGCACACAGACTGTGTAATTCCGAAGGCCGAAGCAGAGGTATCCATTTGTTCCTTGTTGGGAAGCATGCAAACAAACTGCCAAGATACTTTAAGAGATACGGCATTGTATTCACCAGCGTCCATAACTTTTTAAACGATGGAAGGCTTGGTGTATTTACTTGGAAAGTGAGTGATCCTGGAGCTGCGGACTACGTGTCAGATGGCAGTAGTCTACCTTGGATGAGTGGCGAGCCTGATAAATTTGCAGAACCGATTGTCGGATGTTCCATTCAAGGATGTTCCAATATTCTGCAATATGGAGAGAGGCACACGTTTGTATGTGAATTGTACAACCCGAGTACAGTCACAGTGCAATCTGCAACTCACTTTAAATTCCGCATGCCTGCTTACACTAATTCTGATCAGACCGGAGTTATTGATACCACCAGCGGCTGTGTTGAGGAGCTACGTTCACAGACGTTAGTTTCTTGTGTACTCAAGTAAGTAAAATGATAATCTCAGGATTTCCTGCAGGTTTCGTGAATTGGTCTAATGGTATAATGGCGTTATGTGGTATGTAGCTTATCGTGTTTAGACGGGTGAGAAGGAAAGTGAGATCTGTAGCATTGACTAATCTGAAATGAACGCCATGGATTGGTGCAGAAAGTGCTGCAAACACTTTCGGTTCAGTAGTTTGCTGAGGACTGATCCTGATCTTCTCCATCGTACCGCAGTGTCAGCATCAGTTGTGGTGTAAGGGTGATGTCTGGTGGATTCTCACGACTATTTAGTTTAGCGCAGTTCTCTATTACGCCTTAGATTTTGTCAGATTAGAAAGCTGGTGCAACGTATGCTACATTGTTTCACAAATGTATCAGAATGATCTTAGTTTCCTTATAAGTGTCTATTATGTTCACCACGTTTATCTTACCTGTAGATGTCAAATCAACGAGGTCTGTCGGACATCTTATTACAATCGGGTGAGTATGGTATGCTTCCATGCGATGTTCTTGGACTCACTTGTAGCGAAGTACTACGAATTGCGCCGGAGCAGTTGGGTACGAGTCAAAAAGATTGGCTGACTGCAAACAGTTGCTTAATTCGATCAGATTGGACATGCGCGTATAATCACAAAGGTTGCTACTTTCGTTTGTTCTACAAATCTGTTATATCACCCGAAAAACTGTAGTACAAAGTTTTGCGAAATATCTCCGTACTAATTCACACAAAAGACCATGCATTCACACTACGTGTCCCTTGCTTAAGCTACTCCACCCTATACTTATTTGCATCACCAGTTTTGTGAACACATAAATGGTTCTCATTTTACATCTTATCTGGACTTACACGTTGTGTGTGTGTGTGTGTGTGCATCTGCGGTCTTGAAGTATGACTTGTGTATTTCACTTGAGTTGGCAAAAAGGTTTATGACCCCACGTTTGCATCTGTTATGTTTTTTCAACCACACCTGGCATGGTTATTTTCCCAATTGACCTACATAAAATTCTTAGTTTACAACATTATGCGTTTTGTAAAAATCTACCTGTGGGATTCATACCTATCTCAACCATTAGAGCCGTTCACGGACTTAGACCATACGGCGGAGTGTTGTGCCACAAATTTCGAAAAACTACCTTGTGTTGTTTCATTTTACTGACTTTTTCTTTCAACGAGCAGATAAGATTGACATTTTAAAAAATGTTTCATAACAAGCCCAACAGAACGCAGGAGGCAAGAAAACATGATCTCGAATTTTAACCAGCTATGATCGCAAGTCACGATTATGTTCACTGCTCTCACGGTTCAATTTCAGCCGTCCGTTGAGCTGCATGGATTCTCCGATTGGGTTTGTCACTTTAGGGTGCAAAAGTTTGCAACCAACACTTGAAACATATAGAAGTCTGTCTATTCCGGGGCAAAATGGATTAGTTTAGATGGCAATTCGAGACCCAGGGTTATTCGTTTACGTTAAAACGTGCTAGGCTGGTCATTGGAAGTAGTTTTAAATTTACTGAATGCAACAGACAGACGATGCGTTAGTGATGACTACACATTTCTCAGTAGGTAATCTCAAGTTAGTTTTAGCCATCTTGATTAGGTCATTGTTAGGAATTGTCGTACAAAAGTACTTCTGGACGGTGATCACTGGAGAAAAGAGATTCGGAGAACAGAGTACTAACGGGTACAAATATCACAGTGAATAAAATGTGAATCAGGTCTGCCAAACTATACATTAAAAATGACTTGAGACTAAAACGGTCTGGGACCATGGAGAAATTTAACAGACCAAGGGACAGAATAACAATTTGCATGCATCTATGACAAATATTGATAAGAAAACACTGTTTTTGGTGGTGGAATCACAACTGAGTAGTTTTAAGAGCTTCTTAAAACGTTTTATATGGCATATTCAAACTGTGTGGACAGCCTCAAATGACACGTTTGCATGTCACTAACTTGCGTCCGGTTTTTGTGTCGAATCAATAGGTGGTCGGTAACGTTAGAACATCCAGTTGACGGTGTAATTTAGCAGAGGTTAGCAGTTGAATTGCCATGTCCAATTCGCTCAAGCCTATAACCTTGCGGTCATTCATCATAAATGCGACCATATGAATTATGGTGTGGAAGCAAGTCGGCGATGGTTCATAGGCTTGTCTCAATTCTTCCACTTAATGAAAATAATCTTTTCTTGACAATCAGCTCTGAAGTGAAAAGCAAATGAATACATTTTTCTCTTAATCACCTGCAGGACAGCAAAGTGAGGGATGATGAACTAATGGTGAAATATCCATCGCGCTAATTTCCAGAACGGTGGGTTAATGACCACTTGGTTGGTACGTGACGCCACACACGTTTAGCATCCAGATACCATACATACAGATCTGAGTCGTGACCATGGTCACTGAAATTGGGGGCAAAGTTGACTCTGAGAAAACTGAACGAAATGGTAGATTTTAGGTTTGAAACAATGCTTATTATAGAGGACTTACCGGCCTTATGGATACAGGCGTGCCATCCACTGTGACGCACTATCATAGGTGAGCACATCACCAGCAAGTATGGTGTATATTCGCATTGTCTCCAAACTGGCAACTGAAAACTTGTCTTAGCTTGACGATTTAGGTCTTCATATCCCCTAATGAGGTAACCATCTGGCGTTCCGGTGTATTTCTCTAACCGCGGGCAGTTGAGCTGGACAACTTGTTGTGTGACATATTACCTAAGCAACAACTGTAGACAGTACCTCTGAAGTACCTCGGTTTTTTGATAAATCAAGGGATTTTCCAAGAGCTTTCTGAAATTTTTTGAGACGCCACAAATAACAGAGCTGCAGATGTCTGCCACATTCGTAGACAGCCATTGAGCACTATAACAAGCCAATGAGATGAAGTTGCCGGTGTTCGCATTCGGAAGCGCACCTATCAGTCCTTAATCTGAAGGATTTGAGTCCAGAGTTGACATAATGTGAAAAAAACTGATTCGTATGCACAACAGTACAAAATAGGTAGCTATATTCGATCATATAAAGGCGTTTTTATGTGAAACATTTTCGACGGGTCATGCTGCGCTAGACAGAATGTCCATAAAGCTTGATCAGTGTTCACTTTGTGCTCAGTCTTGACACAGTGATGAAGAATATGGTTAGTAAGTTTCACTATGTCCCACTAAGCGTGTCGTCAGATAAATATGAAGGAAATCTGAAAAAGACTTACGACTACATACGTTAATTTCACTCTTGCGATCGCAGATTTTGTCAGCTAACTTTGAGTTGGACCAGAAACCTCACAAGAGAGCTCAAGTAAGAAGTAATCCCCACGGTGCATAAATTGATTACCCACAACTAACCTGTATTTCTACCCATTCAAATATGTATATATATATATCCATAAGTCGTCAACATATAAAATGACTTATTGTTTATAGCATAGATTGTCTGCTTTCGTGTGCTGTCTCCTACGAATAGCTGACATCCACCTGACTACATGAATATTTGGAAGTTTGTCGAAACAAACGCCAGATTATATCCTTATGGACAATACTTCAGGTTTCTGACAAGTTTCTTCCGTGGACTTTTTTACTTCCCATAAATCATCTGCACGACGATGAACTCATCGATCTAGGTCTTCAAGCCCTATCATGTGAGTAGTTACAGTTAACCTTAGCCCTCACGGAAGCAGGTTCAAAGACGTAGCTTGAAACTCTAGCCTGTACGATCATTTGTATGACAGGAATTTCCTCTGGCTCAACACCGAAGTGTTCCCAAAGTCTAAGCTTCTCTGCATACGACCTTTGACTTGTTACAATCGTACCCCGCAGATTCGATAAATCTGTGGAGCCTGTCGGTCAGTCTGATCAAATGGCTTGACTCGATCAAACGATCAGCGACCACAGACAAACACCACCTTATCGATATTCACATTAGTCACACAGGTTGACACTCTCGCATGCGTTTGAATGATCATCGTGTTGTGCAGCCTGTACCATAGAAACAAACGTTTGCTTCAAATCGATGCTAAAGAATGACACATCTCTCCAGTGATACGTTACATACCACTTCCACTGAACCCATATCATTATGTGGTAATCAATCTAACGCTGAACCACGGAAAACAGACTTGTTCACTATATCTATTCTTCTCCCAATTGAATCGGGTGTGTTCATGGTACTAAAATTAAAAGGAACTAAAAGCTTTATATACCACCAAAAGCGGATAAGCACGAAATTGTGCACTATGTACACGTACACACGCAGCTTTACCTAACATGACAATTTATAATCCACGTATAGATTAGCCGGTGATCAAAAGTAATAACTAATCAAAGGTATCACCTTACAGTGTTCGTGATTTCCAGTCAGAATTCCTCTGTCCTAACTGCCAATGTTGATTCGTTTATCGACTGCTGTTTAAATTTGATCAGAATTGTTACGCATGTTACATAAAAACAATAACGATTGTCAAATCTACTTGCTTTCTATAGAACGGGCTAAATGTACCATTAGAAGGAATAATCATCACAAGCTATTCATACAGCAGCTCAGCAATATATAGAGCTCAGCAGCGAGTCTGTTAGAAGAGGTTACATTAAGATAGAACCAAAAAGTGGAATTTCGAGGAAAAATTTCGTGTATTAAGGAAATTACGAAAGTTGAACGAGGTGGGTTGGCGTGGAATATTCACCTCAATGTGCACACTTGTATACATTGTACCAACCCCCCACCGATGTCCCTTGTGATTCCAGTTCAAAATAGAGTTGTGTGCTGCTTGAGTGTGCGCGATCACCAAGTGGAACCTCTTGAGCATGATTTGCAACTGAAAGTGACAATCAAAGCTGCACTTCTTAACTTTAAAAGGCGAAACTAGTGTAATGGTTCAATGAAAAAGTACGCACCAACATAAGCTGCTTGATGAGCAAAGTCGAAGTTAGAATTCAGTCGGTAGAAACTGGCTGTTCACTGAATTCACGGTGGTCAAAATCGTACTCACTTGCATGCTGGCTCCGTGACTGACTCAAGATGTGAAATTCCAAATACGACACAAATCGGACATGCCATCGTGTGCTGTCTTCAGGTTCGCCCGCAGTTAACGTACCTTAGATCGGACCATCCGTGCGTGTGATAGAGACAACATATTTCTTTCCTCCTCGAATGAGCAGAGTTAAGCAGACACCAAATTTTGTCACAGTACAACCGCGTAAATAATAGATGTGGTAACGTTTTTGTGTTTAAATACGCATCGCATGACTCATGCTCTTGTCTTGCGGCCCAAGAGAAGGAAACTAGCAGTTTGCTGTGATCAGGATGAGTACTTGAACTACGCTACTCACGAGTAGTATGAGCGAACTAAGAAAGAAGCGATAGAGTGTCGGATCAGTCATCCATGAATAAATGACAAAATACCTAGCCGTTCATGAGACGAGAACATGTGTCTTGAAAGATCCTCGTTCGTGGGCAAACTGCAAAGTGATGTCATCAAACTGGCCTTAAAATTTTCAGCGTCATACTGTCATCCGTCTAGCGTAAACTGGCCAGCTAATATTCAGTCGCTCGCATTGGTTTCGCTTTCCCTTAGCCGGGCCAGGCTAGCTTAGCATTAGAATAAGGCGGTAGGATTTTGCTGACGGGAGAATTTCAGCCTTCTATATAAACTGAACATCAACCCCAGATGATCAAACCTGTCGCATTCCCATAAACTTCCCAGTCGGACCCTTTCGTAAAGAAACATTAGATTCGTGTTTCGCTCTTGTTGGATCTCGTCAATAGTGCGTACTACTGATATTAGGGTTTTTAACCGTTTTTGAAGTTGAGGATTTGCAGCACTTCTCACTAAGCCATATCATTCCATTTTTCTTGACGTTTCCTAAAGTGTTTCTCGTACAACCTACATACGTTTGATCCCAAAACACCGAAAAGCAGTTTTCTACCCACTTTTGACGTCGTTCCGTCGACGTGTACCATGACAACTGAGCCTCGTGTTTGGCTTTGAACCTTACGTTTGTCTCAAACGATGCGGTGTCGTTCATTTTTCGGACAAACCAAATTCGTAACACTCAAATTGTCTTTTTCAACGCTGCACGAAACACGAAGAAATTGCATCATTGCAGACGATACGTACCTAGCAGGATGGTTAACTTGCGGGATGGGCGAGGACAGCGCCAGTGCAAATCGCAAGGTATGCCTTTGTTGAAGACTTCTGATTAGCGTTTTAGGCAAACTGGTTGCGATTTTACGACAAAGGTTGTCTGGTGCATTATGGACAAGTAAACGGGTGAATTGCCGGCCCTAAGGGAGTAGTGATTGGCAGACAGCCTTCGGATCTAATTGGTGTAGTCAAGACCTGATGTCACCTCGCTTGGTGATGAAACGTTTGCAACCTAAATGCCAAGCTCGGTGAACATATCAATACCAAAATTAACAGGCCTAACTATCTTCTTACTCCCTTGTTTCAGTTCAAACATATTTGAGACTCAACTAAGATGTGATTGTTGTTCGAAAATAGGCCGTTCACTAACTGCCATTCATTCGTACTTAGAGTTCATTCATAATGAGGTGATCATTAGGCCATATGGAACCATGTTATCCAAGTATTCAAACAAGCGAGGTTTTAAATTCACCAAGGAATGTTTACACGAACATGACTATGTTCTATTTGTGATATTCAGATATATATATATATAAATTCGGTTTCAGCAAACAGAACAGTTTCCGATCAATTCTCATCTTAGGCTGGTACAGTTATATATCAAACCAAGTAACAATAAGGAAAGTTGTTGACCAAAAATGATACGAGGGTAAGGCGATTGGGTGAAACTTCGTTTTGGCTTTCCTCACAAGGGAGTCCGTGTTAACTGGGGTGAGTTGTGGGCGCGAAAGAGATAAAATGGTCATGCGGTTTGGGTGTACGTGTCTGGCCAACGTAATCCCAAGGTATGAACGAACTGTTTGTAAGCACAAAAATACGGTTGGCGTAATCGGATTGCAACCATCTTGGCTACAGACAGGAGACGCCACCTGTTCTTTCGGTGGCCGGTGCATGGTAAACGATGTGAAACGTCCCTTCGTATCTGTGTGTTGGTCACAGTTAACTAAGTGGGCCAGAATGGATGAGTTAACATTCCTTGTTATTCCGAAGCGAAGCCACGCCGGTCAGTGCTCACAAATTCTTTCCGATAAACGCCTAGTGGTGCGACTCAAACCTTGCACATCAAACCTTGTAACATCAGTGATGACTATGGAGCCATTGAGTCCAACAGTGCGGAAAGAAATATTCAGTTTTTTGCCGTGAAAATGAATTTCCAATCACATGGACGCACAGCAGAGGTCAAACGTAAAATAAACTTGTCTGGCTGTTCGTAAGGTTTCCGTAGCTGGTGTGAAAATTTAAACGTCCACACGTGATTCGTGAAGCGTAAGTATCAAACAATACACGAATACATGCGCAAAACCAACTAGTCAGTAGGTCAATAAATAGGAAGTCCGAGGGACATGCGCTTGGGGTCTAGACAGCAGGCAAGATATGTAATCAGACCAGCTTCAGTATCCAAATTGCATAAAACTTCAAAATCGCAGGTTTACCTGACCAGTGATCGTTCTTATTGCTCTCACTTATCTAATTCGCATACTATTTCATGTGTTTCTTGTGAAACTAGGGAACGGCAGTGAGGGTGCAAATAGAAAAGGACTATACTGGGAATAGAACATTTCTGATTCGTAATATGACGTCAAGTTTTAGTGGGTTTATTCAGTGGTATTGATAAACGGATTGAGAATAACACATCGTTAGGAGTAAGTTGTAATACTCTACGTTTCAACCACCTTGGGTGGACTTCCTCAGGAGTGTTGTAGTCGAAATCGATTTCGATTACAACACTTCCTCAGTGATAGTTCGAAAAGTCATATGGGCGTTTTCTTTTGAAATTTGTATAAGATTACCTTATCTAAAGAACTAAGCGAGAACAATGGCTGGTTATGCATTTGTTTCGAAAAATGGTGTGGTTAGTGATGTACTGTTTGCTCGAAGACCGTCGTGATCAATACAGTATCGAATCATTGCCCGAATCGCTTTCGCCAACTATAAAACGTGAAAGATATGGTGCGGATCGAGCATTTGTTTATGCCGCGAAGATTGTTAGCGAGTTGGTCTGCCAATAGCGTGTTGTATTTCTGCACAAGCCAATATAAACATGTTTATACTCCCGACAGATGTGAAGTTTCGGTCATCACTACAGCAGCACTAATGTAACATTAAAAAAGGAGTTGAGTGGTTGCGGTCAAGAACGAACAGCAAGATTTCAAGTTTGATTACGTACACATAAAGTGACATGAAGTTTGTTGAGAAACCGACAGTACGACGAAAGAAAATCCAAGGTTTAGTGACAATGATAAGTCTTGATTTGGTTATGTTCTGATAAGTTATTTGAAAGACGTGCAGCAATAAGAAATAAAGAAAATCATGCTGATCCCAAGACTTCGAATCTTCTACTGATTGATTTGGCTTAACTTGTTACATGCCTGATTTAACGAATTAAGCTATTACGCAACATGTTTCATTCCAGCGTTCGTTATAACACATTTGACGCTGAGCCACTCTGTTTGGAAGCTTCGTCGGTATAACAGTTTGCCAAAGTTTTTCGGTTGTAGTATTCCGTAAATTACTTGTTGATCCCTTATCGGTAAGCTTGTTCAAACCTAGCGCTTTCCACCTTTCCACAGTACACACGTGGTGTTTCAGGGAGCTCCACAAAAAAGTGCCCATCATTAAATAAAAGTTAAGCCAGGACGACGACCATTGAAGAACTACATACGGGGGCCTGTTTCGGGATCTTTTCGTAAGAATGATGAAAGATTGGGCTAAGTCCAGGAATAAAAGATTACTGTTATTTTCAAACGACATTACTAACGAATTCCTCAGCCGGGGTTCAACAACCCTTTTAAAGTGTTTGCACACAGTACTGCTGCTTCGGGCCACCAAATCTGTGATTCTGTGGGTGTTTGTTTCACAAGGCATGTCTGACACACGTTTGAGAATAAACCCGTTATGTCCATCATGTATGCACCTGCGGGTGAGCTTTGTCAGACGAGAATTTTTTACCAGCAAGTGTGCAGAAGCAAAAAACTGACGAACTGTTTACGGGGAGTTGCACTTCAATGGGATAAATGTTCGAAGGGCCTACCAGGAAGTGCAAAATCCACCGACAACGAGACGGGCATAAAAACTGGCTGACAGCACATTCTGTGAGGACCGTATGTGTACAAATAAATATTTACACAAGGACCTAGTGAAGGTTGTAGAAACAAACTTAGGGAGAACCGAATAAAACGGCGGATCATGCTGAAAAGTCATATAGGTGGTGAAGTGATACGAAAGAATAAACCTAACGAATTTTTACGGAGACCGGTAGTACAATGAGCTAAAGGTCTTGGGAATCTGTCAGAAAGAACAAAGTCCTCGAAGACGAAACGGGAAGAAAAATTGATGGGGCTGAGTCTGCTGAACACCATATTTTGTGAAGGAGCACACAGGTTGTTACAAAGTGATTAGCCAAGCGGTTTAGAACGCACACCAGGTTTAAAAGCTGGACCTAAAACGAGATCCTTCTGACTTCGGCTAAAACATCAACAACGTGGTACTTGTCAAAACAGTGCCCACATATTTAACAGGAAGCACCCGAGGTAGGCGTTCACTATTTATTCAAGGGAATACATGTTGTAAAACCTTTCTCACATTGATTGAATTTCGTTTGACATCTGTATATATTAACTACTTGTAAACCTCATTACATCCAGCCGAAGTTTGAAAACCAATGCAGGGCATGATTTAATTGGTAGGCCATTGACCAATCGTTATTTCAGTGCTTCTCTGGCTCAACAAAAAGCTCATTATCAGCTTTTTCGAACTCAGCGAACCGGCTTGCCAGTAGAACAGTCGACGACTGAAAGCACACTTAATTCGCAGTGCACTCATTTCTCTTCACCTTTCTAAACTATTATTCGCCTAATGGATCTCCTTCAACAGCTCAGAACTCTGCCTCACCCTACAAAATTTAGGTCAGCTCAACAGTCATTTAATTCAAACGAGAGCATGATCGTCAAACAAGAACAAACGACTTCTCATGAGGAGTCCCGAAGTCTTCTGTTTTTTTCCGTTTGAAGCCTATTTCACTGCAATATCAGGGAGATAGATGTTTCCTGAAAAAAATATTCAGTAGATACAATACACTAACCGTTAACGAAATAGGAATGCCAGGCAGTGATAATTCTGTGTGCTGTAAAACGTAAGAAAATTGATTAATACTTACGTTCCAAATCCGTTCTGTCGGTTTCTTCGTCAACAGCCACAACTCCAGGAATGCTCGCGTATATTTTACCCGGACCGTGGGAGGGTGCAACTGAGTTGTTGCTGTTGTGGCCGGAATAAAAAAGCTTTAACGTCTTGAAGTTTGCCTGTTAGAAAATTCTTGTCATTCCTGTGCTTGACTCTAATACTTGATTGAATCAACCGCCGTTGTAGCCAGAATGAATGACGACGATTTTGCTGCTGTAGCCGTTTGTGGAATGACATTCACAGGTTCTTGCTGACTTTCGAAGACTTTGTAAGAGTTATCAACGTTGAGAATGGCCTATTGAAGAAGGCAGCCATCCGGATTATTCTCAAAGATAAGACAGGTCATACGGAGGCATTTTGAGCGACCAGGAACGAGACGCCCATCGCCGGGTTCTGCAGCAGACTACATGGCGGTTCAAAAAGGTTCGGTTTAGTTCTGGAGTCAGTACGTTCGTCTACGCTGTATTGTTACCAGGCTCCGACTAAGGTGAATCGGTGTTGAGAACAACGTGCGTTGACAGGTCAATTCATGACAGGAATGCTACCAGTGTCCCGAAAGTGGGTAAATGTTGGTTTCTTTCTCCGTTGAAAGAGTTTGGAATTGTTTGTTAAGGCATCACGCCAACTGCTGATTGAAAAATCCGTGATGGTTAACGCTGTCACTGTGAGTTATGTTGATGGAGAGAACAAACAAGAGGTTGTTCAAGAACAGTTGGTTCACGGGGAGTAAGCACTAAAAAGAATTGTGAAAATGAGTGGCACGTGCGGAAAACCAGGTCACTGGAGGAACGTGTGATGCCAGGCAAGAAACTACCCTGTGTACCTAAACATTTTGCTGATTTTTTTTGCCTGGGGCAATAATTGGCATGCCCAATTAAACGAAAATTCACGCTAGAGTAGAAACCATTGGGAGTTGGTGTATTTAATACGAACTACATTTGAGTTTCGACTATCGTTTGTATATTTTTTGTTCACAACTTTCGCATGTACTTAAGTGTTCGTTTGAACAAGTGGGGAAACCATCACGTACTCCGCGAAATCAAAGCTACGAATCACGCCGTCTGCTGGCTTACCATTCCGCCGTATTACCCTCTCTTCTTATTGCTCACTCGCTAGCAAATTGATTTATTGTGTCGGCAATATACCGCTTGTTAGCATATTGCTTTATTCTCAACCGGTCATCTCGGTTTTCTTGACCCCACATTGGGAATACTGAAAGAGCGGTGCATGGAGATGAGGTTTCGTTGATTGGGCTGAGGCCGGAGAGCAGCATTTATGTAATGTTTATTGTTAAGCCCGAAGTGGATTATCTAACAAAGTACAAGATCCGACTCTGTGATCATTTCAATAGAGAGTCAACCCACTCCAGACTACAGTGGCATCGTGTCTTCTTGCCTGTACAGAAACGGTGTTTCATTTGATGCGCGCATGGAAATAAGAGGCAAGAAATGGTCCCCTTAATGAGTTGGCACATTCGAGAATTTAAGTAAACCAAAACTTCTGTGCTAGCTCACTGCTGCCTGTATAAGCTACTTTTCGAATGAGATGATTCGTGACTCCTTAGAATCGCTTCTAGTTACGAAAATCGTACTGATTCTGCTAACAGATCTAACGCAGAATCTGTGCTCAGCCAAAGCTTCTGTGATTGTTAATGCCCAGAGGGATTTCGATGTACTTGCAGCAGAAAATGTAAAGAGAGTGGCTGACATATTGAGAGCGAACTGTATCAAGCAGTCGGATAGCACGTTAAAACCTCCCCCTTATTGGTGGAAAGGCTGAAACAAAAATTTCATCTATTTGTCGACTTCAAAAGACTCCGTACAGTTGCAGTCAAGGAAAGCGTTACTATTCCAGCAGCGTCACGACTTATGACAGGCCACGGTACTTAAGGAGATTCACAGTTCTCAACTTGTACTCAGTCTATGTGCGGGTGTAAAACATGCAGTAGGATTTAGATAGAACAGTTTTCGTAATAAGGGGGAAAGTTGTTGATCCACTCTTACATTATTAGTGCTGTCGAATGTTCTGCTCAAATTCAGATGCCTATTGAACGAAATTCCGTATGAACTATTCACTAATGTTGTTTACTTATACGACACCGTCATCCTTAACGCAATAAAGCAGAGTGTACACTCAATGCTCCGGTTGCTCAGCCGAGAACCGAGCAAAGCAGCTTACGGTTCAACGGTCCATGGCTGCAGCTGAGAACTGAAGGCTACTGGTACCCAGTCAGAAGGATGACATTGTTAACGTCCAACCGCAGGCGACTCCACTATTTACTCAAAAGGAGCATTAGATCCAGTTTTGACCGCGTTAGCTGTTACAACCAGTCCGTTAGAAGCCATTAATCTTGCGAACCGTTTGTATACCAGAGTTTACGGAAGACTGATCGGTGTGTGGAACGGAAAGAGTCAGATATGCGTTTGACATTATCCAACGGCCGATAAAGGAAAAACAGTTCACGATGAAGTCGTCACTGTTTGGGAACAAACCTCACATTCACGGTTATCAATCAGAATGAAACATGAGATAGGTATTGCAGAATATAGTAATCGGGTTTAAAAGTGGGCCAAACTTAACCAGTCAGTAACACTGTGACGTTGTTTGGGAATTAATTGGGTCTTGAAAAATGGAGAATTGACATGTTTGTTAGACGTTCGTAGATCAGTAGATTGAGTGCGAACCTTTGTTCTGGAACAGGTCGTTGAAAGACTTTCGAGGGAGGCCCAGTGGTCAGATCTAGCGGATGCAGCTCTCTTCATGCACAGAGAAATCAAGTGCGTGCATTGTCAACCCACGACGTAGCGTTGGAGCTTCTGCTCTGCATTCAGCCGGTGGGCTGCACTGACTAACTTTGACCTCACCTCGCATGATCGTGTCACACGGGTCCAAAGGGAGATGTCATATGAAAAGCAGTTGTAACCGTGAGATTATTTGTCACAGTGTTACCTCAGTGCAAGTGAAGTGGACTATCTGGTAAGAATGCGGCTGGACTATCTTGATAGGCATGGCGCTACGTTCTTTGGAAAACAGACGAAGGGGGAGAGAGAAATGTCACCGTCAAACAAAGAGTTATCTGAGCCCCCAACAGTCGACCGTGGCTACCGCATGTTATCCAACGCCGTCTAACAACGGTTGACATCTCTCAGGAGCGTGAGGTGATTTCAACTTATCTACGGCGTGCAGCAGTAACTCAGATCAGATGTCATTGACGTCTTCGTTACACCCTCGGACTGGAAAAGTTCCTTGCCACTACGTGCATCATACTTTTGAGCCATCGACTTCGTGGGAATTCCCCAAAGAAAGCCCTATTCCTTGTTTTTGTGTAGATCGGAGTTCCGAGTTAGAAACTCGAGGTGGAGTCTCCTCTGAATCACAAACGACTGAGAAGTATCGGGAGCTACTGTCCTTGGACAGTGACACCGGTCGAGCCACGACTGACTCTCTTGACCAAACTGGAGTGGGAATCTGGGTGATTTTCAAAACAGAGTGGTGCTCTCTCGAGTTAGTCGTAGTGAGTGATTGCCTGTAAGCCGCCAGTCCGAGTTCGGTTGGACTATGAAAACACAAATCAGTGAAGCGCTGTGTAATCACTAAATCGGCGTATTGTCTGATGGGCAGCTGATTAAATGCTACCAAGCATGCGCTGTATTACACAGATATGGACCATCAGAAAGAGATCGAACGCCTGGACAGGCAAGCTGAATACTCAACCTGGACATCCGATTCCAGGAAAGAAGGGGCTGAGTGGTATATCTGATATCACAGTACAACCTACTGACAAGAGCATGAAAGACTTTCTCAGTTTTGCTCATCTCAGTTCTCATATTTCAAGCCTCACTTTCAAACCTAGGAGAAAGCATTCTCACGTGTAGACTGTCTGATACATTTTGATCATGAACACTTGAAATAACCATCTGGACTCAGTTCATGTTGTCAAGCGTGCTTATCTCTTTCCGCTGTTTTCTCGGAGATCGTACGTTCTTACATTCAACACAGTTACCAAGCCCAAATCCGGCCACTCGAGAGATCCTGATGAAAACTGGGACCGGGTTGCAGCAGCTATGGAAGGTATTTATGAATAAATATGTTCTGAGGGAACTGGACTGTTGTCTCACCGATAAACCCTATGATCAAACATCGCCCGATATCACATGGATGTGGAAATGACAACGAACGTTATTCACTTAAATGCAAACTGACCCGAAGCTTGCTGACATATCACTGATATCATCTGACTGAAGAGCCAGCGGAGATCGCGAAAGCCTTTTCACCCGAGACTAGCAGACTACTGTTTCCTGTGAAGTCCACTTAGTTTATGTCAGACAGTACACGGGAAAGATTGCTCATTTATCCATAACAAATAACAATGGATATTACATGTGTGCAGAGCACTTTCTGCAAAGTTCCATCTGAATTCATTGGGACCGTATGAACGACGGAACCCGAGTGGCCAGCTGTCACGTTCCAGAAGGCTCTTTGCTGAGAACATATGTCTAATTTTTTGAAGTGTAACGGGACCCTTAGACCAGACCTCCCCCTCCTACTGTTTCCAGAATCGACGCAGAAGTGTTGATAGAAAATCCAACAAATGTCCTTTGGACGATTCTTGATACCAGAGTGGTACTCCGTGACTGACACTCACCAACAGTCACTCCCTCTCCCAAGACGGAGCACGAGGTCCAAATAACGAAAGCAAAGTTATCAGCCTAGCCTCTACCGCGTCCAGTTTATTCACTAACCTTTTACTGCGTCTGCTTACTTTGTCCACAGAAAGCCAGATACTTCAAGTAGAAGGCTGCGCTGACCACATTTTTATCATATGGCCTGTCTTGTAACATCGCTGTTCACGTAGATTATCAACGATCGAGGTCTTTCGGATCTAAAGGCTGTCCTTAATTTGTCTGCTCCAAATGTTCTCCTAAACTTTCTTCATCGCACAGTACACTACACGCTGCAGTGTAGTCCATAAACAGCTGCCTCGGGCATGAGATATGATTCATGAAGTGCAGTGTGTTACTTCAGGACAGCAGTTACTGTCCCAAGTAGCTCGCTTCACTTAGTTGGGTAGCTCCCCTCTTCATCATATAAATGTGTCCCATGCCGTTTTAGCGAGAGCTACAAAAGCCTGCAGTGTTTGGCAATGTAAACCATCTGTGGCATCGGAAGGGTTGACTGTCGCCGACGGAAAGGGTTAAAATGTTCATGTGCGTTCCTTTTTACTCCATGGTCCAGAAACGTAGCCCACTTTAGACAGATATATTACCAGACTTGCAATGTTCATTCGTCGATGTCGTCGTCAGATAATCCACGGCAGTTCGTCAGCGAGTATTTTGGAGCGTTCGAGATGAGTGACCTGTTAGTCAACAAAAAAATCTGGTTGTGTAGCCTTCGATGGCTGGGTAACTACTTCACATGCCGGTTGGGCATTTCCCGCACCGGGTATCGTATGCTGAAATCACCAGCAGCTGCGTATAGCCGCGAGGTGGCCAAAAAACAATGCAGTCAAGATGACTATTCCACTAAGTAAAGTGGAAATGTGACACCTTCTTAGACTAAAACTTTGATAGCACTCAGAAAGCCAAACATAAACATCATCCCAACCGGGAATATGCCATAGACGGTACAGTGCTGTCATTTTCAGCCTTGTTTTATTAATTTTTATTCCTTTCTGTATTTTTTGTCTCAGGCTGTCCTACTTCATATTTACAGTCGGTGACGATTTGAACTGCACTGACTTCTGGCCAAGCTTATGGATGTTATGTATGAATCAGCAAACCCTCTGGAACAAAGCCAATGACTGATTCTCCAAGGTAAATTTTGATGCCCAAAGTATGGAAGCGGAGCACGACTGCACATAGTAGCAACCATCACAGTTCAGCATCCGATTGTTCAACAAATAAAGGAGGGTTATTTTCCAAGAAGCTCAGGATAGCCGGAATTCTGAGCATTCAGAGCATGCTGTTCAGGCTCTCGATTGATAAGCTATGTAATTATAATGTGTCGAATGTGAGGCAGAGTTGAAAGAAAAATTAGGAATTGAATGTCATCAGCTGGCTCCTAGTGGATTTCAACAAAATTAGGAAGTTTTGGAGCAAACAGCTTCCGAGTCGGGAACGAATTATTCTGTCACCGACTACGAAGGGACACATCAATAATGTCTGCTTTTTATGAGAAATGATCACCCCCAGCAACCCCGTACTGCTTCAGCTCTCGTCAGTGGAAGCTGGAAACTGTGGTTAGTGAAGCAAACGGACCTCCTGACTTAATCATACACGACGCACAGTACGTCTTAGTTATGACAGAATATTTCACGTTAGAATAAAGCGGCGACCACAAACCACTAATTTATCAACACTGTATGCGGAATCATGATGAGACTGAGCCGTCCATGTCATAGAAGTGCATGAAGTGTACTTACAAATGAACAGCATTACTTCAAAACAAAATAGTTTTAGAACTGTTTGAAATGGTTAAATCACAGGAAAATCCAGACGATATCACAAGACTTTCAACAAAAATATTTGGCCAAGAAAATTCGTCGTAAAAAAACAGGAATGGTTAACTGCTAAAGCGGAGGGTTGAAAACTACTGCTTTTGATTGTGCTAGCAATACAGCCCTAGACTCAAAGCATAGAGGAGAAAAGGCTGTTCAATCGGATGAACAGTTGAAAGTCACCACTGTCAGCTGATCACAGTCTTTTTGGAGATCAACGACAGAATGTCCTTAACTGAGCGGAGTTACCGAGGTTGAGTAGTCAAAATGTCACAACCGCTTTGGCCATTGCAAATGTGCAGCCGAACTCATGGCTAACTGATCGATTCAACGTGTTAGAAGCTAGTCTAAAACTCAACTAAGTTTAGCAGACACCAATGGGTCCACTAGGGGCAAGATCTAGGACGTTTCCGGTGGCGTAAAAGGGCACCAGAAAACGAAGAGAGTCCGTGATCTATTGCCAACAGCCAAAATCTCTAGCACTGGGTTAACACGTACTGCTTGAAAAGTAGCATGAGTGTCAGCATATTATCGTTGGTGAGAAAATCATCTAAAGGACAAACGGAACGTAAACGATTTTTATTTCGCCGGGAAACAACGTTAAGAATTGAGGAATGTGATGAATGAGAGCTCTTGAACCAAACTACTCCACAGCACTTGAATCGAAATAAATGTTAGAGGAAGTAAAAAAGAAGACCGATTAACCAAACAAGAATGCTTTACGCGTAAGAGGTCCTTGATGAACTGTTTTCTCTGGACTCACAATATCCTGCAATCTGGTACTGACGTTCAGTTTGATCAACTGACAATTGTTAAGCCGCTCGCATTCATGATTCGCAACGCTGGAACTTTGAGGTAGTTTGTACAGTGCAATGGTTGTTCTTATCACATTTTGAGCAGTTGTCTTCTCGGTTTCCATCTGGGTCTGTCGGCTAGATTTCCCACTCTATTGCATCCTGTTTCTTACCACAAAATGGCACCTTAGTAACTATGTCGTAATTACAAAATAGAGATTAAGATGCCTAAACAAGGTACCCTAATTTGCCTGCGTGGAAATGTAACCTTCTCGCTGTATCGCCCAAATGACATCCGTTCAACATTCTGATAGTCTCTCACCTATTGTCTCGTATTGTTCTGCACCAATCGACTGGTGAAACTAGTCTCCAGATTTATTTCTGGAAGCAAGTGGGGCGTACTAAGCCTTTGCTGTAGGCGTCAGCCTTCACCTGCTACCTGGTTGCTCTAAGAGCTGGGTTGCTAGTCCGCTGACTAAAGTTCAGTGCTACTCCACTCATGTGCAAGTAGGTACATCCTTGAGTCCACACATATGAGCACTTATATTGCGCCTGAACACGACTATAAACCGTGAACTGTGTGTTGGACGGATCCGCAGGTGGGACACTGAATGGTTTTATTAAAAACTAATGGGTGACAACATTCCTTTTTTTAGTTATTCAAAAAATATGAACTCGTCCGCATGTATCGAAAGAGTTCACTGCCACGGTGCTTCTTTCAGCAGGAAGACCCAAGAGTCGTTTTTACAAAGTGCGAACTTGATTGCAATGGATACTCTAACTGAAGAAACACTCATCCGCTGTCAGGTGTGTTCGCTTCCCCCTTAAGAATAAGCATTACGACAGTTGACAAAACAATCTTAACACTCTTTTTTATCGAGTCAGGAATGACTCAACAAATTATGTGAGCCAGACAATGACTAACCGTCAAGTCACTCTTATATGCTAAAATGTGACCTACACTCGTTGCGGGAAATCATCCTAAAGCTCAATCTGTGGCAATTTTGTTTATTTCTAATCACGTGTTCGTTGATACGTCTGGGTGGCGCTTTTGAACTGATGAACTGACTGAAGACATCCTCTACAATTAAATCGTCATCAAAATTCTCTTTGTGTAACTGGATTTGAAGCCTGAACACAACAGTTACTACAGTGTTATCCTGCTAGTCAAAATTTTCTCCACTCGAAACAGCGCATTGTAATCTATACCTATACCTTGGTAACACAAATGTATTCAGACTGGCCAGCTATTTCATGATAGCCAATACTGACTAGTGTTACATTGGCTGGTTCACTGTTCTTTGTATACAAGTACGTTCTTTTATCGGTGTATGACGGCTGGACAACTACAATCTACAAGAAGGGGTCATTCGATAGTAGCATGGTTTTCTTAGAAGGTTCATAAGGCTTTAAGATGCTAAACGTTCTCTTGAATTGACCGCTGCATTAGTTGAAACTGTATACAATTATTTCGGCGGTTTAGAAGAAACAAATTTAACTTGGTCGATTGTACGCATATAGACCGGATCCGGTTGGATTGAATTGTCTTCTTTCTCCCAAATAAGTCCTTCCTGGAAGACATTGCGTGTCATAGTGGATTACTCCTCCTGAACAAACTAGTAGACTGTTCCAGAAGTTGGACGTTTCCGGTTTGATTATTTTGAAAATTCTACTCTTATTAAACAGTGGTATAAAAATACACTATTTATCGACCGTTCGAACATCCCTAATCACCCTTTACCTTTCGGTTGCCCTATGAGGCATGCGAAAAAGCTGAGTCTACTTGGTATACTTGTTAGAATGGTTATAGTGAGTGGAGTTTCATTTGCCACAGTTCTTTACCATAATCAAATTTAGTTATGAAACTCAATGACGTTGCAACAGTGTCTATCAGGTCATCAACTGATTCTTGATACACGGTAGTCAACAAGCGAGTTGCTGTTTTATCTCAATCCTGGAGCTATTTGTAAAAGTGAAGACCAAGTTTGATCTCGCGTACGGAATAAAACTGGGACTTTACCGTAAAAGACCTGTTCTTAATTTTGTCGCGGAGTCTTGCTGCACTAAGTTTGACAGACTGAAGCGAATCGAAGTGCTCACTAACTTGGTTTAAGCAATATGGGTACCTTCAACTAGAGAGGTGAATAAGGCCAACATTAAGATTTGCTTGGCTGATAATGTTCTAACGGGCTGAATATTAACATGCATACACATCCAAATTTCTTTCCTAATGTCTGTGGATCCGTTTGCTAACTTGACCGAAGACAAATCTTCAAGTGGCAACAGAATATTCAGGCACATAATTGTTAACAGAACATGACACGTCTTGGTCCTTAAGGATTCTTTCGGTTGTTACAGAAGTGCACGTTACTTAACACAAGTTTTCTGAGGGTATCGCGATACCAGAATGCTTAGAAACCTCCTTGGTCAAATGTGCCAAGTTTTGGGTCCACTTGTTCGATAAACGGCGTGTGTTTATAGAAAACCACTTAAAGCACGACTCATCCAACACACCACGGCTTGTGTGGCCTTAAACACCGGAACTGTTCGGCTTGAGTAGTTTTCCTCTCATAGCAACTTGAACCACCCTACTGGGATTGAAAGGGGTTTGACCGGTAAACGATATTCGGAACGGTTGATTGCAAAGAAAGGATATTATGACGTAAACAGCCAGCACGTTACTAGCTGCAACGGTCACAGCTTTGTAAATCGGCAGTTCATGGATCAGTATAACCAGTTCAATTGCTCGTGTAAAGAATCCGGACGTATTCTACCGGAATTCTGGAAGTAACAGGGTATATTGTGGATTACAGGTTACTTTATGATATGCCACATAATCAATCATGTGTTTGGAAAAGGAAGCAACTGTCATAACAAACAGGTCATAAAGTGGTGCATACTTTTCTGCACAATTGCTGCAAGGTTTCGTAATGTTTGTCGAACACGCGATCACACCATTCTTGTTGTTAATATACACTCACAATGTCCAGTATGAGGGACAGCCTCATTCATAAAACTGTCATTCTTATCCATCGTGTTTGATGAATGTGAGTAGAATTAAACCGGTGATTAACAAAACAGCAGAAATAATTGGGTTTTTGGTGCACGATTATGCAATTGGAAGTGACCGATGGATTTACCGGTTGATTGTTCACACTTAGAATAAGGATTGCCCATGGTAACAGCGGGCCATATTAACTAGTAAATTAAAATTAAAATTACCCTGATCAAAGTTTTATCCCATATTCTGTAGTGGATTTAAACGTGGTTATTTTTGGTTTTCATTACCAGAAGACAAAAGAAACTTGTGAATTCAACATAACTTAAAATTCTTTATCTGCCGAATTACTATACCTCCTCCAGTAAGGCTCGAGTAACATGAATACCACACCAGTGTGACCGTGACCGGGAGTTTTCTCTACAATCCCGTAAATTTTATTTTGAACTCAGCGAAAGATGGGTCACCACGCTCACATTAAAAACATGTGGATCGGAGTTTAATTTCCCCTACGTTCCAAATGCTGTACAGTATGTACTGCCTTGTGAAATGCACGTAAAACTCAGTCATAAAACATCTGGGCATCGGCTAGATTCTAGTCAGCCACGTGAACCGCATACACTTAAGTGGCACGCACTGCACCGGTCAAGCTACGAAACCACACCACGAATTTAGACATTTTGTTTAACTTCACATATTCATTCATCCTTGTAGGTTCCATGGAAAGACTAAACAACACAGTAAAAAAAAGCCGCCCTGACAGTATTCAACCAAGCGAACTATCATTGTTGTGCTAAGTTACATTACTGGCGAGTAATGTGTTAGAGTTGATGAGTTAAAAAACATAATAACCGAGTTCAGAGAGTGGTGGTGGATGAAGCGACCGGCAAACTGGGGGAGCGTAATGAGCACATTGAAAGCAGGTGGATTTGTATTGCACTTGGATGTGTTAACTCTAACAAGAGACGAACTTTTGCGTCTCGTATACGAGAAGATGCAAAACGAGAATCACTGTGTTGTTCCAACAACGGACTACACAGATGGACCAAACTTTAGATAGCAAACCCCCTTGCTTCCACAGAGCGTGGAGACTATTCACAGAAGATCTGTCATAAAAATTAAGCACACCCACAGGTACGTTGCAGGCCAACGGGTACCGCTGGTACTCGTCGAGAAATATAGTGACGTCATTATCCCCCAAGAATACAGGAAACAACGGTACCAAGGCAGATGGTACACTTAGAACTCCCGTTTGGAGGAAGCGATTGGTCAACAGTGATAAAAGGTGTATAACGGCTGCCGTTTTCAGATTCTACAACGCTGTAAAACTATGTATAATGCAACAAACCGGAGCCTTCTCATTCTCAACGGCTACAAACAAATGGCCTACGTCATTAATATCCCACGGTTTGTACAAATGTTTATGTAGTTACGATGTGAGCTACGTGGAGAGGACAAGCCAACAGCCAGCTTCTCACGTCAAGGAGCATGTTCCCAAAAGGTTGGAAACAGTTGAAAATAGCAGGCGCGCACATAGAGGCGGACGGACGGCACCCGGCGCCATCAGTAGCAAAACATAATCCAAACAGGTCATAGAGTCAATATTTGTGGCGTATTCTCTGTGATTTTTCGAAACCACTGGAAGCGCACTCTCTAATCTGTTCTCAGACATCAAAATCTCCGCTATATGTTTAAAAACAATTTATGTTGATTCTGTGGCTTCCCTGGCAGTCAGCATCTCCATATTTTCAATCCTCATCTACGTGTCTGCCCGTCTAACCCCTAAGCCATAGTTTCCACCCTACAGAACCTTATCTTAAAGTTCAAAATGAATTACATATCCGTGTGTAATCAGAATGTGCGGAATGTTATTCCAAAAACATCACATGATTTGAGTCTTCCCATTGCTTTATTCGTGCTCAGTTTTAAGTGTCCAAGATTTAGTGTTTCTATGTTACATTTTAACTGGGGGAGCGAGTACGTTGCGATTAACAGACTAAGGGGGCGATAAACGCAATAACTCTTAAAACCGCTTGTTTGTATTATCCAAATAACACCAGGCGAATTGCTCTTCAAAAGTTTTGGTCCGTCTAACATGAACACACGTATGGTGACTGGCAGGTGAGCAATTATTTCAAACACGGTCCCTCTGACACCAGGTGGAACACCAAAATAACCAGGTATCCGATATCGTAACGCTTGACCGTTCATAGACAAAAGACCACTTCAATAGATTTACCGATCAATTTTCGGTTTTCAGCATCTGTGAATATCTGCCACGTAACCATACCACGTTAAATCTATGGTTTACCACAGTTTGGCTATCATCTTACATTCACACAACGCTCGTACAAACTCAGATAACATCAAACCTCATCCCGGTTTCAGTTTAATAATGTGCAGATGGTTTTCGTTGCCTACATACCACGATCAATAAAACGGTGAACTTGCAAAGCAATGATTCCCAGGCTGTTTTAAACTACCGCCTGTTACGTCGGCTGAACGCGACATCATAACCTTGTATTTCCATAAACCCGTTGTCATTGCTTATCTGCTAACATTTGCTAAGATTTAAGTCATTCATCATCGGGGAGTAAACGGGGGATGTGTGGTTAATGAGGTCAATCAGTTCAATGTCACACTGCAATCAAGTACCCACTTGAACAATGCGTCTTGACAGGTTAACCAGGCAGGACAAATCCAGATCCTGAACAAAACGTTTCTGGGCGCACATGGGTGGGTTATACATTCGGATCCCAATAGCCTCAGCTGTAGACAGAATCCTACTCACCCCTCTCGACCGGATGACCTTAACTCGGTAGATTGGACGAAATGCGTCCTTTGTGTTGACAACGTGATTGGTTCAACTGTGGTACAACGAAGTCTCTCTGCAGCGCCATACTATCACGCCTGGTGGATTCAAATCACAGTGTCAACACAAAGGACGCATTTCGTCCAATCTACCGAGTTAAGGCCATCCGGTCGAGAGGGGTGAGTAGGATTCTGTCTACAGCTGAGGCTATTGGGATCCGAATGTATAACCCACCCATGTGCGCCCAGAAACGTTTTGTTCAGGATCTGGATTTGTCCTGCCTGGTTAACCTGTCAAGACGCATTGTTCAAGTGGGTACTTGATTGCAGTGTGACATTGAACTGATTGACCTCATTAACCACACATCGCCCGTTTACTCCCCTAACGTTTGTCCCGAGAACTGTGTGGTATAAATTCATCATCAGGCTATTTAGCCCGATGATGAATTACTGAAAACGAGCTTGTTCGCTACACACTGTTTTTCCTGGCTTCACTGGGAATTTTTACGAGATGTGCTAACTTCATAGTAAAATGAGAGGAATAACAAATTGATACATCATATTTAAGTTGAAAGAGCGGGTCAGTTTCACCCTTTTTTAAAAACTACAGAACTCTCCTTTCCCTCACTTCGTTTCTTTGTTTTCCTTTCGATTGTGTTGAAGAATTAAAGTTCATTTACACAGGAGGATTTTGCGTAGTTTTTGATGGATGTGTTTAGTAGCAGGCAGCTTTTGTGTCACTAGCAAATCTATTGGTTGACTTGTTCATTTGCCATAACCGCTCTTTGTTCTACAAACGTTATATTGGTGGCATTTTATTATTTATCAATTGTGGCCACTTGGTTACGGTTTTACACATTTCCCACTCCGACCTCATTCACTTTTGAATAACAATTAAATGACCGTTTGCCCTTCTTGGATGTTCTAATTACTAGGTGCTTGGATGGTATAGTTGGTCTGCTGATTTGTTAGAAAGCCACATGGAGCGGACGTTGTTTACATTTTTCCTCATTTGCTCTCATGACTTTACACATGGTTTAGCGCCGTACGAAGCTTCAGTCGGTGACTGTTGAATTCTTCACTCTTCCAGGCGAATGGGATACCTATGTAGATCACCGTGTCAGAGGCGCTTAGTGCGTAGATAATGCCCAGGCTGACCTGAATGGACTCATTAGCAACGGCTGTTGCTTTTTGTTCATGCTTGCCACGTGCTAATCTTCACTCCGGATATCCCCAGAGCATTAGAGACTGTTGCAAGCTCCTCGAAGAGATGCGTCGGATTCTCGGTCAGGAGGAACAGATTGTCGGCATAGGGTAAACTGCTGGCCATCATATCATAGAACTGGTAGCTAAGCTCCGGTTACGACAGACCCAATACCTTATCCATTACCATGATGAATAGTAGAGCTGACAGTGGGTCACCTTGGCGAATACCGCGTTGAGACCGAGGGATATAGCTTTCGAGCGTGGCAGAAGCGCTCCGATGGTAGTCAGCTATATAGTGCGTCAGAGCTGGAGGAGTACCGAACACTTGGGCTGACCTAATTAAGTGAGTCTTGTGGGACGGAATCAAACGCCTTGGATAGTTCAATAAAGGCTGTACACAGGCTGAAAGACGTGATGTGTGGTTTCTTGATCAGATCGCTTCAGATCAACCATCATCATGGAGAAATACGAATTCAAGAGTAGGTAGTTGCAAGCGTGAATTCGAGTGTCCAGTCAGTGGGTCACATCTGACTGGGAGAGGAAGGCTTACTGACTTCTGAAACAAGCGTGATGCGGGGCGGAACAGATATAGTGGACAACTTTTAGTTAACAGGAGGAGGTTGAAATGTCTGGCAAAAGCACCGGCTTTCAAACAACTCAAACGCTTTGATAACAATTTCTCCAAACGAGCAGCAGCAGTGTTTTCATGTTATTCAGATTTCGGAAAATTTGCTCCTCACTGATCGGGTCGATCAAGGACCAGTCCGGAAGCAGGAACGTACGTGATTGCCGCTCATCAATATGCGAATGAGCTGATAATAATTCAGACCAGTACTAGTTGGAGTTAACCGGAGGGTCACGATTTGTCTTGTAAGTAGCTCTGTGGTTTCCACAGGAGACTACGAAACCATCACTTTCTTTTAGCTGGAGGTACACGACTGGAATCACAGCATAGTTATCTATGTGTATCTGATTCCTAATCGTGTAAGTTCCGGCAGCGAACCGAGCACGTCATCGAGTAACCAACCACCGGGTATACTGGAAAGCTTTTAAGGCCTGCAGGCTTAGTAGTAACCTTGTCTGCAGCACAGAGGAAATACCTGCATGAAGGCTGCGAGCAACTGCTAGCAATTCATCGCTAGGTAAGAAAGTCTGGCTATGGGACTCGAGTTGGGTTATTGCTGTTTTGGCCGTACAGAAAAACCACTCGGAGTGATCTGCAGCTTGAGACTCAATATCCCAGGTCATGTTCATTTGTGAAGTGCTGGTTGGACTGGCTGTGGTGGTAGTATTTTTGCCAATCCACAATATACAGACGCTTCCTGATGCTGCCCAGAATAAGGCCCTGGAAATGTCACAGGAGTGGCTGATGAAGTTCTCATCGAGTGGAACACGGCGGAGCCAACTTAGCAGCAAGTCTGGCAAGAGAAGACGATACTTGCTGTGATTAATTTAATCCGGCGGATTTTATGCATCCAAACGTTGTGCAGTTGCGTTTGATAGAGTGTTGATGTCATCTGCACTAAGTCAGACCAGTCTCGGTCAGAAAGTTATTTTCAAAGTGGGTGGAATCAAAGATTGTGCAGTCGTGAACGTCTTCTTCTTGACGTACTCCATCTTTGCGTTGATCCAACGAACATGTACCGACAAACCAGCGTCCCGTTTACATAACTGATCGTATTACGCACAGATTTACTCCGTTCGCCCATCCTGTTGGTATTTTCGTTTTCGTGATCAAATGTAACCAATATGTTAAAACCAGGTAGAGTGGTTAGCCTTAACTGCAGTTGCGGAACTTTTTGCCAGACAAGGTTTGCACTGAGACTGCCCAGTCGATGTCATCAGGGTCTGAGTCATCACGCCGACCATTTAGCATAGTACCATTATTGCTGTCACCATTACTACGGTATAATATTAAGTGACGACACTCAGCCCACCACGTCTGAACATAGCAAACAGTCGCTACTGACGCCACCCACTTGTGTCCTTCCAGATAGTACACACACACCCACAGCAATGCTGTGTCCACACATTCGTACTTTTCACCTTCTTCTTTAATAACTGGTTGATACGGCCGTGTTTTTTTGCATGGAGGCTTAGCTTTCAGATGATTTGCATCGTGAATTATATATGTGAGGTTACATGAGCTGTCGTTTCATGTGACGACTTCAAGCACCCAGCATATCCAGCGACAACTAAGCTAATCTTAATCTTCAAGTGAACAACACAGCACTGTATGACAGCATGTGGTTGTGTTGTGTGTGACCCCGAATAATCCAATATATATGACTAATTATGTTGCAACGTAAACCATAAGAAGTACGACTCACGCCAGACAAGGCACGATGCTGTGCCGCATTAGTTTTCACCTTCACACTCCGAAGATGACTGCCAAATAAAAAAATTCTTTATGCCACCAATCCAGCGACTTTTCTTCCTCTTTTTTTCTGAACCGATGATTTCCGCGTCTCTCCTCCGTGAATTGTGTCGATCTTATTTTACATGTTCACAGTTAGTTACTTCCATGACTATCATAGTTTTTGAACATTTTACAACCGTTAATAAAGTGAACTCGATCGAATCTCCATCTACGACTTTCACTGGAACATTAATCATGCAAACTATAGTGCACTTATATCTGTAAAGATGAAACGGAATGCTTTCGAATCCAAATTTTTGTTTCCTCTCTAGGATTTCTGCCGAAAATAGGAATGGAAAACTCTAATTTTATGCAACCAGGAGTTGACTTAGTGTCACTTTTTCAGAGATATTTTGTGATAAACGCGTAAAGTCATATAGCACAGAGTATTAACTTAACATAAATTTATTATTCGAGTGTATTTAGGTTTCTAAATCTATGAGTGCCGACACTGTTTTAGCTATATATGTGTTAGCTTATATTTGATTGCCATGGTGACAGCTGCTTTCCAGAACTCTGAAGTGGATAATGTTGAGGTGGAGTACCCGACGGACGGGCGGCTGTTGAATATCCGATGCTTCGGCGCCCCAACCCGGTTACATACGTCAACGATGCGCATGCTTCTGTTCGCCGATGACAGCGCATTGCTAGCACTCAGAGAAGAAGAGCTGCAACGACTGGCTAGAGCCTTCGCTTTGGCAGCATAAAGTTTGGATTGGACATCAACACAGGTAAGAAGTTTTCCTTCTTTCAGCCTTCTCCTGGTGGGGGTGCTGCTTGTGTACCTGCACTCCGAATCCGCATCGATGGAGACGCTGTGAATAGCTGCGGGAATTTTTGCTACTTGGGTACCAATTTGTCGACAGATTTGTTCGTGGCCCGCGATCTTAGAGCGCGTGTGGCGAAGGCTAGTGCTGCTTTCGGACGTCTTGAAAGGCGTGTCTGGAAGAATCAACCTGAAGATGGCCATCAAGCTGTGTTTACCGCTCAATGGTGCTGTCTATACTGCTGTATGACCGTGAGACGTGGACATTGTGTCAGCGGAACATGAGCTATCTGAGCCGCTTCCATGTGCAGTGTCTGCGGCGAACAGTCACGGACGGGAAGTAAGCCATGCTGATGTTGAAGCAACTCCGTTGGCTTGGTCACGTCCGTCGGATGGGCGATGACAGTATCCCGAATTAGTTATTGTACAGACATGGGAAAACAGGTAAGCGAAAACCCGATGGTCAAAAGCGAAGATACCGGGATGTTGTGCAGGTAATTCTTTCACGTTGTAACGTCGACTTTAGATGTTAGGAAGAGCTAGACTTGAACCGGATGGCCTGCAGGAATACGATCTGGACGGGCTTCCGAAAGTTCAACTAACAGTTGTTGCGCAGCCGAGAACGGAAGCGCGCGATACGTAAGGGAACCGTTGGTACAATAGGTCGCGGCGACGTGATTATATGGCGTTTCGATGTGTGCGGCCGCGAATGAGCCGGCCGTTTGAGGTTGGTAGGTCACCAATATACTATTAGTACACCTTCAGAGAAGAGGCGACGAGTACGTTAAGCTCAGGTAGGTCATATGAGCATACTCATTCCACTCCTGTTAATGACTGCATCGGCCAACAGCCTGGGCACTGGCAACTAATCCGCTCCTCTCTTCAGAAACTTGGGTGTCGGCGGTCTTCTATCCATTCGTTTCTTTAGCTTTGTTGGTGTACTGTGTGATGGATGGTCTGTCTGGTTTTTCGTAGTTCAGTAAGACTTTCGTTTTACACGCTTATCTTCTCTGAAATGCACTAACGCACTCCTATACGGTAATGTCTCTTGTACTATACTTCACAAATCATTCTTCTCAGTCCAAATCTAGTCATTGCAATCTCTGTTTAATTTCTGAGAGATATTAGCCAATCAACTCGCTGAAGAGTATTGACCGGCTGGACAGAAAGGCCCCACTGGCACACCTCCCAGTCGTATTCTTTCGGGTTTACACTGGATATGTGGTGTGTTGGTGGAACTACAAGTGGTGCAGCGCAAGCCAATTGCAGTGATGGTTAAGCGCAGGCGTCTTTTGGCTTCGGTCACTGTGACAGGCTAATCCGAATCGGGTGATGCCAGCCGTTAGCTAGTTCACTTTCTTTTGGTTCAAAAACGTTGTATTCACCTATGTTTTTATCTGTGACGTAAACTATTTGACCGTTTGAACTTATGATATCGTTTTTGCTTTTCAACAGTTAAATCGTTCCTTGTTTTACGTTTAAAAAGTTCGCACTTTTATTCTGTTAGTCTAAACACAGTAAACAACATAAGTAAATAGTGTACCTTATTTTTACCAGAATAGGGAAATGTGACCATATCTTATGAATGATGTCCTTATATACCTTTTTGTAAATCGCGTTTCATACCGATACTCCCTTATCACCCCCTCCGTAGATGTCAAAACGAGTCTCACATGCGGTAGAAAGGTAAAGAATCCTTGCCTGTTTACCCTCAACACACCATGCAGTTCACCAACGAGGAATGGTTTAGGCATTCCTTTTGGACTGAACATGTAACTTGCGTCAGAGATGACCAAGTTTAATAAAGAATGTCAAAACCTTTCTTTATTGGGGTCGAATACGATATCTCGCTGTTATCTATCAGCGGACCTCGTTTCTATTCTACACCTTCCAGGCTTTTGAAGTGAAGGCTTTACCTGAGAGCAGTGATCATTTTCCGGCTCAGATACCTTAAGTGCGTGAAAGTTAAGATGTGCACAGATTTTTCAGTCGTAGACATGAACGATCGGTAACCCGATTACACCCGTTTTCATATCTCGATTCATGGAGGATTGTTAACATTTCTTTTCTTAACCTTTGTTACAGTGATGCACCTTGACGATTTGTTTTTCTTTTCTCACGAAATTTTAGTTCACTCTCGTTTTGTCCTATACGATACTGAGACTTCTGTCGCCCTATTTTGAGAATACTTGCATCTTTCTAACTTAACAGTTGCTATTGAAATGCCCTTCATTTTTGTTCTTGAGGAGTAAATGTTTCCTTTTCACATTATTCTGCCACCTAACCAGCCAGCATTGGTCGGCTGGTCTACAAAGAATTTCAGTGATACGCCTCACTGTACACTAGGAGTGTTTAGGTGCAACAACAAGTGGTGCAGTGCAAACCATTTGTGTTGTCCTGTTTGAGCAATCTTCTTTCAGCTTTGGTCACTGTGACCGACTAACTCCAAAGCTGAGGTAGCCAAGCTTAACAGAAAGAAAATGTCCAGTTCGAAATCCACAAAGAGATTCATCTGGCTTGGTACCGAGAGGCTTGTCTCACACATTTTTCTGCGTCCTGCTTGGTACACGTCAAAGCACTGGTGAAAATGTATCGTTGAACCCAAGACCAGTGTGGGTGGAACTGCAACGCACGGGTCCATAACATTACACAGTTGTTTTTGTAAACGTGGGAGTTCCAAGTTCGAAATCTCATTTTCACAATTACATATGCAGAACACGATAGCCTAGGACAGTCTAGACAAGCGTCGATCAAATATCCTGCAAGCTATTTCGAGTACTTCGATGGTTTCTATTAACTATTAGTGGGTGCTGAATAATAATTGACCTTTTGTGTTCGTCCTGATTTGGTTGAGTTCTAGGAGTTCGAATGCCTATCAGGTTGATGCACGCCTCATTAAGCTAGGCCATCGGATTGTTCAATTCCTCATGTGTTTCCTGCATTTTGGGCATTTCGGGCTGGCGACACGAAGTGAATGATGCCTATCCTGGCCGGAGAAAATTGTCAGATTACACACAGCTTCTTATAAATTTGCCACTTCCCCGAGGATGGGTGATTGGCGTAAGTTAAAATTCACGTTCACCTAAAAGGATATAACGGTTTCACGAATTTTTCCAGGTCACCAAAGTTGCCAGTAATATTCCAACGAACTCACACATTCTGCTATTCACCACTGGGCACCTACAATTGTTTCTCTCCGCCAGACACTTCGGCGGTGCGGCAGTAAACAACGCAAGCTTTCCACGTGCGAAACACCTTTTTAGCTACTGACTAATATATAGTAGTATATTTCTTAAAACATTTATTAAAAACAAAAAACTGATTGAATTAGGTCCATTTGCAACGGCTGAGACCTGCTAATCATCGAACGAAACAGTGAAGTTGGAAATTTCCATTGATTCTACAACCACTCTTCATGGTATATGAGATTAAACTGAGAAAACTACGCTGGACTGCACAATCTCGCATTCCAAGGTATCAGAAAAAATACTTTGTGGTCTGCGGAATAAGCTAATCGAATTTATTGTATGTGAGCCTCTAAGCAATCAAGTCTTCTAACTGGACTGTCATTTTAGAACTTTGAGAAAACCTACCGTTGTCTTCACTGTTGAAACTATGACATTCTACCATGTTGTTTAGTATTATTCCACCGAATGTGAACAACACCGTTTCGGTAGTCTCCATGTAATTATAGTTTTACGCCGAATAGAAAACCCGATTTACCACTCTGGCTGACCATCTATTGGTTACTGTGAAAGTTCCTCGTTGAATTAATCGTTATCAGCCATTCACTTTTCCATTGACTGTTTACTTTACCGTAGTCTCGAAGTACCATGAAATGATTTCAAACTATTGGTAGGCACCATTTCCGTTTGGGAAGGCAGGGCAATTATGCACGTAATTAAGGAAGTGAGTCGAGGCCTTGCTTCTCTACGAGTACAATTTAGTAGAAGGTGCCACTGAAAGCGAATGCAGGTTTTCTAATAAAGTGTCTAATGAAACCGATAGGTAAGGAAATATATTTTGGATTGAGTTTAATAGACAGCTGACATGTGTGTGACTTGCTATCACATAGAGTTTCCGTTGAACAAAAACTATGTAGGGGGCGGTTTCGCGTCAGATTACCTGGTTTTTTCGTTTGTGAGTGGTTTACCAAAACAATGATCCGCTGACTGCATCGCCCCTACCTCTAAATGGTGAAACAATTGAGGGCCTCATGCATCTGAATGTGGCATAAACTCGCTCGAATGTTTATTGTACTATACGAAAGCTTGTTCTGTTGTAATGGGTCCAGAAAGCTACTAATAAGGAAATATCTGGAAAACGGAAAACCAAAGTAGAACTGCTATTAACAATGCTTGAAAGTGAGGAACTGATGAGAAATCACAAGAATAAGTTGATTTCCTCGTTATCCATTTATGCAAGTTCCCGACTACTCATTACTGATGGTAGAGGACGTTTGGGGGCAAAATTTACCCAAATTAGTATGCCGTGAAATGGCTAGAAACTGCCATTTGGTGGCTTTACTATATGATAATGCGATGCAATGCCTTGCTTTGAACCAAATTGCCTTGTGTCTCCATATGAAAGACTCAAGACATTAGGAGTTATTGTTAATGGAGAGGAAGGATGATTCTCATACCTTTCAACAATTGCCTTCTGTTTATGTCAAAAGACAAAATTTAGTGCATTTTTTCGTTTTCTGCAAGTTTACTGTCTTCCGTAAATAGAGTTGTATTCCTTTGGAGTTTTCTGATGCTTAAGAGGGGGATCATTTGAAGAATCCGTCAAAAAGACGATTCGATTCTTTTATGGGTATAACTTACGTAGTCACCTTATTTTCAGCTTAGTTGACTTCAGTGTAACGAAAAAGATTCGCCAAAGCATGGTGCAAATATTCGTATTTAAATATTTCGTTAACATGATTGTAGTTAACACGTTCAGTTCGATTTTAAAATTTGTCAGTTATATTGTTATCTTGATCAGAGATAAAAATTGCATCCTCTAAAACATCGTTTCTTGTCACTTCGTTTTGGCTCGCAGTAATCCGTTTGATACTACGGGCCTGTAAATGAACCACGGGGAATTTTGCACCATGAACCTGTACCTAATTTCTCTGGGCTCACTTTGTACATCCTAAATTGTACGATACCTCATTAGTGTGTTCTATGGATTTAAGATTCTTAGTTTTGGACATCTCATCACTGTTTTATAGAACCAGGTTAACCAAGGTAAGTATCAAGCTGATTAATCCCAATGTACAACTATTCACGCGAATTACCTTAGTAGCCGTCAGTTATATAGGATTACAAAACTGAGTTGACGCCGACGGATAATTCGACGGTTGTCCTCGTTCGTATTTGTGTGCTACCGGACCCCGCCGAATTAATCCATACCACCGCATTTATAACTCTGGGATACTCCGCTCTCCCTAATTGCGCAAGCTATTATGACCCCAGTTATTATGCCCTTTTGAATCGTTGCAATAGTTTCAACACAACAAAACAGTAATATTTACATCTCATATGGTTAAAGTAGTTAGGTTTTGCACTTATAGACAAGATGGCAGACAGGTTGCCTGTGGAGTTCACTTTGATAGAGCCACATAGCGATAGTACCTGTTAGGACTGATCCATCGGTGACTAACTCTAACTTTAATGTTCCACTAATTCACAAATTTCTTTCATTCAAGAATGTAACCTTTTATTATTCATCGTTAGATGAGAAAATTCTCGCGGTAGTAAACTCTATTAGGGAAACATAGTATTTCCACGATATCCATTTGCTCTTCTTAATGCATGCTAGTTCCTTGACATGCTTTAATTTTTGAAAGCAAAGATATGCACTAAAGATGAGCCCTAACAAGAGTGAAACTCAATTGTGCTGCTTCCGCTCAAAAATAGACTGACTAGAAGGTATATAGTAATGCAACAGTGACAATCCGTTGTGAGTGATGTTCAGATTATGTACTGAACCAAAATCTTACCAGTTTACAACAGCCCGGTGCTGTCCATTGTTGACCGAGGCGGCCAAAACACTGGAACGATGAAGCCGAACGATTTGGTTTGAAATAAGTGCACACCTCCTTGCTGTCTGAGACGGATGTGGTCACAGCAGTGTTTTGAGGCCGTTCACTAACTTCACTCAGGTAATAGACCCTTTCTAGTGGGGTTTTTCTGTTTAAATTCCTGTGAAACAGCTTGGACTCAGGATTTCGCCTCGAGGTCCACATTTTTGGGGAAATCGATACAAAAAAGAAGGGGGCGGAAGAAATCTCTAACAGTACACGAACAAACTATATTGTTTCCCGTTATTCTGTTCTGTGGATTCGTCTACCAATACGGTTGTCCTATCACTCATCTGTATATGTTCATTCCCAGTGTTCTCCGGTTTTTCCACCCCAAGTTACATAAGGACGCTATTGAACTGTTCTAAGTCTTCGTTGTTTAGAGAAAGTTACCAAAAATATAAGGTCTGTTCACATGTAGCATTAAATCATCTCAAGTCCATCAGATTGACATCCACGTTGAGAGTGTAATTCCCGTAAACCCAAGTTTGCACTATTAACTTCGAGCGGTGGTCACTAAATATTATACTCTTCGGGTGCACCAAGTGATCTAAACCCAGTCATCGTTACCGGTAGGTTTCACACTAGTATGCAAACTCACAGTCGATCCATAATGGTCACATTGTGTAGGGGCAGTCGGATGGTCACCTCCCACGGAGTGTAAAAATGATTCATTGTGGCCATCCAGTTCACACACGTTGCTCTTCACAGCAAGTTTTGTGGTCCCACCGTGAACGTTGCTTTGAACTGTGTCACTCAAACCATCGGGATAGTTAATCCAACATGTCCACATGTTTACACAGTCCAACAGAAAGCGATTAAAAATCTGTTATTTCTTCCTCCCACTCTGTTCATTGAATGGTGCTAATTTTTAATGGACAGGATACCGCGTATAGAAAGAGGACCTCCATCAAGAAATTCTGTGTTACACATCTTGCACGGGTGTTGACTTGCCATGCCAAATGGTTGCCAGAATTATTAATACTTCAACGCCAATAGTTTATTATCCATCTGAACATCGAAACTCTAATCAGTAGCAGTAATAGTTATTTTTCTGGATGTTGGTGTTGGTTATTCGAGGTGGCGTTGTCTTACCAGCTCATTCCTTAAGTGAACTGGTGGAGAGCGAAAACACAGTCAGTTGCTTGAGCAACGGTGTACTAATATGAAAATATCGGGTTCTTGACGTGGTTTTCTAGCTGAACTGGCAGAAAACAGGCTTCCTGTGGACATCAGGTTCCCCTCCCTGTTCAAATCCATCCGGAACTCGGATTGTTTAAAAACCGATCAATATGAAACTATCGGGTTTGTCTCCGTACTCACCGGAAATATAATAACCTCAAATAAGACTAGAATAAGTAACATGGCACAAAAATTTGTGGCCACAGTTATCTTCTTCACAGCTCCTTTATGGCACATCTTGTGTTCCGTAGGTTGTCACCAGTCAGAATAACAAGAGGCTATAATTGGACCATTTTTTCTCATGGGATTGGTACTTTGATAAACTGCTGCTCGTTTCCAAATTCAATAACATTTGTTGATTTCTTAACTTACCTGGATTAGCAGAGTGCACACGGCCGAAGGCAATCAGCCAGGGATGCAAGACGGTGTGGATGAGAAGAGAAACAATGGCAGTAAAGTTAGTAACAGTGCAGCTTGGATGGTCAGCAACGGAACTTTTTGTAGACACTGAATATCAGGGTGAAATCGTGACGCAGCACGTCCTCTGTGGCGGGCTTTACTACGTGTAGTAGTCGGACGGAGAGCAGCATGCGTTGGTAGCCATCGAACAAACAAACAACAAAGGAAATTCCATCTTGATACAAACACAAATAAACACATCTTCAAACATTGTTCCCAGGGCCTCATAACCGCCCATCTCAAATTGACTGTCAGATCATGTGGTACAGGTGCGCCTACAATGTTCTCTTGCCGATAAATCACGTGGCTCATCGCTCACAAGTGAAACTGTTTCAACCCACCAGGGTGGGTTTGTGAAGTGAACTGGAATTTCTGTGTTGCAACGCATGTGATTTTCAAACGTGTCACGTGAAATGTGTGTTGAGTTGGCACCTGGGTGCATTCTCTCTTCATTTGACTAACAGTCTTGTGTAACGGAGCGCACTTAGTTGTCATTTCCTGTTCAAGGTGACCTTAAAAAATGTTGTACGTTCAGGTTGTAAAGTTTGGATTTCAACAGGGCAGACCACAAACAACGTAGGTCCATTAAGGCGAACCGAAATAATTGGCTGAGAGCGTGAATACACTTGTGGTGGTCACGAACGAATCACTGGATAACCTAAATAGATGCAGGCTTACCTCACCTGGCTATCAGTGCCAATAAACTGAACGAATACAGTAGAAAAGTTGCACACTTCAAGCAGATTACGGCAATCAAAGAATCTGATTCACGTTTGTTCACAATATGACCACCACAGTGTTCCAAACTATCAGTACCCTGGAAGCAAGAATACTGTGGACTTAGTGTGGACTGCCGAGGCTCGATCGGAGTTGCAACGATGTTCGTAGTACGGCGGAGCTAAACAGAACTGGATGAAAGACCTGTTTAATATCGTCAAGTGACCACGCAAACAAAGATAAGAACACCCCAGTGTGCACAAAGTCTGCAATATATTGAAAGGTCAGTTTGAGCAAAGTGCGAAAGTGATGCAAATGTGTTGTTGTACGAAAGTGAAGCATCGTTAATTGATGGAAACAATAAAAACTCTATACATCCCTGTGTGTACAGCATGGGTTGCGTAATTTAATTGCGGTCACTTTGGTCTTGCTAGCGAGCGCAAATGGACTGCCCTCAATTGGTTGACCGGAATTAGGTAAACCTCCTTGAATGAATCAGCTGAGTCAGATGCGCGTGCTACTAGTCTGTAGGTGAGCATTAGTCACATAGGTAAGTGAGTTTCTTCCTCCGGTTCCCTGTCAAACTGGTTGTTGACCTCTCGGACTGTCACGAAGCTAGTTGTATGTGTACACGATGTGTGCTGATATACCACCACAGGTAAGCAAAAGGCCTTGGGACAGACAAAACTGTGTGATTTAGTTCAAGAGGCACAGATGGCTTACAGTAAATCGCGACAACAAGATGGTTTTTGGATGTGTTCCACGCCGACTGCACCAGCTAGTCTCTTCACTTTCTTGGAACGAATTTAACCCAGTGATCATGTGTGAAGCAACCAGATCGTGCTGCGAGTTTGGATAGAGCTGACAGTGAGCATGTATAATGTACCTGCACAGAATTTACAGTGGCATCTCAAGCAGCCTGGCTGTGCATTCAAGATCCCAAAACATGATGAAATAATTTTCTACATCGTGCCCAGCGACTACCGAGATAGAACAATTGTCACCAATACACTTCTTTGTGAAAAAATGTGACAGCAGTGTTTCATTGCCGTCGCTTCATGCTAAACGTAACATTTACTAGCAGAACAGAGAAGCATTTTTTGGCCAGTCACGTACTGGGTCTTCATATGTCTCTTCGCGATCGATGGCGTTGGTTTGTTCTAAGTGTTGGTTGTGAAGTTTTTGTCTGTTTGACCTTTTTGATAATCTTGTTCGCGAACTAGCGCTCAGTTCTCATAGAAAAAAAATGCTCGGATGATGACTTGTATGCACAGATTGAGGTTGACGTGGTAGACGGAAACATCGCTCTTATACATAGGGAGATGTGGATTTGGGATGTCCCGTACACTGCTACCGATGTTGCAGCGAAGAAAGTTCAAGTAGCAGTTGGCTTTCAGTGCTATGTGATCAACTGACAGACACTGCCTCTTCTGAACATGAGTTGTGAACCAGACGTTATCTTGTGTGGTGAATCTTACTGGGCCTTTGGGTAACAACTGTCAAGAAAAGTCAGTTGCAGCTGAAGTACGTCATGGTCTAATCTGTCACCAGTATAAACCTACCATGTATTTTCACACAGTGAATACAACAACCCCTGTGATATGCTGTTGGAGTAAAAGTGTCAAAGAGTGGGCACTGACCATTTCACGTATACTTCCGGTAAATAACACTGTGGGTAGATTCATCTACATGTTTAATCCTGTTGTCATCTGGAATCCGTAGTCAACCACTAGACTCACTTTGAAACATTCAACGCTTAGCCAAATGTAAACACTGCATTTTGTCAAGAAACTATTTTCTCTGAACTTGCTAACGCGTGAATAACAGAATATCATTAATATGGCTTATGCAGTACTTTAGGTTAATGTCGATTATATATCGATACTCCTGTCTTTGTCGACATTCACATGATGGAGAGTGGAGGCGAAATGCGTTTTGACAACTGACGCGGGGAGCTATGGGTTAGAAGGACACTCACTTTGTTTCTCCCTAATGAGCTCAAATCAGCATGAATCTCATCATATAATGACGCTTCGAAGGTGAGTAAAATTAAGTATTCTAAAGCTCCACACTATCCCGACTGTCGGCGATTTTTATTTATGTACCTGGCATATGGTCATTTGAATGAAGTACACTACAGGATGAAGCGCATCCCACCGCAGAAAAAGTGTTCAGCAATCCTAACTCATAGTGAAAAGGAGTCTAAACCTCTATTTAGTTTCGTCGGTTTGGCTGGTGTTTTTTGTAGCTGACATCCGCTTGTCTTTTGCTGTTCGTCTGATCAGTTTTCCCCATTATCGACTCGGTAAGTATTTTGTGTTGCCCCTGGTCCAACGGTTAGCAGCGTTTATCATATCACACGGTTGGATGCAGAGATTCTACTTAATAGTGAAGTAATGCAATCTCCGAATTGTTCATCCAGTACGTTGTGTTGGCGTCAGTTTTAAAGCGGGGATGTTCAGTATATTCTCGTTTTGTTCAGCAGACGGTTACACAGACACCATCCAACCTGAAAATAAGCACTTGGAAATTCCAACCTTGGTAACCACGAAGTATCTTTTGATGTCGCACTCGTTTGACCACACGTATGCTTTTCATAGATTGTTTCCCATTTGAAACAAACGTTTTTAACTGTGCACATGAGTACAACAAAACTGACGCTAACACTGCCTCTTTGATTTTGCATCCTACTCTTCAAAACTCCGAAAACTACGACGTCGTCCATACGTATCGCTTTCTCATAAGTTCTTTTACCGTCATTCACGGAATACTCTTAGTTGAGCCGTTCAGTTAACCTTTCGATGTCTGCTGACACTATCTGTTCGCGGTCTGCAGTGTTAGCACTTTTAAAGATCAACTTGCTTATTCTGCAATTCGTAAGTTTTACTCCAGATGAACAGGTTAACACTGTCCCATGTGAACACGGCAAAAATGATATCCCCATTCATCTATTTTCCTCATCGGTCAATCCTGGGCAGTCACATGATCTAGCCATCATTGTTCAAGTTGCCTGAATCAACAGCCGATGGCACAACAGCTACCGGTACTGTATTTTGACAAGCAAACCACCATAGCCCACAGTGGTCATATCATCAGCCGCAAGCAAATGTCAATGAAAATCGATAAAATGAGTAGCATAACCATGCAAGTAAGGCAGGGAGTACCGCTGCTTATCCATCACTTTTGGGAACTATGTCAGCTCAACCTTATGTGTGTAAGTCTTATGATTGCATCCATGACATTTGAGCTTTTTCTGACTTGAGACCAGAAATGACACGTGGGTTGATTGGTCGACATTTGTACAATTATTTGGATCATTCATCCGCCGGTCAGAACAAAGGGCGTGCACTACAACTTCCACCACCCTCTCAGTTTTTGACACAAGCACCCTCCAACTAAGTCACAACCTTCGAGCAATCAAAACTGTGTCAGAATGGTGGTGAGTAGTGACAGAAACATCCACAAGTAGTATGTTCCCTTAGTTCGACCGAATAATTTTGTGATTCTACTAGATTGCTTCCATTGTAGTGGAACTCCATTTTGACACACTGGAGCGATTGGAAAACGCACACTCCCAGAAAGGCTATGCGTCTTTCATCCAAATTTTTATTCTGGTGACTTAATTTAAGCCTGTAACTTAATAGCCGACCACCAGACATATACTGTTGTAACGCAATGGTAACACAAATTACACTTAGCCAACTTTTGCATGCCATATAGTCACAAAAGTCCAGACTGATACCTGACAAGGATACACTAATTAACAAGTTACAGCGAAGAATTTCGGCGAGAGTGTGACAAGAAATTCATAAATGAATTCAGCTTGATATCCTTGGGATGCAGACTTGCGTACTTTTGTATCAGAATCTGAAGAGCTTAAATTAACTAAGCTGCTGTTTCAACTCTACTGGACGATATTGGCCCAGTAAGACAGCGACAAACGACACATTTTTGTTGTGTACTCAGCTGCAGCACAACACTCACAAGAAACGATTTAACCAATATCAAGGTGTTCTAATATGGATTGACAGCAAACTTCGCCTACGAGTTGAGCAACAGAATCCTTATGTTTGACCTACCACCATTGTTTAATAGAACTTTAGTCACCCAAGTACAGTGCGAATTCATGTCTATGACTGTTAATTCTTCAGTCATGCACCGTTCCACAGTGATTACCTCCGCAGGCAAGCACAACCTGTGAAAATAGTTACTACAGAATCATCTTACTTCGGCGTAGTTCACCTAGGCCAGAGTCAATGAGTTGTTAGTAAAACCTGCAGGTGCCGCACAAGTTCTTAAGTGGTATGAATGAATGACGAAGCATATGAATGCCACAAAAGCATCTTTTGCTGCATTGAATTTATCTGTTATGAGCTTCGAAAGACTTTAAAGGCAGCATACAGAGATGTTTATCGTATTCTGCGCACAACGTATAAAACAGTCACCTGGTTTCTTCTCGACTACACTGAGGACTTGAAAGTAGGCTGCAGCCATAGGGATTAGAATCGAAAACACTTCGCGGGATTAGAGCAGATGTTACTTCATCGAGCTGAGTTGGTGCACGAGATATGTACAACAAATTTTTTCCATACCGCTCGTGAACCGTTATCAGCCTGCAGATTTGTATCGCAAAGATTTTAGGTCGGGCAAGATGTTTTACAGTTCTATGACTTTTCCACCGAACTATGTTCCATTTTAAAGAAGTTCTTGCACACCTTCACATTGGGTTCACGCCATTTTTACGGTATCCGTTGGCTGCTTTAAAGTTTCACAAACATTGCTCGCAGTCCGTGCAACAATGCGCTCGGGCTGTCTCATCTTATTGATGTGAGCTTCAGTGGCAAAGCTACTGACATGTTCGGCAACCGGTGTGTACCTGTTCTTTGGTAGGTCTATACAACCAGTTAAACTGTACACTCACTGTAGTGGGCACAATTCGATCGTAGAGTCGCGGTCCACCGTAATTCACGCGCACTCCGGAAAGCAGCACTGAACTGGCGTAGGTTCATTACGGTCAAATCTATCAGGTGATCCTTATGGTGTCCAGAGTAGGGAGAAGTGAATGTCTACTATTAGTGTTCTCGCACAGTAGAGTAGCCAACAGGGCTAGACGAGACAGGGGATAACGAATGTTCACGCAAGCCTTCGCAACAGGAAAACCCCTGCAAGTACCCGGACATTGAAGCTGATGATCCACAACACCAGTAATATTTGGGATGATAGAATATCAGCAACCGGTGTCTGGTCAAGCGTCCAAGAACACCCAAACTGAGAAGCCAAGAAGCACTAATTATCAGAAAGAGAAGCGCTTGACAAAGGAGACAGTTTGACACAAATGGCTTCTGGCTATTTCCGATACTGAAGAGTTTAGCGTGCCTGTTGGCGAGCAAGACAATGCACATCTGATCGGTTACTGAATAGCAATCCTTCCCAAATGTTTGAAAGAAAACGACCAGGTAGACAGACAACTTTTTGCTGTCTACTCTCCTAGTGAATGTTACCTATATCTGTTTAATCCTCTTAGAGGCAAGCTGCGATAAAACACAGCCGGCGTGATGGTGCAGTAAACACATCGCAACAGTATTCGCAGTTGTGAACCAGGTTCAAACTTGGATAAATGAAAGTGGCCAGATGTAACGCTTCTTAAGTCCATCAGTCCAGATAACGACCAGAGAGTTCCCCCTTCTTACGTGCCTCAGTATTCGTGGCCTCTGGGACTAAAAACAACTGACTTGACGGCCTATTTCCAACTAATGAAGAGTCTTAAGAGTTCCACTGTTAGCCAATATGAGTGTCTCAGTATAAGCCTGTATGCATTTAAAATGAACACCTTGGAACGGTATGACTTGACTACATTCCACAAAACGTCATGGCCGTCGCAGTCCCATGGACAAATCGGCCATCCTCTTTCAAAAGGAAGCACCCTACACACCAGCGGCGTCCAAGGTTGTGTTTTCTCGTTTAGTTTCCGCGCAGGTTTTCCGCAAGCTAACACAGCTTGAATTCAGTCAAACCAATTCATTCTTTCTCATACCTTACAGCTGTATTGTTCCATAATCGAAACAATCTGCCATTAACTGGTTTCAGTCAGCTACCCTAGGTGGTAGTGTTGTTCTGGTCGATAGTCAGCAAATTGCCTTGTGAAAATTTGTTACAGCTGCGTGCTGATCAACATTAGCTAAGGTAAGGGTGCAAAATGCTCTCTATAGGAGGAGTATTGACTAAACGACTGATGTCACTCACTGGTGATGAATATCATTACTTTCATTTCAAAGGAAGCGGAGGAAATAGAGCAGGCCAGTCTTTACAGGCGCCTGAGCAAACAGTTCATTTTGTGTATGCTCAACTGTAGTTCTCGATTGCACTAACGCACAATAGGTGCCGACATCAAACACTTTCTCTAGCGCGACTTCAAATGGAAATCTGATCGGGATGCGTCATCTTGTGGTGTAAGACGGTAACCTAATGCCGTGCGCTGGGCGGCGGCACGTCAAGGTTAACCGATTTGATTGGACGAGATTAGGTCACGCAACGTCGACCGTCACAGATCAGGTGCCTCTTACTGAAACGCTTGCTTGTGCACGTGTCAATGGGGAAAGTGGGAACATTGTACAATGTGCTACTTTTCAAACCACTGTATGTTACGCCTGCATAATGCAGATAACTGAGCAAAGTGGGATTGATGCAGGCGATATGTGGGAACATTCTGAAAAGTGCGATGTTTGATGTATGCAACGTTTATGAAGTTTCATTGTAGTGGCCACAACCAACAACTTGACTAACTTTGATGTTATCCTTAGAAGGTGGGTCGATTGCAGTCGACCGGTACGTTGCTGCTAGTGAAAAGCGGTGCGGTCACATACATACATATGCATATATTTATGCGTGACCTAGACCATAACAATGTATATAAACTGCGTAGCAATAAAAATAAAGCATATGATCAGCTAATTTACCGTTGACTAAAAAGTATTTAGTATTGACTAATTTAGTTGGGTCTGATGATGGAATTAGACGTCAGTTTGGTGAATACAAACAAAGAAGTTATCTATGCCTGAAATCATATAAAAACAGCACGGTAAGTGGGAAAGGAAAAGTTGGAATGTGTCATATAATTAAATTTGGTCATCTATATAACGGCTGTTTAACTTCAGACGAGGTATTTGCGATACCAAGTAACGCAAGATAATTCGTTAATACATGATGACGCCAGATCACCTTAACATTTCGCTTACCAAGATTAAAGACCTTCTGGGTATGTGCAGGCACGTAGACAGTAGCTCAAAAGAAACATACTGCCATATTGTTCACACCGACCCTTTCCCATATTACTCATCCAATGACCCTGTGGACAGGTCGCACTTGCCCCACTGTTTGTCATGGGTTGAGACTAAGTTTCGACGGGCTGGCGGAAATTAGGCATATGGATGTGTTACGAATAGGTTGAATAAAGATGAACAAGCTGTTAATTTGAATGGTTACGCCGTATTATTTTATTTCCAATAGTCATCTCAGAGCAAAATAAATGAAATGGAATTCGACGAGTAGATCAAATCTTTTAAGCTGTTTAATGGCTGCTCAGCGTATCCTGCAATATGTCAGTTGGAACGAAGGATGTCCTTGTCTGGTGCTTCCAACATCACGTAGAAGTTGCAAGTCTTATGTTTTCGACCAGTGACCTGGAGAAGTAACTCTCGTTGATCAGAACACGATGAAACTCGTTAGATCTATGCACAAAATAAAGTTCGTCCTAATAAGTTATACGTTTGCCGTATTAGGAACATTAAACATCGTTCCCTCAAACAAACATTGCATATGTACTGTTCTATCCATCCAACCACATTTCCAAAGCAAGACATTTCAAATGCTACCGTCTTATAAACTGGCCAATTATTGTCATTTTTAACTGTTTGTATCTTGGAGTTAAACTGTCTCATTTCTGATATCACTTGTGTTTCCCCGTTGTTTTTTCTAGTGAGAGGATCCATAATTGCAACAGCAATATACGTTCTACGTATGACTCAAGTCCACTCCAAATGTGAACGGTCTCACCTGTTTGTCTACGAGCCTATAAAAGATCGAACCTCACCGATCACTTCGAAATTCAGCATCAATTGTAAACAAAGTTACTTGTTTACAGCGACCATAGAGTTGTCTAAGATGAGGATTATTTCAACTAGTTAAAAAAAGAACGCAGATCGCGGTGGGATATAACTTTAAACCCAATTGCCAGACCGGAAATCCCATTCACCTTCATTTGCAAGCTACAGAGGTCCTCCGGGCCCGTACCAGGTTCGTAGATTGTTAGTTTAGTAGTTTGCAGTTATTACCTATTTACAAGTATTCTGCATATGTCGATTACCAGAGTCGCCTCAATCAACCAAACGTGAACTTCCGCATACAAATGACCTGAAAGTTGTATGACTTCCTGCATTTTAATGATGGTTTAGAATCCTTTTAAATAGAGCCTATATAACTTTGAGAACGTTCGCATTAAATATACTGCAGTTATTTTTCAGCTGATTACTATGCGTTTGTCGTTGCATAAAGTCGAGTTCAATTTTGCTACTGGTTTGCTTAAACAGAAGGAAGCTAGTGAGTCAGAGACAAAGAAACTAAAATCGTCCTATGTTCAGTGTTATCGACAAAAATTTGAGTTTTAAACCCTGACTGGATAGCAGGGCAAGCAGGGAATGTAAGAAAATACAGTTTTATGGCCCAATAAAGTCGGCATCCTGTTGTGAAAGAATTACGTCTCGACAGTATAGTGAATGTCCAATCGTTCGTTCAACATTGTCAGTGAAGTGTTATGACAATACAGTGTGAAGTTAGGGTGTCCATCATGGGCTGCAATCCAGAGGAGTTAAGGAATTGGACCTCGACGGTCATTGTACCGTTCCACCATGACATGTTCATCCGTACGGAACCGTGTCGTTCAACCATTTGTGCACTTATTTCGTACCAGTGGCGGATACTCTATCCTGCTGGAAATAGCCCCTTTCATGTTATTCACCCGTTAATCTCTGCAGATGGAAATAGTGAAAGCAGGAAAGAAACCCCGGATACGTTGCTCTATTTACCATGCCATCAAAGAAGTACGGCTGAACAAACATAATACTGTGCTTCCCACAACAAATGGTTACTTTAGGATTAAGACTGTGACATAAACCAGTTGGAATTTATAGGTTCTGAAGCGCCGAAAAATAACCTGAATTCCTTTGTTTACCCATCAAGGTGATACAGTGTTATTTCGTAGATGAAGATTATGTCTTCTACTAATGGCACTGGTTGGGTTAGAACGTAACCTTTTCTTTCAGCCAATTTCCTCAAGAGCCGTAGTATGCAAAGATGATAAGGATGGGATCTTAGCCAAAAGAGTAACCACTGGCAAGATCGCCTGCTTGTAGACAGTTGTCATTAAGCGACCTGATGAACAGAAGTTTGTGGACTTGGGAAAACAACTAGTGCAACGTTTTTTCCAAATCTTTCAAAGTTACGCCACTGTATTTCAGTGAACTCCGTCGTCCACGCAGGAGCCTGTATCAAGAAAGTAATTTTTGGCACTCGCCGCTTCAGTGGCCATTTTCCTACCCCTTGGATAACGACACCTGAATTCGTCTCTCACATGTAGGCTGCAACATATGACTCCCCATGGTGAGTTGCACTTAATTCATTTTGTGCTGAGATGTGTTGGGCATAAGAGGAACTTGGCATAACTATCCAAAATAGAACTTGCTCAATTTCGTTCATCCCATTCACAACACACCAAACCGTGCAATTTTCTTCAGCTTGCCAAATTTATACACATCAGTTGAGAGTGAACAGGAGCAACGCAGCAACCCAACAGGCCAAACACCAGTGGAGCTCCGTGACCCATCGCAAATTGTGTTGACACCGTGTGCTGGCTGAACCGAAAACAAACACTGGGCCTGTCAAGTTCATTTGAAGGAGTGTTATCATGGTCATCTGACCCCAGGGTGTCTGTCTATAGATACTTGTGCATAGCGCCGGAAATTGTCACCCTGGTGGGCAGAGAGTTTTGGTGACCTGGAGCCACCTTCTAGGAAAAAACCAACTTGAATGAAATTACAAAGTGAAGGATTTGGGAAGCATATCGGTCTAGGTTGAATTTTCCTATAAATTGAGCTGAGCAGAGATTAAGCTCATTTATCACAAGCAAAATGATGACAGTAGCCCAATTTACGCATTTCTATACACCTTTTACATACTCACCGTCACCGAAGGTGGGGCAATCGCGTAAAAACATTTGAGGCAGGTGATATCAGCAATCCTATTAAAACTCAGGAATAATTTGGTAAGTAACTACAATAACTGTCAGGTTCGCATATTCATTGATGCAGCTTCTTTAGTAAATCAGATATGGGAAAATTGGATTTGTGCCTAAGGAAACCAAATAATGAATATCGGCGAGAGGGGACAGAATAAGAGTGTGTGGATGAAAATAAACGCTTGCGCTTGCAACTAGTTATTAGCGTCGGAATACACGTGGAACACTGAGTTGTGGGGTGAGGGAGGGGGATAAACCATACGAGAGAGAATTTTAAAAGCGAAAGATGACAAGTTTGGAGTTGACAACAGAAATATAATATTTGAAAAAGGCCAATAATAGCATGTAAGATGTCTTGCGCAGAAACATTTCGTTCGCATCTCATCGGTTACTTCTGCGAAATTAACATACACTTTATATAATTGGAGGGGGCAAGCAGCTGATCGAAATCAATCAAGTCATACTTGAAACAGTTATTCAGGTGACCAAAGCGGAAGCGGCAAGATGCAACTGATTGATAGAATTGTAATGAATCACAGGTTACTGAGAGTCCAAAAAGAAAGAGATGGTTAAACATATGTACATATTGAGTGGGATGGGTCAGATATGGCTGGGAAATATACAGAAAACAAACAAGAGCCAAAATAACGTACAAACAAGTAACAGTTGCATTCTTACCAACATAGTGAGAGGCTAGTCACCAACTGTTTCTTGGCGCATAAAGTGGGTTTCAGTCGATGTACTGCGAGAGCTTCTGCAATATTGAGGGCCTACTTTGGTTTGGGTCTGAAGAACACTCTGAAAGCGACTCTTGAGTCCACTGAGTGCCCGGTCTGTAGAAGGTGTTTTGTAATGGCACTGACGGCACAACCGACTCCCGAATTCAAAAACCATTTCGGTATGTGTTGGTTGATACGTGTGCCGAAGTGCCTTCTGGTTCTGTCAACGTATCTGCTTCCACAGACACAACCAGAAGTGTACACAATATTGGAATGGATGAAAAGGGGCACCAACAAATTCAACCATAACATGATAAATGCTTTAAAAATTTGGAAAGATCGTGTAAACTCGTTTCAGGACGAACTCTAGTGAACAGCATGTCCACTAGAGATTAGACCAACATTGGTAAATACTACGGAAATACAAACTTTCAGCATCATACATAAGATGGTTCTAGCCCGACCTTAGTAAAAATATCGATAACATGATATGACTGGGTCGCCTTGTTTTTATCATTAGTAGTATTAGAAACCGGACCGAAACGTTCTTCCGTACATCATCTTCTTTAAGTGAAAACAACATATCGATACATTTGGACGTGTTGAGAGAGAGAGAGACTTATTTCTGATTGGGGAGTCAATTGAATCTTGAAATCCCATTCAACTCTCTTTTGGCTTTCTACTATGAAAATAACACAATAGTTGAGCAGTGGTTTACTGAATTCCATTAATCCAGTCGTTTTGTGTGTGTGTGTGTGTGTGTGTGTACAAGATCCAAAGCAAAGTTACTAGGATAGCTGAACAGAACAAGTTTCCTAAACGCTTGCAGATCTTGAACATGAAACGGTTAACCAATTGAGGAATGGAGAGGGTAACACCGTAATCCGTGGCAGGTGATAACGATATACAGGCGGGAAAGGAGACATTGTTTTTGCTCAGTAATACGGCTTTGGCAAGATTGAGAATGTCTTAAATGATATCATGGCGAGGGTTGAAACCGGTTGGCTTTCTACCGCTTCTAATGAAAGTATCGGCTTTCGCGGGTTTTTTGACCATATCACCGATCAAAACCTTCTTTCCTGTGGCCTTAAATCACACATGTTTGTCAAGTTTAGCAATTACATGGTGGTAACGGGCTCATTGTACTGTACTAGTTAGACTTTCCTGTAATGTGTAGAAAGTATTTGTTAATGCACGAAACAGCAATTCTCTAAATGACGTGTTAGACATTTTTGCGTGCCAAAAATCAGAGATATTGTGTAACCAGAATGGCACAATTTTCACAGAAGGGCGTTAGAAGTGGTCCCTGATCAACATTGACTGTTTGGCTATTTAGAAATTAATGCTACTTCAACCTCCAAGTTTGTGGGCTATAATCAGAGTTCTTCATCAGGTTTTCACATGACTACCAAGAACAAGAGTATGAAGCAAAAACAGATTTAAACAATTCATAAATGGATACATCAACCTAAAAACTGTGTTTTGTAAGTGATCAACCGGGTGGGTGTTTTCAACGTCATACTTTTTTCACTACCGTACGTATAATCAACATTAAAATTAACGAGTTTTTTTACATTAAAGTTTATTTGGGGGTATAGATTTCCTTGTACATATTTGACCGGACTATGCGACCTTGAAGAAAAACGAAAACAAGATTAACAAAAATTGGAGATTACGGAGACCAACAAACAACAATGATCCGTGGAAGTAATTTCCTTAGAAAGGTTTGCTTTCTATCTGCACTCAAATTTTGTTGGAAAAGATTATGACTCATCCGTCGAAATCCAATTCAGTGATCTGTCGTAGATCCCAAGCTGAAGTCCGGACTTAGTTCAACCGACTAACATTTGGTCTGCTTCTGATTACTGAACATGACTGACGATGAAAATAAAGTTTTTGCGAGTTGACCGCGTTTACCACCATTACAATTACTATCGACCAGTGTTCGGTGTAAGACAACTGAAGCTAACGAGACACGGGCGCCTAAGGATTTGGTTTCGGTATGGAAAATTTTAGGCAGAGCAGCGAAATCAACGAAAGTGAAAGATGGCGTGAGATTGTCAAAATATTGTTTAATACATTCGTTACAAAAATGGCTCACAGTTAGGGTAAGAACGGACTGGTTAAAAATCGTATGCAGGGGGATTCATCTACATCAGACTTTCAGATTATACAACGAATGGTGCTGGACAAGGAAATTGGATAGGTACTCGTATTTCTAATGGTATGCTTGTGATTTGATCCATTAAAATTGCCATTTGGTTCTACATGTAAAAGGTTAATGATAATCAGCTGTTTATGTCTTACATAACCCTCGCGTGAAAATACTTGTGTATAACCCCACCAAAACTAAACAAGAAATTAAGCTATTATTGTTTTGTGAACGTGCATTTGCTCAATACGACGCTCGACGATAAATTTATGCTAAGTTCCAATCGCTATTCAATTCGCGCATACTGTTATAGATTCCTAATTTCAGTTAACTAGAGAAACGCATCCAACAATAATGGCTACAGGTAATGCTCACGATCGTTCCCTGTTTAACAGTTGGTGTTTCCATACCTTATGCCCAGAGAACTGACAAAGGAGTTGGCTAGCGGAACAGCTTGTCTGGATGCAGAAGTTGCAGTCGACAGAGAATTTCGCACCAGTATAAATCCCAGAACTTCAATACATCGACAGCAGTTTGTTCCGTTTTCTCAATAAGGATTATTGTTGTGACCTAGCCGAAAATTCCTGTTCACATAACTGTCGATCGTAGTGAAAAAGAACTTTTTAGTATCAATCGAACTGACCCGGAGACGTTGGATCCTACTCATAAGAGGTGGTAATCGAGCATTTGGTCGTGAAGAATTGACTGTTTACTGTGGGGTTAACTGATTGGTGATTCATACGCTGGCCACCCAACCATTAAGGTAAGGGGAAAAATCCGATCGGCGCAAGAATGCGTAGTACTGATGATCCCCAAGAAGAGCAGAACTCGAGTACAGTGCTTTTTTTCAAACCGGCCAGTATACTAAATTATCTGAAGGCTGAAGCCGTGGCCAAATGTAGACGATGTTAGATTTCTAGTAGTCCACATTCCAAAGCTTCAACTAATGAATAAGGATATGCGAAATTCCATTTGATTTGTAAAACTTTCTTTATCCTCCGCACAAATCTATTGTTGCCCAGGACTACAAACGAATTTAAATACAGGTCAAATATACTATCGATTTCGCACTATCTACTTGATTGACTATTGTAAAGTCTGATGAATCTGTTTGCAATCTCTTCGCGGATTCCATGCCGAACAACGTGTCTCACCGTTTGTGTCGTGAATAGTGCAAAAGCGTGTTCCACAAGCACAAAATTGGGTAATCCTGGGTTAACCGTGTGCAAAATCAATCGACAAGAGAGTACTTGCATACCTGTTTAGCACATACTATGAAATTCATGTCGTGTGCGTACCGCATCTGTCTGTAACAGCACACAGAAGCACCACACAGCATAGATGTGTGTACAACATCATGAGAACATTCTCATAATGCAAAGTGAGAGTGTACTGTGTATATAAAACGGTGGTTGCAGTAAATCCCAGCCATTTTCATTGTTTTCGTCTCTTAATCTTGTAACTAACATGCCTGCGCCGGTTTTACAAAAAACTGATATGTCTCAAGATTTGACAAAAGAGGCAACAAAGAGGATCCAAGAATTAATGGACCAACTGAAAGATCCACAACGCGTTGGTCTGCAGTTAAAACAAGAATTTGACAAGGTGCACGGCCGTGCTTGGCACTGTGTTGTTGGACGGGACTTCCACAGGTAAGCTTACGGTTTGAACCTATTGTCACATTTCACGGTATCAAAAATGCTTCATGGATTACTATACTGTTCAGTTTTGGTACGCTTGTACCACAAACGTCACTGATTTTTTAACCAACAATGAGCATGTTGAACAGAAAGAAAACAGAATGTAACAACCTCACTGTGTTTGACAGAAATGAGTACATCCACCTTTGTTTAGAGGCTAGAACCATTACAGTAACTGCAGGATCACGTGATCTACTGATTCAACTGGAAAGTTGCATTCCAGGTGGTTACCACTGACTTATGTGTATGGAATTTCCAGTCAACATCTTCCACAAGGAGAGAGTCAGTTTCCGCCTCAGTCAGAAGTCGTCCGTACAGTAGAACACTTGAACTTGGGCCAAGCTTCCATAATGCAAACTTGTTAACCACTATGTCGTTGAAATCCGATTGAGCACTACATAATAACCATGTGTAAGTGCTCAGTCATATTCACTTGTGAGTAACAGTAAGTGAGGTTCCGTTTATGGCATATACAGACAGAGAAGAACAGATACGGTGAACAGTTATTTTCCCACACTTCTTGGTCAGATCAATACAGTTGCAGAGGTTACAGAGTGCATATTTGTAATGGACAGTAAGTGAGACTAACAGGTTGATTAAACACAGGCGTCAAAATCGAAACTTTCGGTCATTTACGGTTGAGTGGACCTGACGGAACAACCACTAGTGCAACTACCTCATATTTGGCAGACTCAAAAAATCAAACTGTTAGTAAGACCGTCTTTCGAGTTATCTGAAAGGTCTCTGCGTATAGACCGCTCATTACCCACGGTCACCTCGAAACCAATTCGATTATATATTCCAGCTAGGTCGATAGCCTGTGACTCTCATGGGTCAGGCCACCGACCCGAATTTCGGTGACTTAACATGTGTACGGAAATCAGACCATCCTGTAATTCCATGGTCGTTGGTCGAAATTATGAATTTTCCGCCTGTGACCAATCACTTATTTGATGTTGCTTATTGTTCGTTTGATAACCCCTGTAATTGTAGCAATGAACGGTTACTGAAAGCAATCGTTCGTCACATCACCTACTGCTTAGCAAAACTACTAGTTGTTTTCCCACCATCCGAGTAAGCTGAGCAAAGGATGTCGCTTACCGTCGCCTCATTCCGCACACACCTAGTCTTGCTATAAAAGAGTAGTTTTGGACGGTCACGCGCGAGTAGGTGTGAACCGCCAGTGATACCTACGACGAGCAAATGATAACAATCGAATGATTTAGAGAGCATAGTGTCGGCTATCGACTGTCGAAATACAAAGTCTCTCACTTCTTCGGTATTTGTTGGCTGTGAACACCAATCGAGGTAGTGAATAACAACACAACAGTTATGATACGATTTATGGTCTATAAACACCCTGAAATAGCTGACATGATTATTTGTTCACCTTGTGTGTCACTCGCTTGTGGGCACACCAATTCGTCTTTCGATTAGCTAAGTTGGCCCAGTTTCTAGCACAATTTCTACTCTACTAAGATGAACCCTTCCATAATTTCATAAAAATTGATACACTGTGAATATAAAAAATTCAACTCGGGAGAAATTTGAAACAATCCTTGCGTTTGTATCAGATTTCAGAAAGTACTCGTTCCCACTACGATTTCAAAAGTTCTATCGAAATTAATCGGTCTTCTGTGTGTTTTCCATTTCTTTTAGCTTTATCTCTTACGAGAAAGGCACTTTCTTGGATGTGGCTTGTGGCGACTACAACTTCATTCTGTTCAAATCGGGCTCAGCGTAAACCACACAAGCACTTTCACACAAAAACACTACACGCCAACAGTCATTTTGACCTCAATCCTGCAAACCTAATGTGTTCTTGATGAAAGACAGCAAATCAGCCGAATCCTTCATGCAGTCTTTTCAGTTCATTCTTTAAAATAAAATGACCACTATCGTTAGACAGTTTGCCAGCTACGTGCATTCATGTGTCTGAGATTTTGTTTTTACTCTGGATGAATCGGTTGAAAACATAAGCAGTTGCGAACCTTATTCACAAATCATTTCAATTTGAGCAGTCAGTGTGTGTTCTGTACGATCCTCGTTCATGCGTTTCGTAAAATCTCTTGGATAGCATACAGATCTTTTGACTGTCACCGTTGGCTACTGTAGACAAGACAGATGTATGCATGACGACGGCAATTGTCCTTCTGAGGAAACGGTAAAAAGCTATTTGTAACAGATAATGTTCAGCTTTAATTAGTACAGAAGGTAGTGGGTAGTAGAGGCGGATTGGCAAACCACAATATCTGGAAGGATGAACGCTTTGTAGCGACAAAATCAGTCAGGAATTTTGTATTTCTTCCCATGAACACGTGACAGAGTAAGTTAAACTTAAATCCCAGGCTTACCAGTTGTTGAAATGTCAGGGTAATCTTAAGAGTGTGAGATCCGATTTGTGTTTGTACCAGCAGGCTCGAGTTTCGGTTAACGTTAGTGCTTTGTTCTTGGTTTGTGCAGTCGGATGGTACTCAGTCGACTACTTTTCTCCGTAGGTGAGGTCACACGACAGATAGAGCTATGTGAGTGAATAAAAAGTCTTATTACCTGTCATGTTCTAATGTGTCAGCTAACGTGCGTGTATACAAAGTTACAGAGATCGTGTTCGTAAACAAGTCACACTGAATCCGAATCGGGTTGCTCTAAGTTTAAAATGGCTTTCATTAAATAATGATGCAGCTCTGCTGTTGTAATTCACGGTAAGTTTAGAAGAGTCAGGAGAGCGGTTAGGATTGTCTAAATGTTACTGGTTAGAAGAAGCTTATTTTCTTAATATACTAATGGCCTTGTGAAAGACGGCATTAGCAGCGCATACTGTAGGGGTATATGTATATATTAGCTGATTTCAGAAACGGTAAGAAGTGTAGGAGTATGAACCGCCACAAAGTGAGATGAAACTGGAATACGAATAGAAAAGCTTAACTCGGAAATGCGCATCCGAACGTGAAACAAGCACACATGAACGCGGTGGTACTGGCAGTATAGGTCGCTTACTAATTTAATTACTGATGAGTAGTCGGGGATTTGGTTTTATTTTCAAGTTGACCATCACTCACATTTGATCGCAGCGTTCGCATTCAGATAGACTTTCCAGCCAGCCTCTTTCGAAAAGAAGCACTAGACTCGAGTTTCGCTCTCATTAGAGCTCGTCAGTAGTGCATATTCTTGCCACGACCGGGATTTGAACTCCGGCCATTCCAATCATGAGGCAACGTGTTGACCACTGCGCCATTCGGTCGTGCCTAATGTGAGGCCACTGACGCAGTGGTCAACACGGTTGCCTCATGATTGGAATGGCCGGAGTTCAAATCCCGGCCGTGGCAAGGATATGCACTACTAATTTAATGTTGTCCGGACAATGGCGATGCTTATAGATCTAGAATAACCTCCTGAATGTTCCTATATACGTGCACACAGAGTCTGTAATTAAACATTCGATCGTTTTTTCTAGGGTCAATATCCACATTGGCTCCATGCATTGAGTAGATTGTCGAAGTTGAACAGAAGGTTGCAACGAATGGACCAAAGAAACCTTTAACGACATCGTGGAAGTTCTTAACTCAGTCTGTTCGTATTGAATACAAGTCAGGTAGACTACTTACAAACTGGTATGCGTCCACCAAGATACGAGAAGGGGCTGGGTGAATCATTTGTAAACACATGAGGCCAGAAGCCTCTGGTAGAACGGCGGACAGCTGTGTCTTTCTTTTCAGATCATATTAGTAACACACATCCTATATGGAATCGAACACACCACCAACGATCAGAATGGAGGAAACTGACCAAGTTACACGTGCGAAATTTGCTGCTATTAATCCGTTAAGTTATTTAACCACCAATATTTCATACGGGATTTTGGTGTCCAGGGCAATTCTTTAATTATTTATGAAGCAAGTATCGACTGTTATTCCCGAGGATGTACTTACATTTTACATAGATAAACTTTGGATTTCACATGACTGCCAGAATCACCTATACTTGTGAACTGTAAATATTTCATTTGATCTCATCAGTCGCACACGTAAGATCCATCAAATATATAGTCCGCGTGTCTCTAACAGCAATCACACACAGAGCCCGAAGATTGGTAGTTTCAAGGAGTTGAATGTTCAGGATTCAACTATAGTCTCTGTAGTGGCTAAATAAAACTCAGTGATAAACCGCATGCATTCCGCAGAAACATCAGCGTTTTTTGTTAAAATGACAGTCTTGACGGTTTTGTTCCTAAGAGAGTAGTGGTTGTAGATAGTAAATAATAAATTTCTGTAAACAAAGTATGCGCATACCATTAATGAATGTTAGGTAAATAGTGAACGGGAAGTAGTGTTCGATTATTTACCCCTTTTACTACTGTTCGGACTAGATAACAAGAAAACAGTCTACGTTACCCGCGATCAGGCAAAACTGGTCTACATCCTTAACGAAAACAATCAGCGTAAACAGATACCCTGTGCTAAATCACCCTTCCTTCTTCTACTCACTGGAAAAATGATAAAAAGCACCAAACTAGATTCTAAATAGATTTCGGAATAGCGGTTACAGTTACTGAAGTTCAATGCAATGTCTTTTAATGGAATCATGTTACTTCTCGTTGCGTAATTTGCCCCTTCATAACAGTCTCCTCAATAGTCTACGATCATGGTAAGAGAAAATAACGTGCTGTTGCATACTCCTGAGCAGTTTGAATCTAAATGAAAATTATTTGCCAACTTTGTTAGTTCCCGACTAATTATGCTGATTCAAGCCAGGTCAATATGTTTTATGCCCCTAAAGAGATAAATTTTCAGCTTGTTACACATCCAGTTCTTTAGTAAATCGGGGACAGTGAATTAGGTGTACTTAGGTCACAAACTCGTCATCAGGATTCTAGGAAGTTTTGGTGGGCGGTACTTGTTTATTGTCGAACTCAGACATTATCAGCATAGACAGCAATATATCAGTGCTTCCCACTAATGCTTAACTATCACACAATCATTATGAAAAAGTAAACTCTCTATGGAAAGTGAGAAGTAAAAGTGATAGAGAGGGAGGGACCCAACTACTGAAAGTAGCTATCTTCATATTCGAAAAATCAGCATTAAGGTAGGCACAGCCTGCAAACAAACAACACAGTTATAAGTGAAACACCTCATCAGTAAAACAGCTTCATTACGGGTTTTATTGTCCCACGTCTTTAAGAGCACTTACTGCATGGACAACTCCGCCAAACCACGACAGCATTCGCGTCGCTGTTCTTGGTTGGCCACCATTTCGCCTAACGTCTCCAGCCACAGACTCTGTGAGTCACGAGGTCTTCACATCGATAGACGAACCCGACCTAAGAAACCCATAAGAACTGCGTTATTTGGTATCATATTTTAAACATGCTAATACTGTTACAATGTGTACAATGTGTTAAAACCGCCGTCATCTAGTAGTCCCGGAAAATCCAGGGGTGGTTAGATGAGCAGTTTATATCGGGTGTGTTTGTGGAGAGAGAATAATAGTGATAACAATAAATATATATATTTTATATTACGATTGGTCCGATTGCTAGCACTTTGTACTACCTCACTAGTTAGCTAGTTTGTTCTGAAGAATACGTCACTGCTGTTCTTGCTTGCCTAAATTACCCAAGTGAAATAACCTAGCTGCTAGCATAGGTATGGTTACAGTACTCAGTTCGTAATTATTTCTTAATTATACTTCCAAAGAAAGAACCTTGGACTGGCAGTCGTCAACATACAGTCTAGATAAACTAAACAAGGGCTATTTATTAAAACTTCAAACTTATCAATCTTCAGTTCGGCAGTGATGAATTACTTGAACTTGTGTTCACGGCGGAAGATTCAGTATGGTAATTTGTTTTCCTTACATGCATATGCCGGAACACTTACTGTAATTTTTAAGTTGAACATCACNGCACTCGATTGAACAGCGATTGAAACTTCCAGAACTTGCCGTCAGTGCTGAAATTCCTGTCAAGTTTACCTGCCAATAAACGGTGTCTACGTGACACTTGCGCTTCTCCGATCACACTGAATCGTTCTCTAAAGAAGACCTTCGACATTTTGTTGTTCTTTGCTAATCGTTCTAAGGATATATACTCTATCGCATTTCTTCGTACACTCTGTGACTAAATTCGTGTAAAAATGTATAACCTGATCACAAAGCACTGATAAACCTTGCTTGCTGGAAGCTCGTGAAGCTCAGTGACACAACTAACCGGTTTAAACGTTTCCCACAGGTCTCACTAGGTAACTGAAATTTTGGTCTGGTTATATATGGAAATCCTCTGACAAAACCCTTTGCGTGTGTACAGTTTGAGTTCTACTTCCAGCTGTTGCATTAAACACCGGTTAGTATCAAGAACTGTGTAGACTGTTAGTAAAATAAAATGAAGTCAGTTTAAGGATATTCAGGAAAAGTACACTTTCAATATTACACACTACACTTTTGTAAACACATTAACAGACTTTCTGTAACGCATCTATGTGGCTTTTTCATATCGTGAATCCCAATTTCGCATTTCACTTTATTCTACTTACACGTTTGCAGTAGTATGTCATCATCCTCGAATTTTGCGCGACCTTTCTGCTTGCAACATTCGATCGCCCTTCCAATTGTTTGATACACAAATTTATTTCACTTCCATAAACACTATATCGGACGTAAACACTCGAACTGTAGTGGAATTTCTTACTTATATCTCGATTCCTCCCATAGTCTACCACATTTTTTTTAGATGAGTAACTTACCCACTGCATATTTTACCGCTAGCATTAATCGGACGTTTGTCATGTTTCTGCTGCACTGTTTTGTGCGTTTGTAAACCTGGTCGTAAGTTACTGTATATTTAAATTGCATGTTACTAAATTTTTAGAACCGCACTCCATATCAGTATATATATTTACCTATGGTCTTCTGCTCTCTGCTCATTTTAAGATATATATACCTGTATATCCAATCCAGACCGTTTTGGTATTGATATGTTCGCCGAGCTTGGCATTTAAGTTGCAAACGTTTCACCACCAAGCGAGGTGACATCATCAGTCACCTCGCTTGATGATGAAACGTTTGCAAACCAAATACCAAGCTCGGCGAACATATCAATACCAAAACCATCAACCCGAGCTACGAACAACACCACCAATGTTCCCAACCATCAGAAAGTCCAGACCGTGAGTAAGACTAGGCTACTAGGAAGCACGTGTAAAGGGATTAGATTAGACAAACGCATCGCAGAAGTCTACGGCCAATCAATGTCGAAAACATGAACAGAGTTGTATGTCATTGCGGGGACCAATCAGCACGGCACGGTGCACCAGCATCGGATTTTGTTATAACAAGCACCGGAGTAAAGCAAGTTGTTTAAGTGCGTTACGCGTTGAAAAAACGAGCTACAAGCGGAGTCGAGCCGACCAATGAGAAGGCGAAAGCGTCGACATCAATTGTAATTCTTACCGATGCGTCTAGTCTATAAAAATAACCAATAGAAACTCAATAAACTGAGATTTGCTTTGTGCCACGAAGAGTGACTTTTACTTTCGTTCCGGAAGGTAGCGATTTTCAACGGCGCATTCCAAATCTTCCATTGATTTAACACTTACCATGGATAGTACGTTCTGTCCCATTGCTAACTATACATATTTTGGGCCGTTGGTTTGTGTTCCGTTGAAAAAAGTTGTCAAAACGCTGATATAACCACTGAAGCCCAATCATTTTCTGAGCTTAGAACTCCTAGCTTCCGGTTCATTGCTTCGCATGTATGATTTTCATACGGATAAAAATCTACAATAGCTTAGAAGAGGATGGAAGCATTTTTACTGCAATTTACTCTTAATTGATTTTCAAATGTCTGGCTATAGGTTACTTAATTCAGACAGATTATTATCATGGATATGCTTTCTGTAACCCACATTTGCTAGTGTAACAGTGAGCTTTCTGACAGAAATCCTCTTTGAATACGATTACCTGATAAGTGGCAACGAATGTGCCTTCAGATATGGCAATCCAGTCGTGTCTACTGTGATGTTAGTACACGGTGCTCAATAGGGTTTTCTCATGAAAACATGGCCAGAGTTCCATTGTTGGCCATAGCAAGGATATGCGCAAATGACGAGCTATAACAGGCACGAAAATCGAGTCTAGTACTTCTTTTCAAAAGCGAATGATCGGGAAATCAGGCTGAGTGCCAGAGCTATTATAAGATGCTAGTTATGTTCAACTTGAATTGGTGTATGTCTTTGGAGTTTTACTGGTGATGTTACTCTAAGGTTGGATTTCCTTCACTCTTCCTCACCCGGAATTCGTGAACATCCGCTTTTTCTCGCAATTATCCCACTATTTATCTGAAACTACGGATAAGTGAACAGAGTACTTCGTATTAATCAGTTGTCGTATACCTAGTAGGTAGTTCATTTTTATGCACTGTCAATCAAGTGATTGCGAATGTCAACAACGTAATTTGACATTATTTCTAGGTCAGTTGACTGTGAACGTGTAACTATCGTCATCCAGATGTAGACTGTAATGACTATTGTCTCGGAAGCTAACACTCTGAAATGAACAGATGAAAAATGAAACACCAAACCACTTCAGAATGATCTCCCTCTACGCGGACAAAGAAGAAAGCGGAGCTGACGTCAGTAATCAAGGTCACATTCGAAAAGTGATCCAGTAAAATCGGAAAGATGTTAATCTGACCAAACTCTCAAGGAATTTAAAAATACTAATATCTTCCAAGCATTTTAGTTGTCTTTCACGATCGGTCATGGATACTTAAAGTGTCATTTGTTCTTCACTTACTATCGGAATGCAGGATTTACCACAAGACTCGTAATTATCATGCTGACATCCAATACTCAGTGTCAATCTCCTGATCTGTTGCCAGTAATATCATAGTGAATGAGCCTAGTTGAATAATGTGAGCCTTATATGTGCTTTGGTGGGCACTATGGAGGGTTCGTTTTAAATCGATAATTTCTTAACCTTTAGACTAATAGTTTTTGCTTGCATGGTCACGCAGTTCACACGTAGTGCATCTTTTGACAGTGTTACAGAGAAAAATTAGCCGAAAACTTACTGGAAAAGTGTAATTTATGCGAGAAGTTACGGACTATCTGGGAGGAAACATGGATTTGGAAGACCGTTATGGAAAGCAGACTGAAGATAGTCAAAATTCTCACTGATTCTATGATTTCCGTAATCAAATTTCATTCGTCTTTTATCAGTCGCATACACAGACGACGTCTTATTGAATATTTCGTATCAGTTGTGTAAATTTTGATGGATGTAACTGTCATACCTGAATAAGATACTTGACGAACGCAATGCCCAGTCGAGAGTTAAAACCAGGAATATTGCCACCTAACATGAATCAATCAAGCCTTTATCACTCATTCCGGAAATTTGTGTTATTTATTCATACGAGAAAGATTAAAGTCAAGAACTCGACCAGAACCTCAGGTTTTTAAAAGGTGCAAGAAACACTCCGGATTTTTCATTTTTGATTGAGGTTTCTCACAGAAAACCAACTAACGACTAAACTATCTGCCTGAAGTTACAAATGACGACACACTAGTCACAGGGTGTGTGTTAAAAATTAGATGCACGAACTAACGAAGTACCACTGCGTACGTTGCAGAAAATTACCATAATCGCACAAGAATTGTAAAACGGTTATGTACAACTGTTCACAGATTTCGCCGAACAGAATTAGTCGTAGTTTAGTGAAAACTCAGGCTGAACTGGATATTACCCAAGTTTAATTGCAAGCGTTTGAAGACTGAAATGAATTCTGTACCATTAGATGGCTTCTTTAAGAAAGTCTTATTAAAACTGAAAGGAAGGCAATGTTGCCTGAAAGAGGGTTCTACCCTTTGTCCACCATAACAACTTCCATTGACTATAGCAAAATTCTTGAAAGCCACACTCATGAAGTTGTGTAGTTCAAATTGTGGTTTTATCCCGTTTTAGCCTAAACTCATTTTCCGTTCATTCTGATGGTTTTTTATCCACTGGCACGGTCTGTTGAGATATAAAAAAGAGTTATTCTTTGATGCTTCCGAGTGAAGTGAATTCCACTCTAAAGTCAGTCAGACTCCGGAAGTGGAATCAACTGTTGGACGTACTTAATCTGTAGGGCGTTTTTGTTTATGGCTTGCGTTATTGCCTGACATTGACCCCTGCCAGTTGCAGATAACGGTAGGTTGAGCTGAACATTTGCAGTTTGTTAATTCGTGGATGAACGTGTGGCGTTTTGTGATGGTCACTCACATACCCTATCATTTTCTGTCCTCTGTTGGCCGCATCAGATGGGGGTTGGTTAGAATTCCGGAGATCGTCCTGTTACAAGCCCGCCTGCACAGATGGAATGCTCATCTTCAACTATTTAGTCTGTTCAGTTCAAAGCGGTTGAGATGGACACATTCGCTAATTATTACGGTTCACACACGCAACATCAAACATAGTTGCTGTAATTTTGACCGACATGACCGTAGAAAACGACCAAAACAGTGCAAATGGTAACCCACGTATCCCAACCTAACCGCTTATCTCAAAGATAACTACCTATGAATAGACAACAGTACATGGGTCAGTTTATGGACAGGTTGTAATAACGGTTCCACCGCCTGTCCGGTTGACGTACCAGAACAGAATGTAGGAAGCATTCGATTGCAAGCTTGTGCAAACGCTAACTCAACCCACATCTCCCACTAGTACTCCAGTTTGTACTTCGTGCACACTGTTATAGTAAGAAACGGCCAATGGATAAAGAGCTTGATAGTATGGTTTCATACGATACACACATGCACCTGATAAGCTGACATGTCATAGATGTGCACTGCAGCACTTCTGAATAAGGTCCTATGTTACACCCCCTGCCGTCTGACTTTTGGTTTAGTTACCCGGGGCAAACACAAAAGAAAAAATTGTTCAAACATTCCACTGCGTTGGTTGAACCCTTGGATGTATCCTGTCTTTTTGACTGGGAATTTCCAGTCATAAATGGTCTTGCCAACCTGACAAATGCAACGAGGATGATTGAAGAAAAGACCGGTTGACCTGACCCCAACAACTTCTACTCTCGCAACCCCCGATCTATCACCTCGGCGTGTTCACTCTGTTCTCTGCCCGAGATGTGAACACACATTTCAAGTGTCAGCTCAATTAGAGCATTCCAAGCCCTGAGGGCTAAGACAAGGTTTCAGGCTTCGTTTGTCAAACCATACGTGTTTATTCACGCGTCGAAACGGTCGAGGGGGAGCAAGGAGCAAATATTTCCCCAATTGTGACAGACAGTGGTTGATCCACCGAAGACGTGATTATCAGGAATGAGCAGTCGTTTACGCTCCTTGCAGGACTGATGAATATCCGACTGACTTTTGCACGTAACCCACATCACTCCTGAAAGTACCAAATAATCCATAGCACTACGCAATGAATGTTAAAGTCACACGAGCAGATATTCGCGTATCTCGTATAAGGTCTCTTCACCTTGGGCATGTTGAATAACTGTTAGAAAGAGAGCAATACAAAACGGTATTGAAAGCGTCCTACACGGTTGGGGAAAAAAGAGAGGGCGCCAGTCGTCGTCGGTTTGTCAGTACACGAAGGAGCACGACTTTTGCTCACAACTCATTGTAAGTATACGTGCGTTTCTGCAGAATTTCACATCCATCAGTACAACAGTCCTATAAGCGTCGATCTAGAGAGGGACAGTTATACATGTGGTTAGCGTGCAACATGGTCACAATCCTTCAATCTATTCTGGATTGTAAGTCTGTAATGGCTGTGACCATCAGGATCAGAAATGGGCTGGCGATGAAACAAGTATGACGTCTGGCCTGTTACGCAGAGGGTTGCCGGTTCAACACCCCCCCCCCCCGACCAGATTAGCTCCACCTGATGGTTTCTGTTGGGGGGATGTTACATACCCTGAAAAAACTGTCCACTTAACCGGTAATAAACCTTTACCACTTATGTAAATTCGAATTCCTCTAATGCACCGTCTTTTTTTATTTCTGGCGCCGATGTACATACCGAACGCTAATTCGCCTGCTAGTCACCAATTGCGCAAGTTTGACCTCTGCTCTCAGAGGAAGTTCGTGCGGATACTTGCCTCCTCTGGCTTGCAATCAATCAAGCCCACGATTTAGAACAATGACTATGTCCATAACCTATATTGACAGTTTTTCTGACCCACCCCAGTTACTTTCATATTTGTTGTGTTGTAATTAGCCCGATGATCAAACACAGAAAACAAGTCTTGTTCGCTACTCTCTCTTCCTCATACTGCTAATGTCAAGATTTTTAACGTTTTCGAAAACAAACATTCGATCAGAGATTCATGGAATCCACACAGTGCTAGAGTGAGCAGGCCACTAATATCAAAAGCGTGTTGCACACATACTGAACCGCCCGTACTATGGACTGCTAACGTCAATTAAACGCATCTCTCGTTATTGCAAATTGTATTATCCGGGTTGTCTGTTTGAATTAGCACTGCCTTGTATCGCATCATATAAAGCAGTACCATCTGGGGAGCCAGTACATCTCGGTCGAACATAATCGTAGATCATTCAACAGTCCGGAAGTTATTGCAGAGTGATGCATATCGTTTTTACTAGAGCTTACATTCAACGAAATTCCACATACTTATTGACCAGTCGTTGTTCAACTCCCTAAACCTCCCTTTTGACTTCGTAGGAAGAAACCTGCCTGTATTTGACCTGAAGTATAGTGGATTAGATGGCAGTTCAGGTGTTTGTAATAGACTGAAAAGTGTTGTAAACACTTAGCACAGGCCGGTCTACCATATTCTTGCCAGTTGATTTTATTCCTAGGGTATCTGAATCTTAGGTTCGTATCGCTTTCCCTAGTAGTCTGGTCCGGCTTTAGTACGCGCTTGCGCACAGACACACTTCCGCCTCTTTGACATCAAATGAAGCCATGAATCTTTTTACAGTTTGGCTGTTTACGGCAATTATGTATGTAGGCTTCATGGGGCCCAGCTTGTTGCCTTTAAAAAAACTAAGTTGTGGATTGCATCATTTTGAGTAGACACACCAGGCACACACAAAGCTGTTTGTGTCAATGTGCGAACGTCACACAGTACCGTAGTAGTTTGAGTCTGTCTACAAATTGTGCTGTCAAAAAAAGGTGCGAATAACCCCCGAACCATCTAGGAGGAATTTGTGGAACCATCCACCCTAAAATGTTTCCCATTATCTTCGCCTCCACAGCCTGCCCAAATCCGAAAACGGACATACAGGTACGTCGTCCTTATATTAAAAAGGGCTTGACATTTATCAGAAGTGTTCAGAGACGGACCACTAGAAGAATTACAGGGGATATGAAAACCCCTACCCCGAATGACTGAAGAATTCGGCCAATTCTCAGTGAATTCTAAACACCCAAGGGGTGACCTAGTCGTTACCTATAAAATGATGCACACCTCTGGGCATCACGCTAAGACATCCACTCCCACTAATAAGGATGAACGTTTGAGGGTCACTGGCTGAAAATGAGCATTGAAACAGGCAGGCGACTATGAGCAGAACTACTTCACAGTTAGGATCTGTTCACACTGGAGCACACTGTCCAACTCTGTGGTCATGACTGAGTTGGTTGAGGGTTTTAAAGTCTCATTAGATCAGTACATACGTGAGGGACTACAAGTTTCCTAACCGCTAATCTAGCCCATCCCCACATGCCAATAATTGTGTATATCACACTCTCTGTTGTTTCAGTGTTTCAGTGTTCGTTACAGCCAGCAGCTCCAGTGAATTGACTTTTTTCGTTTCCATCACCTTTTCCTCATACTCAGAAACCGTTCAACGCACTTTTTAACCGAAAAGTACAAAGACAGGAAGGTACAAGCAGAGATCTTTCTCCCTCCTGTAACAACCTGGACCTGTGAGCCCACTCAAATCTAGTAAAGTCGTTGAGCTCAACTTAGACACCTCAGATGGGCAAGGTGTATGTGAGCATAAATCCTGACATTTCAGTCGAAACAATAAATTGATTGAAATGCAACCAGAAAAACTCCCAGATTGCACTAAACGATCGTCCTCAGTAAATGCATGGAATATTGAAAACCACGTAGTGTCAACACGTTCTTAGTTTAAAAATTCATGGATAAACTCATCTAATTTCATAACCCAATTCGGTCTCAAACGTAAGTGAACCATAGTAATGTTATCTCAGGATTAATTTAGAATAAGCCAGTAAACTTGCCTAAGATGCACATCGCATAATCATTTCGACTGATTTCATCGGATGCCGTACACAGACTACGGTGCATGAACATGCATGAATTCAATCGTGTACAAAATGAGAATGATTCATTGCTTGTTCATAGAATAACAAATAGAACTACTTAAGCCGAACAGCGTTCAAATAGGTCGTCAAGATTTGCAAAACATTAGGTGTTAGCTAGGTCAAACAGGGAGCCACCAATACGGGTAACATCGAATCAGCAGTGACACATGTTGGAACCTAAAGGATCGTCTGCGAGCGCTTTCCAAATTGGACACTTAACAACAAAACTGAAGTAGAACAATTTTCTTCTGTGTTTCATTTGAATAAAACGAAACACGCTGTCCAGACGATAAAGGCTACTCGTGTATTAACTTGTGCAAAGAATAAATGGAGATTATGTTTTGTTGAATCCGTTCCCATAGGTAGCTATTTGTGAGAAATGGTGTGTAACACGGTCACAGTGTAATGTGTTATTTGTCATGACTGTCACTTGTTCTCTCAGTTCTAGTCCTCTTGCTACTGAAGTTTTTCTGATTTCTACTGTTTCCAGATAACTCCTCTTCGGCTACACACTGCTTTTCACACCGTCCAATTTGTGTAATTTTTAGGTAAGTATTAAATGCACACTGATAGTTGCATACTTCATCCTTTTAAAATGCATGTTTTTAACTTGAAGGCCTTGTTTGATAACCGGTGACTCAGTCCTATTTTATTCCGTTCTAAATTCATACATGATCGTTCGTCACAACTGATGAGATTGGTTGGAATGTTTTGTACACCTATTCAACCTCAGAGAAGTTCTGAGCCGCACGAATTGGACACTACCTTACCGGACAGCCAGTCTATCAGATAACTACAGTATACGCGATTAACCTTCAGATAAGTGGTTAATTTCGAACTGAGTCAAACATTTGCACAAATTTTTGTTCGACTTTGATTGGAATGGAGTGCACTAACATGCGCGCAGATATTACCTAGGTAAACATATAATTTCAGTCTTCTCAGTGGACCACGTAAGTGATCGTATACTTGTTCACAGATGCATCTTGCTTATTTTCTAACACTGATTAAAACAACAGAACAGTAGAAACCTATCCAAACTACTGACAAAACAGAAGGCACACACTATTGTGTATCCATAGGAAATTCACATAATCACAAACAAGGTGTTCACATGACACCATTAATAATACCATTTGGCTTTGTAACTATGCCGGCATAATACTTTTCGTTACTTTGTTTTGTAAATGGATGTCGTGTATTTTTTACCCAATCTGATCACGTTCATTTGGTCTGAAATTATGAACATCGGCCTCCTAAGTTTTGTTCAATAATACATGTGCACTTCCATGTGTGTTTGTCCATCCAGTTGTTAACCTTCCACGACCACGACCACCACCCCACAACTCTGTTTGAATCGCAATTGTACGTATGTGTGTGTGTGTAATCCTGTGCGCGCAAGTGTGGATGAAATGTGAGTTTATCTAATTAAGAAGTCAGTACACACATTACCTTCGCTACTGACCTCTGGCCTAACAACCACCATCTCCTCGGTTGTTATACTGGGTCAGGGCAGATTGTTGTGCTTGGTAATTGCTTAGCATTTTTCATTTACCCCACCATCAAGTCAACCACATCCACCCCAGTCCACCTGAACTCTCTCGTGTACCGTGTGAGTGGCTTAAAGACGAACCGATGTGTGCTGGTTACATTGTACACTACCATTTGTCCTTACCCGACTGAAAACTGGGTCTCCGGTTCTTGGTCGATAACAGTCAACATTTGGCCAGCTGATAATAGTGTACTGAATGCATCCTTACATTGTTGTGCCTCCGGCATGTCTGGACTCAAAAATGTGAACGAATGCTTTGCACATGGTGGTTTGGTTGGTCACCTAGATTCATCAGCCTCGGTCCGAGATTCGTAGGGTGCCGACGTTTTATTGTTCCACATTTCGAAATCTTTTGTTTGGCACTGGCGTTTGAGTGTGTAATCCACAGTCGATCAATAACACACGGCGATGTGTGTAATTTTTTGGACAGGCTACGTGTCTAAGCTTTGCTTTGTATCTGGTTTATTCAATATTAAACGTGCTGTGGAGGGTGAACTTTGGATCCACGACTGCCACAACATCCAGCACCCATGAACAACATATATGTATGCGTTTTCGACTCCGAACAGCACTTGTGGATAAATTTGCTCAGTTTGTTGTTGATCACGACATTATTTCACCGCATAGCAGAATAAAAATGGATAGAAAACGTGTAAAGGGGAAAAACCAATCAGAGATGAAAGGAGTTCATGAAGAAGAGAGTCAGTTACTCTAGCATACCGCTATTTCCGACGACGTTCGCAATCAGCGTTGTGGTCGGTTGCTGGCTTCACAGCTTAATTGGTAACACCACCAAGATTTGCTGAGTCCGAGGTCAAGGACACCAGATTACCGTTTGAACATCTTAATGTTAACAACTACACCAAAAAGTACATGGTGCGGCAGATATTCAGTCAGTGTACAGAATACGGAGCCCAACCAGCAAGGAGTGTGTATTTTTTTCATCTAGGTCGTCGATTGTGAACTTGGAAGCCTCCCTATGCGATCAGACGGACCGCGCAGCCGTCCACACAGACGGCGCAACTAGCTAGCGAAGAGACAACGATGACCGAATAGCAAAAACTGTATGCACTTCCCACACGACTGGGATAGGTCTGCGATGCGCAGAGCAAAAAAAAACCTGTACACACCCTCTATTTCTTCTTTCTAATCGATAATCGAAGGTTCTTCACTAAGCGAATATATTACGTATATAGAGTCAGGGGCTTAGTTGTGTTAAACTTTGCGGACTCGACTATTCAAGACCCAAGGTGAATAGCATGCAAGCAGACTCGAACGCACTCCACGAGATACGACAGTGTTGCCTAGTCGAAAACATGCAACCGTTTACTCCACAGCAGTTGTTTTTAAACACTAGGCCTACGGCGCTTTCATGAGGTTGCATCGGAAAAACTTCGGTCAGTAAGACTTTGATCTAAAACATCCGAATAAATCGAGGCTTTTCCGCTGTGTATTGTGTGACTCTCGGAAAATGTGCAAAGTTAATCAGCCGCTCTAAAATAACCAATTAGGGTTGATACTTTAAAGTCGAGCTTAATACTACTATTAATCAATATGTCTTATCCCACTGGCTAGCAAGCAGTTGAAAGATTCAAATCGCCGGCTCGGATCTGCGTTTCGAAGTTCCTGGAGCCATAGTTATGCGACTTGTAGTAGTGGGGCTTCAGAATTCGACAAAAGTTGGAACACTTTTATCTGTCGACAAAAACCGTTCTTGAGAGCTTCTTGTCTTCAGTGAAAAATATCAAAGGCACCACACACCGTCCTTATCTTTTTCCTTTCACCAGGGGAATTTCAATCAGCTGCACAGCAGCTTACTTTTAACCATACAAGTGATTTTTTACTGCTGGTTTTAGACAAAACTGCCCTATGCGGTTTCCCTCAAACAATTTAGCATTTGCAGAGAAATTCCGGCCAGTTAAGAAAAGGGTTAAACTCATCTCGATTAGTTCATGCTTAGTCATGCCTAAGAAGCCAGTGAAGTCTATTTGCTCAGATTTTAGACTGTGTGACCAGAAGTAACCAAAATACACTCAGGCAGCCCAGATAGAAGTCGCAACAATCAGCAAACAGCACAAGTCAAATAACATACCAGGACTTGGGGATCAGTATGTTGAAGGTAGTTGTGGGTGTGCCTCCACGGGTGGTACAACAATCAGGACGCTCATCGCATTGAGAAAAGTGCTCACGAGTGTCCGCATTTGGCGTACTCATTTGGAGGAAAACTGTAGCACTTTTCTGGGACGGGATTTATTGTCCACTACGGCGATGAGATGAAAGCTAAATAAGACGTTTATGTATTTTCTAAGACTCATCTTCATTTCAGATGAGCCATGCAGGAAGGCAAAAAATTCTGCTTGGTATACCTGTCGGACCAAGTACGGAGGGGCTAATTTGGTGCTGGTTTGATTGATACGCTACGTCATAATTACCACTTGGCTAAATTACGCGGGTCATCGTGAACCCCGAGTGGACTCAACATCTGAAATAACCATTTTTGAGTGCATTATATTGGGTCAGTTGCTCTGTTTCAAGTAACTTCAACAATGTAGAGCTTACTCGCTTGGAATGCCCATGATAAGTCACGTGGCGAACATCTCGGAAGAACTGACCGTTGTTCACTATAGGCTCAGCCTCAACCAGATGGGTGACCACCGCATATGTTGACCGAGCGGGTCCCAGCCATCGTGGGTGGTGGTCTCACGTACACCTAAAAGGTTACCGCGATATTTGGCCAGTGTAATTTCCTCTAAGTGAATAGAGCAAATAATGGTATGAATGAAAGAGGTCACAATTGACAGTCTATGTTTGCTGTAAAATCGGAGAACTCGCAGACCTGAAAATATCGGTAGGAATATGGCTTAAACACATATCCAGGTGGCCACTACATCGAATCTACTTGTTAATAATTCTAATGGACGTTCGTCTCTGAAGAAAAGTGTACTTTAACAGTGAACCGTCTTTGGTGATAGTAGACGATATTGAAGACCTCCCGAGTGTTTTTCTCCCACAGATTCGTCTTGTCACTTCACAGGTTCGACTTGCTCTTTTGGGGAGATGCATTCTTGAGAAAGTTTGTGGACGACATCTTCCTCGGAGTCATATCAACTGGGTCAAAAGTAGAATGAGTTCTACGAGCCGCTCTGTCTACTGTTGTTCACTGGTCCTCACATTCCTAGTCTCGGCATATTGGGAATAGTGGGCAAAGACCACTGGCCAGGAGAATCCATTGTCAGTTCTCCCGTACAAGAATGAAAATGAATGGAATCAGCGCACTTCGTTTTTGCTCACTATTTCCAACCTGTGCGAAAAATTTATCCAAGCATTCCCCCGGTATTTATTACATTTGAACGTCTGTCTTTTTAGGTAAAGTGATCAAAATTACCGTAAGCTCCCCAGAAGTTGTCCTCTTCTGTTGTTTTTACCTGCCTTCATGTGTAGAAATGAAATTTACTGTCCAGCTTCATGACCTTTGATTCAAAATTAGCCTCAATCAAGGCGCATCTTCAAGTTTTACAATCTGAGTGCTTGCGTTAATGCTGCAAGAGAATTCTCTCCTATGCTTCCACATTCCTGCATTCACATTTATTCTGTTGTACATCAAACACATCTGCCAGATGTTAACTTAACACACTCATCACTGTAGGTCAACCTACAACGATCTCAGTATTTCATATCCCACCCGTATTTTTTATGATAAAACTGAATTATCCGGCGATAACTGATCACAACCTAATGACACTAGTTTGTACCTTCAATTTGTCAAAGCAGAGCAATAAATGTCCATACTTAATTCTCTGTGGTAGTAAACCAGATAACAAAGAGGTTTTTTGTTTTCGGACTGAAAAATCAATAAATTGATTTGACTGAATTTGATCACCCTTGTTTTCTTATTTATTCCTTGAGTCTAGTAATTCAGTAGAATTTTGATCACAATGTTACCACAAAAAGCTGTGAATTACCGTTCTTATGTCGAGTAGTCTGCAGAAGTTGAAGCAAAATGGCTGCACATCGTTTTAACAGGTGATATTGTTGGAGTCAGATAACACACCATTATCTCATTTCATTTTAACTCAAGAAAGTTGAATATGTTCACACATTGACCTGTTCGATTATTTTTTATTTGATTAAAATGCCGAATTAGAAGTATAAGCGATTAGTGAAATTTAAGTTTAGGCCTATCCATGTATAGTGATTTCAATAGCCCGATAGACATGATGGTTAAATGTGTCGACTGGTGCGCGCAGATTGCCTGTAGCCCCCTGATGTGGATTGTCTCCGTCACATAGAAAAGTTAATGACAAGATTGTCCGTTTATGGGTCCACGCATTAAACTGTGGTCAGGTATTCAAATGAAGATATTAGACAATGTAGGACTGAATGGTGACCTCATCGTCACGCCATATTTTTACCGATGTGTAGCAAACATTTGGAGGACAGTTGTACGTCACTAACACATCGCAACAGAGATTCTTTCGATTTTGGTACTGGTGCCCCTGATAAGTAATCAACGGCAAAATCAACTATTGATAACAATCGCATATTTAGAGAAGACAATGCTATGTTAACTAAAATTCATGCTGTGAACTAGTATTCTCAGTTGAACAGTTCACTTATATGGTTTATATTTATCGGAGCAATTTTTTCCTGCGGACAGAAGCAGTTTCAGCAAATACTTGTTGGGGGTGGAACTGACCATTTCAAGTGTTAGTCAAACTGGCTAAACAGATCTGTGGGCTTTTAATAACCCATGTAGGCCGGGTAGGGTGAAACAAGTAACTGGAAATTAAGTGCTGATTGTTCAAGAACCTAAGGAATTCAGGAATTAGAAGTTCAGCACACGATCAACTTTGATTCTTTCTTCGACAGATTAATGGACCCACCTCTAGTCAGCAAGAGTGGTATGCAATCTTTTCATATCCACTTGTGTTCTACGTGACAATACCAAAGTGCTCACGGTATGCTCCTTGATAAGAAGTTCTTTTCCTCTTGTCATACGCTCACAGTGTAACTAGCAGTGGCTATCAAATGTTGTCCGGTGATAACGTTACTGTTATCTTGGGTTGGACCATAAAGATTCTCAAACTGCACCTCAGGTTCCAGTGGTACATTCTCACATCATGAACTGCAAAACGTGGTACCAAGTGACAGCGTCTCAGCTTCGGTGGTATCCAGACAAAAATGAGAGAAATTTACATGAAAACAACAAAAAGATGAACGTTGCGGGATGTTAATATTTTGATTTATCTCATCAGTCGCATACTGAATACGGATGGAATATATAACAAAGGCATGACAACAATGACTGGACAAAGTTACTTTTGGGTCAAAAGGCCGCTACCGTGAGAGGTGGACAGTATTAACCATTAACTTATGCGCACACAAAACTGTCTTTGTTTGATCAACACAGCTTCACCGATGGCCAGAACATTGAGATTTGTGTGGCGTTGCATGCGGCTTTGCTTTAACACGAGAGCCACACTATTCCTTGGGTTAAATACAAACACCGTTCTTCAACCACGTGAACTTTCGGGGTAATCGTGCTATGTCCTTTTTCTGTTGCTAAGTTTCTTTTTGTCCTGTTTCGTTCAAAGTCTGCATTTCTGCTTCGGTGCATGTCAAGCTGATTCGTCTTCTGTTTCCACATGGTTCCTATGTAGAGTTTGTTGTGAAGATTGTGGATGATTTTTATGATCAACTCACTCACTGATAAATTTGATAGGCTTTTCGCCTGACAGTCGCAACAACATTAAATATACTTCAGTTACTTATTGAATGATACCTTAATTAGTGGTTTACAAGTGAAACCTAACTGCAACGAGTGTCTCAGAGAACTGAAATCAGTTAAATCTAAGTGCTGATCATCATTTTTTTTGCTCAAAGTCGTGGGACGGTGGTGTTAGGGTCTTACGCTCTGATACAATGCTAAGTAAACTGAACATATTGGCGCGTTAAAACCCATGGGTTCATTGTCCAAACCTAAATATGCTACAAACTGTGTGTTATTATTCACAACCTGCGATTGTTATGTACTTGGCTTTCGCGCATAACAATGCTAGACTTTTGATAACAAACAGTAGAACTTATTCAACACAGTAACTGTGATTTCAGTTAACATATAACCAGTCGTTCCAGATATCAATCATTAGATTTAGTCTCCCTAAACCAGATTATTCATTCGTTCAAATAACTTCCAATGACCGCAGTTTCAGGCTCAGGACTTGTCCCATTCCCGCCTAAAAATATGTCGTCATCCTGTCACTTCCGTGAACGAAACCCCTCAGAACAAGCACGCCCACAAAACCCCACGCGGATTTCAAATAGTTCATTCGGCGAAGCGTCCACTCCCAACAGCAGTTGAATGGAACATTCAACCGAGCTTTGCCAAAGAAGACTGAGCCGCCGGATTAAGTGATAGTTAACCCCTCCACCACAATACGTGCCTGTGCGACACGTGATTCCGGTCGGCAGATTATACTGAATAAGTTGAAACTTGAATAAACACGTTGCTTTTTTAAATTCCGTCTCTCGGCTTGAGGATTCATCATGTTCTGATAGTAGAGGGTCCAACGGTAGAGCACTAACTAAAAGAACTAGCAGAAAGTGACATCAGTGTGCCCTAGTTCACCATTTTTATCGAGCTAGGTGAATGTTAACTAGTCAGCCACAGAGTACTTCGTATCCCTAAGTGATCGTGAAGAAAACAGTAAATTAGTAGAGATATAAAGTGGAACATTTGAAATGTTAAATTTCGACTACCATTAGCGTTATGTAACCGTATTAGGGTCCACATAATTATCTCGGTGAGTAGGTTACTGTAGAAAAACCTGGGAAACTCAGTTGTCGCTCGTGTCAAAGTTAATCAGCCACTCATGCCAGATCCAGGACCGGCAGCTCAGTTTTAGCTCTCATACAACCCCCTGGAAGCAAGCACATACTGGTTCTCTGTAATTGGCGAAATCGTCACAAGTGAAGGTATAGCGTCAACACTGAAAATAGCGCCCAGTAAGTGTAACAATGACAGTGAACTCAGTCTTGTGACAAGTCTTGATCACAGATTGTTGATCGTAGTTTACATGCAGGCAAGCTGTTTTTTCCCAAGACGATCGGGTGCTACTTAACATCAAAACGAATATTTCGTCTTTTTTCTACCTTCCAGTCTTTTTTTGTGAAAAAAAAGTATGAATGCATTCTGCCGTCCAAAATTTAACCGAACATTCCTAAGCTAATATACCCAAGCACTCCTTACGGTTGGAGAGTTGTCGGTTGGGTTGTTTGACTATCACAGCTACTACCAAAAATGAACTAAAAAGACCATTTTGGTCCTGTATGACTCTGTCCTGATAGAGACCTAGTGACCCACATTAGCCGCCGCAGTGATCCGCCCGAGGACTCAACAAGTGGACGCGCATGGCCATCGCCATTCACGGGGAGACCGACCGTACACTATGTCCAAGAACTATTGACCCGGCAATAAAATCCGCTTTTTGTCAAAAAAAAGAAACAACCGATAATCCCTGTACCAACAAACCCCACCCAAACCATAAACGATTAGCAACATTGGAGTCGCTGTTGAGCAAAGCGACGGGAGGAACTAATTTGCAAAAGTGTGGTTCTCGCACGAATTCATTCTAACAGAATATTGCCTCGTCAGTAAGTAATGTCGAATAGTTATCCCCTTCGGGTGAATACCACGTGCGAAGTGACTCACGTCTGTCCTTATCCGACAACCGAAGCCCCTGAATCGGGCCTCCCAGTATGGCCAGTACTTTTGAGTATCTTTTGAATATCCTGTAGACTGCGAAGTGTTGCATTCCTGAAAGAGCCGACGGACGCCGCTTTGGGCACGTAGCAGAACATCACTGGCAGAACGATACCCTGTTGATGTGCGCGGTCGATCACTTTCTTACACGTCATGAACACTGCCCTTTACAACACACTTTTCCACCAACCTACGGACTGACTTACGGGCAACCGGTCGCCTACCCACATGCTTAGTATTAAACCCCCTAATGGTTTCCCCTACACATTCACCACATACCACATAAATAAAAAACAGTTCAATACGCCGTTCACCTATCACACTAGCGACACGTTGCGCTCCGATGGAAGTTCCAGGAGTGTGATCTGGTGCTAGCGTGATAACTCACTAAAAACAAGCCGTGCACGGCTACTGCCCGGCAAACCGAACTGAGATAAGCGTGAACCAAACATCACTCAAAACAGGAAAATTCACACAGATAGATAGACAGACACACACACACACACCACACAACGAACTAGTCACCTTATGGACCACAAGTTCGAAGTGCATTCGGTTAAATGGAGGCATCCATTCCAAACCAACATCAGTGATTTGCACATACGGCCTGCACAATTGATTTCGGATCAATTATTCAGTGATTTGTAAACCTGTCTCCGTCCCCAATGGGGCATTCTATAACTCGACGTTCGATGTAACAATTGTCGATAGCGCTATCCGTTAAAGAAATTGTAACAGACAACCAGAAGAGCAAACAGAGATTATGACCGCAGATGTATTACGCAACACGCGGCGATACTAGGATATCAGAAAGGATAGGGGCACAAAAGTATAAGGGAGTTACGTTTAAATGCAAGTGTCCTCCTTGTCTGTCTGACTGTCCGTTCGTTCGAGATCCCCGTGCATAGCGTTGACGTAGCGGTCTGAAAGATGAACGAAACAACCGTGTAACGATTACCACTTCAAATTCGATCCGTGCGCGTTGCTTGGTTTCGGTCGCGCGTTACACGGCTCCCTTCTTCGCCGAGCACCGTCCCCGCTGCCTCGCCTATGTTAACGTGTTGCCTCCGAAAGTATTCGCTCGACAACATGCGGCCTCTTCCATTGTTTATTTATCTTCACTGGGACTCCAGGGCTCGGAACCGTGTTGTGCAACCAGTCTTTCGCCAGGCTTCAGGGGAGTTCTAAATACCCTCTTATCGTAATAATCTTTCTGATGCCTGTGAGATGTCTCCAGATGTGCTCGTGCTATCTGGTGTGTCGCGAAGGTTACTTACACATTGTGTCACCGGAAATTGCAGTTGCTGTGTAACGGGCAACCGGGCATCTGAGGGTAGTCTCACTTCTCGGCCTGTCCACAAAAAATGTTGGGTTTGGTCAGTCGAGGAGTGAATGGCACTACGGTATGATAACAGACATTTCGGTATAGCTAAGTCCCATTCGGTGACACTCTCCTCTGCGAAAGCATTGAGAAAATTTTTGAGGGACCGATTCGTCCTTTCCACTTGCCCATTGCCCTGCGGGTGGTAAGCTGTGGTTCGTGTTTTATCTATTCCTAGTAGCCTACACATTTAGCGAACCAAAGAGCTTTCAAAGCAGGAGCCTTGGTCTAAATGGAGTTGGGCCGGGGCTCCCCACAGGCACACCCGGTGGTCGACAATGGCTGTTGCTACTGTAGATGCATCTACTTGTTCAAGCGGGACAGCTTCGCACCATCTGGTGAAGTAATCTATGGGGACCAAGATGTGCCGATTGTTCCGGGGTGTCTCGGGCAACGGTCCCACAATGCCTACGCCGACCAACTCGTTAGGATATCCCGCAGTCATAACTTGCAACGGTGCTCGACGTCCCATTTGAGGGCTTTTGAAAGTGCCGCATTTCTCACACGATTGGCAAAACAACATGCAGGCCACCCGACTCTAATTTGAATGTCCGTAACATTCGCGGACCAACTTTCAAGCAACGTGGACGCAGCAGGGGACAGCGTCCTTCCGAAGTAGGGGTTCGAACAGCAGTCCTGAAAAGGGAAACAATACGAACAAGCATAAGCCGAAGACCCGGTAAGCCATGCACACGACTTACACAAACGCAAACTAAAATGGCACCGACAACACAGCAGCACGCCCTGTCACACAACTCAAGCTCGATTCGTGCGCACTCGCTGGTTTCGGTTGCGCGTTACACTACTCCCCTCTTCGTGAAGCACAATCCCCGGTGCTCCAAACTCTCCAGAAACCGGCTGGTGCTCATGCTGTCAGGGTAGATAGAGTGCCTGTGGGCCCTCTGCCCATTTTCTTGGAACTTCATTTTTCTGAACTTATTTTTATCTCGAAACCCTTTTCCTTTAACCTCTGTACTCGTCTTTTTTCTGACACCTCTACTCTTCATCATGCCACTTCTCTTTTAACCTCGGCACTTGTTTTTTTTCAACATGACACAGTTTTTTTATCTTGGCATTTCTTTTCTAGTTTATCCTGGTACTTCTTTTTTTAAATATATTCTGGTAGGGTCGCCAAATTGTAACATACAACCAGAACAGCAAACAGAGATTATGACCGCAGATGTATTACGCAACACGCGGCGATACTAGGATATCAGAAAGGATAAGGGCACAAAAGTATAAGGGAGTTACGTTTAAATGCATGTGTCCTCCTTGTCTGTCTGACTGTCCGTTCGTTCGAGATCCCCGTGCACAGCGTTGACGTAGCGGTCTGAAAGGTGAACGAAACAACCGTGTAACGATTAACACTTCAAATTCGATCCGTACGCGTTAACTAGTTTCGTTCACGCGTTACGAAATATCGTATTGTTGCCCCGTCTATTTGCAGCCGTCGGTGCATGATCCGTCCGAGCCCAACGTCATCTCACAAGCGCTGAGACGTGTGTAGGCGGCCAGGTGTTATCGAGCGACCTGACTGGAAATGCACGCACACCCCCATCACCACCTACAACCAGATTAGCTAACCGTGTTTTCAGTGGTGTGCTGTGCCAGTTCGCTCGCCTGACTGGGTTAGCAGGTCTGCCCGATGAGAAGAGGAAATTCAAATATTCAAACGTTCCATACATGGCCAAGTCATGATTGCTAATTTGAGTGTGGTCTTAGGTTCGGACTCCGGATTTCGGTACGAGATTCATACATTTTGGAGACGCTGTGCAAGCTTACGCTACCACAACGCTGGCATATTGCTATGTCGCGGACGTCTTTTGTTAAGCCTGCAGTTCCAAGCGAGGTCCATCACGTGATGTCATGGTGTGTTTAACTGAATTCGGCTACATGTTGCAAACTGAGGCACACGAACAAAGTGGGAAGCTCTCAAGTTCATGTAGATCATGTTCAACATGGCATAGATCAGCTACCGTGTACACGACACGGCCAGTGGAGAGAACGCCCATGATGAACGTACTCCAGGTGTACGAAACGAAAACACTAGTCAACCGTCCGTTGTGTCCGCACCTCTTGGAAGTCGTCCACCGACGATATCATCTTACTGGCGATGAAATAGGTTCAGAGTTGTATGGTGCCGGGATGAATTATAACTTATCACGAGTGGAGCTGGGAACCTTTGTGGGCTTTCGCTATCTTCACGGGCTCTTTGGAACTAAACACCATTCATCATAAGGAATGACGACAGTTCACTTCTCGGCCATACGTAGAAAGTTAGATGTAGCACATTCTAAGAATCCAGTCACTAGGAGATTTTACGATAAAAATAAATGTGGGGTAAACATCACGGATTCGAATGTACATTTGTTGATGTTTGCCCACCCGGTGGCCCGTCATAGCTCTAACTGTTTGAATGTGTTACAGGTAAGACATGGGCGCGTCCGACTAGTGTTGACCTGTTGGTTGTATAGAAGATATCACTGGTGATTGAATTTTTCTCCTGTTGCGCAGTTAATTACCGAAATTGCTAACAAAATATCGAACTAAGAATTGCAGAAATGCCTGTTTCTAAACACAAAACTCTAATAAACGGTTCTTGATATTTATCGTAGTCAAAGGTTCGAATGCACCCGTGTAATTTGAATGGAAGACTTCCAACTGGTGCTTGTTTTCTCCGAAAGCAAACTAGAATTGTTTATGCTTGATGTGAAACATGTTTATACAGAAAGACTGTACGGTAGGACGACCAGCTTTTTGCTTCTCTTTCAGTAAATGTTGCAGATGACGCTGGTGTATTGGCCTAATTTATAATATACTTCATGGGGAGGAATATGAATTTAAGGGATTATTTTAATCGTTGAGAGCTAGGTGACCATATTTTAATTGTTGGTATCGATATTTCTTAGATATTTATTCCAGTTATATGAGGAGAGAGGAAATGCCATTTTCTGGTCTTTCTGGATAGAAAAAAGCTCAATTGTCCCGACGTTAAATACGAACGTGGCTGAATGCGTACATGTGATCAATTCGAAACCCGTATAACGTATTGGTCAGCTTGGCTGCCTCTTTGAACTTCGTCGAGGACGGGGACAGGCATTAGTGATAGTATATGTTAAAAACTAAAGCTGAATCCAGTGACTCCTAACGAAATGATGTTACAGAACGCCCGAGCAAATAAATGGTTATGATGGCGTGGACTGTACCAGTGCAAGCTTAAAAAGATTGTCTAACGACAGGTTTTTCCTAAGGTAAATCCATTTGTTAGTCACTGGTTAAAACACTATGTATCTGCTGTGAACTACGTGTACCCAATCCATAGAAAGCCCAGCAGCCAAGGTACTCTTCAGAATGTTCACAAAACGGTTGGGGCATTGTACTTTGAGTCCGGATTACGTCTGGACTTTCAAACGCCCACCACCACAACGTAATAGCTGAAACCCCCGGTGTACCAGTTTTAACCAGCCTGTGTTCGTGTCCATCACCGTGGGCTGGTGAAAGCACAGTTAGTCCAAAACAATACGGGACTTTGCGGCGTTGAACAGCAGTGAGAATACGATACCCCAAAGCTGGATGATAGTGAATCCAAATCCAACAATTCCAAGTTAAAAACTGAAGACGGTTCGTCTAGCCAACCACCATCGTTGGCTTGCATTAGGCTTACTATTCACGACGAGTTATAATTGCATACACTTAACTAATACAAACGAAGGAAATGTGGTTTGACCTTTGGTCTTACGTAATTATTTTGAAGTTCTCCACACAAGTAAAGTGTATTCAGAAACGTCCACTTTAGAAATCAATTGAAGATTGGGAAACTTCCGAAGTAGACGGTTGATGTGACGATTACGATCCGGTTACGCAATCGTGACCTCTTAGCCCACAAGAAATTCGATCGGGCATCGAACTTCCCCTGGTCTACACTTGCTCGAATTCACAACCTGTAAGATCGATTGCTTAAGACTTATCAATCGCGCAGTCCACTGTCCCATTTTTGACTAACTTTTAATTGCACCCTAGCAACCGCCTTGCTACGAAGCTATGCTCTTATTCATTTGATCACAATTGTTTATGAGGCGAAGAGTAACCCAAGTGACTTGTTACCCATTCAAACGCCCCCCTCATAATTGGTACAGCTCGCTGGCTAGAGGATTTCAGCTTTTGGATGGGCATCACAGAAGGACTGTGGTAGTGTTATTTTGGTCTAACATGGCGGCAGCCAGCACAAACTTATGATATGAATTTGGCTGTGTTCATCATGGTTAACCGGGTGTGGACATATTGCCGATCAGCTGTGTTCCTCTAATCTGTTCAATCGTCCACATACAAAACGCCATCCTTGTTCTTATATCATTACGCTTATTCACCCCCACAAAAGTCGGTGGTCACGAAGCACTCGGTTTTGCGGATATCTGACACAGGCCATTACTCAACGGCAAATGACCTGAATATCTAACAAGCGTAAATGTAGACCAAAACGGCAGGTCAGTCAGTGTTCCGAAGAAGGCAGAGCGAAGCATCCGCGTCAAAAGCGAGACAGACTTATTAGATTCGGTTGCTCATCCTCAAAACTGTGCTCATTTCCCACCATCATTAGTGTGATCTCCTTTGTACCCACTGAGTAAAGCTACTCGAAGAGAGACAGAAAACGGCAATCGAAACTCTGTCTCAGTCGGTCACATGACGTAGGACAAACGTGTCTGATAGGGCACTATCAGCACTGTATAAACATAGTTCCCCTTACTTTACGAACCTATACTGGCCACTGTTTCGCTGTTATTAAGTGTCATTGATACTCTTCTTCCCATCACTTGCTACCAAGCTAACGTACCATCTTGACCAGCTTCACCCTTGCTCAAATTACTCTGAAGATTGCGAGAACCTGAAGCAGTTCCCATCAGGTAACATCAGTGTCATGAATAAGATCCGCCAAAGTACCGGTCCTGAGAACCTCGGCAGTTGGAGAAATTAAGTTGATTGTAAGGAATGATCAGCTTTTTTCATTTCGATGCGAACTGCTTATCCCAAATCGGTTCTTTATTCGCTGGCCTTGATTGAGTACACGAATTGATTGGACAACTCTTGTCTGAAAGACAGAGTACTGTGGACTGTTTGAGAAAACCGGAGAAAAAACATTCGTCGTTCTGTTTCTTCTTCGTGCCACTTTATTTTTTTTCTGTCTGAGCAGTTTTTTGCATCATGGTTAGGCTGCTAATCAGCTGTGGAAGGCGGTTTGCTCACATTCCTGATGATCATATCAGTCAGTCGTACATGAGCTATTCCGATCCAAAACACCCATGGAACAGTGATGAAATGCGTTGTCGTTTATTTTAATCTAAAGCATTCTTGTCATATTACGGGTTAACAGTCAACCGGCGTGTATATACAGATGTTTACAGTTGTGTACCTCAGGCAGACTCACAAGTGATACATCGTTTCACGATGCACACTCTTATCTCGCGATTAGATTTTGGTCATTTGAACTAATCACCACACAATCACAGTTTCGATATGGTTCAATGAAGCAGGTTTTGTGTTATGAACCGAACCTCACGTTCGCGATACCAGTGAGTATTTTAAAAGTATCACTGAGTCACTGGACATAATGTGTAGCATGCACACTTGGCGAAATCTCATCAAGATGTGTCAATCATAATGCTCCAAAATCTCCCACTTTCATGTTTGTGAAAACCAATGTGGTCCTCCTATGAGCACTTCAAATTTGAAGGAAAATATATCGATCTAGAACTTATCTATGATATTTTGTTCGTTTGTTTAGCATGCTAAATGGATCATACGACTATGCAAATGCCTAGACGAAGTGGAGATCAGACAGACAGAGGTAACATGATCAATTACGAGTACAATTGTAGGTTACATGGCGGACCGAACTCAATACGCTGACCCAGGAAGATCATTCGGTAACCTCTACAATGTCCCTCTAAATCGATCACAGATTCGTTCACCAAAAAACATTGGCCACTGCCGAAGACAGTGCTACCCGATTACGTAACCCAACCTGGCTTCAGCTGCCCTGACCATAGAATTACTCATCCGATCGATACGTAGAACTCAATGACTTCTATGAATGCAAAGAATCGAGGTGACAGTGATAATCTTGACCAATACCCAAATTTATGTGACACTTTTTTATTTCGAAGCGTTTTTAACCGTAACAGCTTGACGAGGTTTTAGTGAAAACATTATTGCTTTCCTTCTAACTCTGTACTAATGATTCTCAACCAATACTTGCTTATGACCCAGTTTTGAGTTTCATCCACGTTTGTGACCCGTATTTCTACAACTGAAAAATGAACTTATAAAACCAGTTTTGATTGTCATAACATTTATATCATACAGGCAATACGATGCGAAAGTATTGATTCATTCTATTCGGTGATATCCTTACGGCTGAAGCAACACAACAGGCCCTTGCATTTATGGTATAAACGATTATAAAAGGTTACCGCGGTTAACATCAGGACGGTTGTTCGCTTATAACATGTAACGAACATGGCTACAGCTCAAATTCAAACCAATCACTTGGTGGAAAATAAGATTTTACCTAAACCTGCCTCGTCTTGGAGCTACGTGAAAATGTTCAGTAAGTCAACGCCAATCCAGAAGTGCTTCGTGGTGACTTGTATTTACAGTGAGGTATAACACTACTCAACAGGCCATTCACACACACTTATAATGTAACACCAAATTCCACAGTTTCAGCCCCAAGTGAGTTCATCACAGTCTGGAAATCCCATCTCCAATGGGTTACCAAACCGTAACAGCATATCTCTATGGCAGTGACTCATCCATCTTACGTACACAAGTATAACTGCATCAAACAATTCCATGTGAAGTGTATTCAGGGAGAAACTGTGAATTTATGAGGTTTTACACATAAGTAGTTTGATTTTTCAAAGCAGAGCGCTAGCAATCACTCTGCAAGATATGATGCTATTGGTTTTCTTCTCGTAGCCTGTTCAACATGCTCATTTTTATTAAAAACGTACAGGAGATAAACCGACACATTTAGAACCATTGAACGCTTTCCGAGCTATTTGTCACTTAGAACTAATTCAATAAAAACGCAGTGGACAATTTGAGTGCCGAAAAAAACATGCGAGGAAGAGCCTCAATTCTTACTTTCAAGATAATATTTATCAGTGTTCTTTATTGTGCAGTCCGGATAGTTGTCGTCATGATTTTGTCTCCGGCTGATCAACAAAATACCTCCGACCATATGATCAACTCCACTAACGACCACCGGTTGGACCAATATCGAAACGGTTGTTCGAAATTTTTACTTACGAATGGGTGTCGCAAGGCAATATTTCATTGTAATGTAAATGAACCTGGAGGTTGCTTACTCTGAGCATATCGATAAGGAATAGTTTTTAGTTGCCAGAAAGCAAGCACTGTAAATTTTCTTAAGGAATTGTCGACAGACCTCATGCTACTGTATTCATAACTGTACAGCTTTGCAACAGCTAAGGAGGTATCCGCAAAATGGCCCACTACTGAACCAGTCTTTCTCGAAATTGTGTGAATATACTTTTAAATTTCCTTGTGTTTACATTAGACGGTGATGTATAACCCCCCACCTTCGAGACCGGATCAAGCAAACTACTGGACTGTCAATATCCAATCGTTGATTTTCTAGCGTCGAACCTTTAATTAATCACCGTAAGCTTCAAACATATCAACGAATTTATACAGAAATATGTATACAAGAATTAATAATCTTTGGCAGTGTATAGACAGGAAACATGACGGAGTCAAAAGTTATTGCATATGCGAACGGTATAACTGGTACGGTATCCACCAGAGTCTGTCTAGTGACCCGGTGCTTTATAGCGTTTGAAACGGATACTGCCAATAGGGATGACCATAACTAGTGTCTGTTGTCTCGACTGATGCACGATCCCACTCAAACGGTTTGGTCGAATTCATATAAGTCTCACTTTGAGGGTACTGGGTGCTATCTTGATATCGATGAGATGGGCTTGGATTGTGTGCACAAGCTTGCTGAACAGCTGGCTCCAGTGTACCCATCCGGTCTGAGATGGAGGAGGCAGGGGAAGATCGTACAGTTAGTTCGTGGAGTTGATGGGTTCCGCTAGAGAATGTCGCATCCTGTGAGTTTCCTCTGATCGTCGGCTTCATTCCGTGTGTTCCATGAGTATATGAGTCGCATTTCAGTGGGGTGTTACATTCTGGTTTTAACTGGGCTAACATGGAACAGTGGTGCTCAGTGACTTTTCCATGACCTTCGAAATCACCTGTTACGTGCTTACCGTTCACATCCCCTTGCGACTCGTTAGGTCCGATTAACCTACTCAACATTTGTGGGCTTGTGTGAAGTTCGGTGTCGTCTGGTGTTGAGTGGAACGGGGGTGATGAGGTTGATTGACTCTCGTTCGGACCCAAAGAAACAGGTATGTGGGCCACATTCATTGTCGGTTGAAGTTGTGTTGACCTTGGATAGGTGGACACGTACGTCAATGACTGTTGTGGCTGAAAGCAGTGACTGGGACTGACCCCAGAAACGTGTGTATATCTGTTGAGGTCTTTGTATGGGGATTGTTTTATTTGGTTATTTGTCATAGATGGGTAAAATGGGTGAGTGCTGTTCGAAGAACTTGTCGCTGGTACTCTAGGCAAATGTGATGGAACAGAATAATAGTGGGGATCTGTTTGTACTGGATGACGTGGACCCTGAGTAGTCAATCGTTTACTATCACAGTGGGCAGGTGTGTAATCAGTTTGGGTCTGACCAGGATGCGTGGATCGTTCTGTAGGAGCTGCCCACAGATGGGTTGCTGTAGACGGAACCGAGCCTGATGTATTTTGGGCTCCTAACGCATGGGCAACAGCGGCCACATTGGCCAAATAAGTTTTGAACTCAAATTCTCTTTGTTGTTCATGCTGGTGTAAATGGGTCAACAGAGCTCGTCTCATTTCTTCACAGTGCACGCCAACTCCCTCGTAGGTGGACAGTAGACGTGTGACCTCCACCAGGCACTCTTTGAATCCAGCTCGACGCAGTTCAATTGCTCTAGCCTCAGACCCGAGCACGTGACCTGTGAAAAAAATGAAGCACTTATTTAGCGATTCAGCGTGATGAGTCTACAAAACCGTTTAACTGCTAGAAAATGCTAATCAAAAAAAGAACGATGACAGTGGTTCTGGTAGTTCTACGAACTACTACAATTACATAAACTTTTTCGCATCGTGTCAGGAGACAAATTATAAACCTCGTACGGTTATTATTAACGTGTGACATTAAAAGCGAATGCTGTACTCCACATCACTGGTTAAACCTGGACAGAACATTGGATGGACATTATATCATGGGGTCAGAGTCGAACGTTTGTGTCCAAAATCGTTGAGTTCAAATTGATTGGTCTGTATCTAAGGTATTTACACGAACAGAACAAATTTCTCGTGAGAATACAGGTTACTGTCATGCAATCTGTTTGCACTCGATTCGTTAGTGACCAAAGTGCGCTAGAGTGGTGGCAAATCTGCAGATAACCTAGAGTGTTTTGAAGACTTCTATGCGATGGATGATGCATGCGGGATATGTGACAGCTGCCGCTAGTGGTTACTTTTTGGCAATCGGTTCCGATTCAGGCTGATGAGGGGCTCTGATTCATTTGAGGAGGGCCCAATCGTAGGAATACCGTATTCTACAGTGCAACAGCAGTGAGAAAACCAATAAATGATCGTTGATTGATGGTGGATCGATAGCTTATCTTCCAGATTTAATATGAACATCGGTATTGTAGTGAACCAACGTTGTAAAGGTGCCCCCAAAAGGTACATCTAAGTGACGATTAAATTGGTCTGCTACCAAGCTTTTTTAATGGTAGGCATTATCTCATGCATAATTTCAGCCTTCACATTCGACATGACGAATTGCTCCGGATATTCATTTTCCCTTAATAGAATTGAACCGCTTTCAGTTGTTACTTCACTGCAACATCTGAACAGATCTCTTGTTCTAAAGTTGCTAGGCCTTGAGACAGATTTCGCTTCTGTTTAGTGAATGTAAATCGTCAAACAATACGGTGTCTAGCATGTGGTTTCAATGTCACACATTAATAATCACCTTTTTATATGTAACCATTTGTCTCATGACAAGTTTGGGAAAAAAACTTAGTAAATTTGTTTTCCTTTAGTTAGAGTCAGCGATAAAAGTTGTTCGTCACGTCGTTAGCCGTTGGCTACCTTTGAATCAAATTGAAACCAACTTCATATAAAGCTCCTTATCGAAAGATATCCGCAACAAATTTAGTATGAATGAATTCAAACAGTTTGGGCGTCGTGTTTGGCATGCTACTGATAAACAGGTTGAGAATAACGCAACATATTGAGCAAGTTTTAATACTCTGCGCTTCAACCACCTTGGATGGTCTACCTCAGGAGTGTTTAAAGGAGTGTCGAAAGCTTGCTTCAAGCTTTGAATATAATTACAACTTGCTTCTGGAAAGCCACAGTAGGTGAATGGACGGATAAATAGAATGAATTTTACATAAATTTAGACCTATACCCAGATCTGAATTTGAAATCTAATTCGGTAACGACTGTTTCAAGTTTTGCGCTATGGTTGTGCATACGTTTGAATCCAGCACGTATGCAATCAGATTGTACTGCCTAGGTACAACGCAACTTCTGATAATGGGTGACGGCTAACTGACTATCTAAGGAACTCAACACCACGTGGGATAGTATACTTTATCAAACACGATCATTAGGTTGATTCACATTTAAACTTCTAGAAGTGTGATTTTCGGAATGGCTTTGGGATTTCCCCAAAACCCGGTTATATTTTGGCATATCTTGTCGTATGACAGTCTTTGTTTGACATAACGGTTCGGAAGGTCGGATGGTCAAAACCACACAAGGCTGGTCGCTGTTGATTGATTCGTGAATTGCTTGGGATTGGTGTTCCTTTTAGACAGCTATGAAGTTGATCATTTACATGGAATGACCTGGCCTAGGAATGCTCTTCACAATTGTATATGGTAGGCTAAAAGGGGTGTTGTATCATAGCCATTAGTCCGACTAAATAAATACAACATCCTGGATCAGTAAGGTACAATGAATTCAAGTGAGTTCGCGTTCACTTGGACATTATCAGTCAATATGCCTAATAAGTTCATTCCACAATTCGATCCGTTATTTCAAGGCACCAAGAAAAAACAGCTGTGGATAATCTCGACGGTACGTAAAGGAGTGATTACGTGCAAACCAATGTGAAAATGTGATAATCTAAGTGAGTAGTCTCAGGGCCGATGTATACAGGGTGATACGACTTAAAAGTTATGCTTTGTCCATTGAATCACTTTCTTAGGAACACGAAAGAAACTTCTAACAAACTTGAACAGCGAAATCAGAATCCATTTTCTGTACGATTGATTTCTCGCACAATTTCCATTGCATCAGTTACACACTGTAGTCTAAGAGTTACAGAAAAGTTCACTTAGAAGAATTGTGGATTAAAATTGCAAATCCAATAATTCCACACGTATACCCAACGAGATGTAGCGAACTTCTATTTTAAAGACCGCAATTCAGGAACACTGAACCAAAATTAGTCAACTTCAATTTGAAAACCAACATACACTTGCTTTAACTCAATGAGTCCACCTTCTCACTTCAATGTTTTGGACGCGTGTTTCAATCATTTCCCGGCTGGTCCGTCGTTTTCATTTAGTAGGCTAACGTGAATGTATTCAATTCTAACGTCTGATTATAACATTATCGTGCCCATATTCTGCGATTTTTTTTGTTAACATGTCCGTTACGATGAAAATGGGCATTAGCACCGAAATCAGGCTAAGATGAAGTGTCTCCTATTCTCTGATCAATGCTTGCAAAGGAAATGTACAGTCAGGGCGTTGTTGTGGATCATTTGATTCGAACATATACACCAATTGCTTCTAGTAGGACAGGAGTTTAACTAGAGTAAAATTCCCTCAGGTGACCACTGATGCATCCTCACATGTTGATAGCTTCATCTACTGCAAGTTTCAGTTTCTTCCTTACCTCCTCCGCAAGGGAGAACTATTCTCTTCGATACAAACCAAGCGACATCCCCAAAAAATTCAGACGTCATAGTATATGTCGCCGAAAGCAATTAATTAGTGGAAATATTGCTGAAGCACCAAGTGCGGTTTGGTGTAGCCAATAACTGTTCGCCAGTTTTCAAAATACAGCTGAATGATTTTGGTTCGATGCAATTAAGTTACATTGTTTTTACTCCGAATGTAAAAACGGTTTGAAATATTAGGTTGTAAAAATGTTGGTTAGCCTAAACTTGTCGCTCGTGTGTGTATTATTGTGTACAGCAGGTGTTTCATAGAGATCACCAGAACCGACAGTATGTGGTGTACAACATTACACTTGATCTGCGAGCAATCAGAACGTCCAATGCAGATTTCGCTACCTTCTAAGAATAACAACTTTTGTCGTCCAACTTTCTTCATACACATTCATACCTGTGCGCAATAATGTTGTATAATATGTAGCATGGCTAGACAGTAGTATGGTACGAGTTGCACGTGCAGCAACGAGAACGCAGTTCCCAACATCGGGAAGACTGAGAATTAAACAGACGACTGAACATGTGTGTGTGTGTGTACACTATCCTGACCCTTTCTGCTACCTTGGCGTGGTGGTCAGGCCTGCGTGCTGTATTGATCCGGAGGGCTGTGCTGTCTGGGACTTCGGTTCCTTCAGGTTAAACCTTGTCAGATTGGCCAAAGGGGAGCAGCCAGACGAAAAGCAGATGCGTTCGTTTGTTAGGCGTGTTGATGGTGTGTTGTCGCTTCTTTGGGCGTGGTGCTCGTTGCTGCCTGAACTGACTCTATGTCTTTCTGCTGGGATCGTGAGTGCAGTGTTTCTGTTCCTGTAAGTGGGTGCTGGATCTGCTTTGATATGGCAGTCGATCCTCTCTTTGGTGGCTGATGCTGTCATGTCTGCATGTGTGTGTGTGTGTGAGTCACCTGCTGCCTTGCGGTTTAGGCTTTTTAGAAAAAGGTTTTGGTTGAGGGCCCTAATCGCTCTCCTGCACAGGTCTGGGCGTCCTGGCAGTATCCAAAGCCCATAAATACAATGATGATGATACAAACTAAACCAAATAGTATACTGCATCGGCCGTTGCGCAGGGTAAACCGAGTCGCCCTATCTGCTGCACATGGCAGGGTGGATAGGCGAAAATATGCTACTGCCAAACACTCACCCTCATACCTTCCCTCGAACAGGAACCCCCCTGGAGATAATACCCAATCAGCTACCAGTGTCCCGAGGACTAACCTGAGACAGGCCCGAGGACGCAGGACGCTTACCATTGGAACTTGGAACGTGCGCACTCTGCTGGATCGATGCAGCGTCAGAGAACGACCGGAACGACGCACGGCCCTGATCGCGATGGAACTGTATCGATATGGATTTGACATAGCAGCCTTGAGTGAGATAAGGCTTGCAGACCAAGGTAAGTTGCGAGAAGCAGGCGCCGGGTACACTTTCTACTGGATAAGCTACCCGGCAGACAGTGTTCGGGAGCATGGTGTCTGTTTTGCAGTCATTGATCGCATCAATGGTTTGATGATAGGCGAACCGCACGGCATCAGCCCTCGAATGCTGTCGATGCGCCTGAGACTCGGTCGAGGTAAGTGTGCTACATTTGTTAGTGTTTATGGTCCAACTATGTGTCACACTGATGATACGAAGGACCAGTTCTATGATCAGCTGTCCGCCACAATCCGGTCTGCGCCAGTGAATGACCGACTGTTTGTTTTGGGTGACTTGAACGCTAGAGTTGGGCGCGACTCTGTAGCTTGGCCGGGAGTCCTCGGACCCTACGGCATTGGTTCAGTCAACGCGAACGGTGATCGTCTGCTGCACCTGTGTGCTACTCACGAGCTGGCTATCACGAACACCCGATTCCAGCTGGATGCGAGCGACATCACGACGTGGACNGACAGCGTGACATTGGTGAAGTGCGCATCACTCGTGTGATGCGCGGCGCTGAATGTAGCACAGATCATAGGCTGGTCAGGACCAAATTGTTCATCCATGTACGTAAGCCTGTTTATTGTGGATCTTTTGGACAACGACAGAAGCTGGATATCAGACGGCTGGATAACTGCGAGACGAAGGCTGCCTTTCAACGTGCAGTCGTCGCTCGTCTGCAAAACGTTCCTGTATCCACTACCCCTGAGGGTATGTGGCAACATTTGAAAGAACGGATTACGGCAGCAGTCACCGGGTTAATTGGTGTGGAGCGCAATAAACGCCCGGATTGGTTCGATGACAACAACGTGGCTATCTCCAACTTGGTACGAGGGAAGAATGCCGCGTTCGCCACATCCATCCTGGACCCGGGCAATGGAGCGAAGAAGGCTGCGTTCCAGATAATCCGCCGTCAACTGGCCGATGGAGGAAACAGGGCGTGCGCATGCAGGGTTTCGCAGGTCGTCGGCAGCACAGGAAGTTCTACGATTCGCTTAAAGCGATCTTCGGTCCACATATCCAGTCTACTAAAGCACTGGTAGACATGGACACCGGCTGTTCTTGCAGCCAGCCGGAAGACGTCATGAGAATATGGCGCAAACACTTCGGCAGCCTGCTTACCGCCCTACTACAATTGATTGGGCGACTGTTAACAGTCTGTCGCAACAGGACGTCAAATCTTCGCTTGCTCTCGTCCCCGACTTGCTGGAGTTGCAGAGGGCGATTGGTCAACTGCGCAACGGGAAGGCAGCAGGCGAGGATGGGCTGTCAGACGAGATCCTGAAGAATGGCAGTCCGGCGTTGGAACGCGCTCTGCTCCAACTGGTTCACTCCATCTGGGAGCACGAGGTGATGCCGCAAGACTTCAAGGATGCCCTCATCGTACCCTTGTTCAAAGGGAAGGGTAGCAAGCAATGCACCGACAGCTACCGAGGTATCAGCCT
>QNGE01000022.1:122062-152620 GCA_008508345.1 Paragonimus westermani
ATTTGGTGGATTCCATATGAGACAGTGGGACGGGTGGGTAACAGAGTACAAATGTGAAATTTCCGAGCTCCTGATGTGGCTTCGTAGCTCAGCTGGTAGAGTGCTTGCCGCGTTGAGGCATGCTGTGTCTGTCGCTGGTTCGAATCCGGTCGAAGCCCTGACTTTTCACAATTGGGTCTCATCTAAAATCATAAATCTGCCATACTGTTTATTAGTAATAAAATTTCTATGTTCAGCAGTGGTGTTGGTGGATTCCAGTGTGAGCTGTTTGAGAAATCCTGCCGGGCAGTCGATCCTCTGAATCACTTGGTGGATTCCATATGAGACAGTAGGATGGGTAGGTAACAGAGTCCATTTGTAAAGGATGTTCAAAAATAAACTGTTTCTCAGGTCAAACGCCTTTTGTGGTCATGATAGTACGAGAATATCAATTGGTTTCCCGATTTTGCATTGGCAGGTAAGGGCCGTTTTCAGTCAGCGGTAGTCATCCCCTTCTGGTTGCTACTAACCATATTTGGCCGGTGGGAATACAGTACAGGAAACCTCCGCCACCTCTCTTCAGCTTAATCACCACCCCCAACCCACACCAGCTGGCTTGAGTGAAATACTCCAACGTCCAATCCACTGTTAGCATTAGCGAATGGGACCAGACACGCTTACCAAACGCGTGTGTATATTGACACGTGTGTCGGTCTCTTATGCGGACGCACGAACGTGTTGCGCTTGACCAATCAGCCCAATGAGGAGTGCACTAGTTCCATGTAGGCCCATCAGACAATCTGCACTGACAAAAAATTGTGACAAAGGACTGGAAACGATTGTTATGGTCTACAAACGATGGTTACATTGTGCGAAAGGTCTTGTAATTTATCTAAGGCATTCAGCTGACAAACCGAATTGTGGACACTTTCGTTTTTCATCCACCTACAGCACCAGAATGACCTAAGATGAAAGTCGAAGCAAACAAACAACTTTGAGTGAAACTCACCTTCTCTGTATAACTTCTGTAAAAAGTCCACGGTTGATTGCAATATTTCCGCTTTCTCCAGTTTGGCTGAGCCCTGTAGTGTAAACATAGTACAATATGGATGATTACAAGCCAATCAAATTTGGAAAGTCAAGGCATGTAATTCTAGGGTAAATGTAGAATGCCGTGTGCAATCCCTACTCCCAAGTAATAAGTAGAATTACGGAACAAGAATTGCGAACAAGTCGTCACCGGCAGCATCCCCATTCGAAACTGCACGTCCACTGGAAAATTGCCACAAATGGACTCGAAATCAGTGTATCTCGATCGTTGTCCAAGTAACTACATCAAGTCGAACTGAGAATAGACCTCGTATGACAACACGCGAAAAAGATAGAGACTGCACAAAGTATACAGGTAGACTTTTTTAACGGTCAGTCTGGGGGTCTATCTATACAAATCAGGAGAGGGGCTCAGCAAAGCTCATTAAACACGCATATCGACAGCTGAACGCAAAGGGTAGGTAACTCACACGAATACGCCCTACCTCACACACATGGGACATTACGAAATTCCAGAAGCTGTTTCCGCGGATGAAATTCACATTCTCACCTTATCAAGCTGGTTAGTATCCATCCATACGTCCTATACATATAACTAATCATCAGTACAATTAGACGACTATTTTTTTGGGGTATGTCATCAACTTGGGCTTCTTGCTTTCAAATTTCGGACACGCCAGGGTGCTCTCCAGATTGATTACCACTCAGAGCAGTAGACTAATTGACAAGGATTGGGCGAGTGCATTCATTAAGGCTGACTCTAAGATTAAATATATTTCCAGTTTGTGCGTGCCCGATGCATGTTACCACACCAATTATTCCACTTGAAACGATAAAAGGCCAGTTACTGTAACCCATTACCGAACACTTTCAGAAATATTGACTTGGTCAGCTCAGATGCAACTGTAGCCACGAATTCTTTAAGCGGACTGTGACTGTTGAAAAGCGTTGTATGATGACCTGTGGCTATGTTGTTGTCACAGTAACACTCCAGGATGAAGCTCCATGGTAGCCACCGCGGAAGTGACCGCAGGAAATCTGTTGATCCCAGTTAAACAAGCTGGATTTTCGTGAATCAGCAAATTGGGGAAGCATTTAGAACGCATCACTGTTATTCAATTTCTGCCAGACTTCTGCCACACACAGAACGACAGTCAGAGTGTGAGGGCAGATCGATCCGGCGAACACATTAAATCTTTTCACAGTGGGATAACTGACTTGGGTTATGTGGGTATGCCAGGTTCATTCCCACTAGCACGACATGACGTGTGTTGTTTGATAGCTGCAGTTGTATTCGAACCAGCTAAAAAGGCTGCACAGAAGTCATAGTTTCATGGCCATAGGCTGATATTTTGGAACAGTACCACGGTTACTAATGAAATTCACAAATTAACGTTTCTTCCAAAATCACATAGAAGCACATCAGCGTTTAGAGTAAGAACAATCAATCTACTCGACCTTATACAGCTAATTCGTAGAGGGTGTAAACATTGTGGAGTACATACATTTCACGTTACCTAGCGAGCCACCTACTTAAAACAGACCCATTGATTACGACGGATTTACAGATCACGCCATAACTCAAAAACAGATTTCCGGGTTCCACAACCACCTGTTGTGTGTTCATTTGTTTGCTTGTGGTAAACACCGTTAATTGGTTGTCTGATAGAGTTCATGCAAGTCACCGTATAAGGAGATGTAATTAAAACGGTTTGAAACGCGATTGTGGCTTACTTGACAAACTCTAATCATTCTATCAGTAAGAGAGATGGCTTTTAGGTTGTCCGCCCAGCGTCAAGACGTCGAGCCAAAACGGTGAGATTCCGAAAGTTGTCGGTCGCTGAAGCCATTAGTAGCTGACTGGCAACCCTGACTTCTACGCCCGGAAGAACCTTGCGCGGACGCTTAAACTCGCCTGGCCTACAGCACTCAAACTCAGAATCGGGAACTATGGTTGTGTAAATGTTAACAAACACGCAGTTCGTAATGTCTGTTGGCCGATTTCCCTACTCGTTCTACTTGGTGTTTTCATATTTACTGTGGTCCGATCAACTCAGTGATCAAACACGAAAACAACTCCTGTTCACCACTTTGTTATTCACTAGATTTACAAAAAGAGAAACAACGAATTAGTCTGTGTGCATCAACTGGTAACTTTCAAGGCAAGCAAATGGTCTAACGAAAAGAATTTTACTCTATGACCAAATATGAGTGGTGTTCAACTTGAGATCTATGATCAGCCTTAGTGACGTATACGAGTAAGGTCGGATCGATGTTACGTAATAACAGGACGAACCATGTAACGAGGTCATCGTGGTGACCTGTTATCTGGATACGCCGGACGATCGATGAAACCTGGTTGCACGTTCCCTTTTGAGCTCGTCTACTCAACTTTGCCCAATCTGCGTGTGCGAACGCCTTGGTATACGTTCAGAAGTGCACTGAAAACGGTTTCTTTTCGTTTAACCGATGTACATTTTGTTGCAACTGTGACCGAACTGTACACGTACGCCCCAGTGTAGGTTGTATTCCTCTGTGCGCAAGGAACAAATAGTCTCCTTTGAAAAGCGTACTAAAAAATATCTCACTTTTTAAACAGAACTCAAAAGCTCTTCAGTTGTTTCAGCCTTACTCTGTACACCGAAAAAATCATTCTGAATAGGTAGCTAGCAGCAGTTTTCTGAATATGGTCTCCTTGGCCCTTTCAACAATCACTTCAAAAGCTTTGGCGAGTGCACTGAAAGAAAGATCACGTTTGTGGACATTAGGCGCAAAGCTTGAAAGTCGCAACTGGTTCTCACTTTATTTATTGTTCTCCGTTCATCTGCAGTTAACTCTAGTGTTGTCCATTGTACCTTTGTACAAACTAATCAGAAAGTACAACTAACTAGGTGGATTCATTCCACACAGTTTCCCGTCAGTTGTAAGCGTATGACCAACACGAAAACATTTATACTTCATATAACTTGTCAGTCTATTTGTGTCCCGAAGGATGCAAATAGCTATATATCTTTAGTAAACAAAGATTGCCACCTAATTGTTTTTGAGTGTGTACGGCCTAACTATGATTCGGAGGTTCTCAGTTGTGAGTATTCACCACGGCAGTTGGCGATAATACGATACTACCGGCCTTGTGATTTGTGCTCGATATGTATTCTGTATGATGCAAAGTGTAACAGTTTGTACTTGCTGATTGTCGCTCACCGGTGCAAATGCACCACTGTACCACTTAGACACGTGCCCCTTGGTCTTGATCTCGTACGAACTCTACGTTCCGTGGCTACAGAAAGATCGAGTGATGCATTGATAGTTAGAATACACTTCTCAATTGAGGGTGAATGTAATTTAAGGACCAATGAGGATAAAACTGGTTTGGTTGGATTATACACAGGTTTTAGTATAGAGCAGTCCATCTTGCTAAAAGCTTAACAGAAAGTTGACGCGGACTACTTTCTTGGAGGTCCACAGTTGGTATTTGAGCTGGTTTGAGTGAGTTTACCATAGTTTCGGAATTTTGTTAACAACAGCAGCTTCAGGTAGCAATGTTTGTTCATTCTGTAATACATCATCGGTGTACATTATCGACGCCCTACAAAATAGTCTACGAGCTGACAACTTTCTGCGTGCTACAGCAGTAAAACTCGTAAGTGTCAACCATTGTTATATCTACGTTGATATGCGTTACACATAACGTCAACCGGTTTACATCAATGAGTTAAAGAAAGAAAAACGCCTACACATTCTTAAGAATAATTTAATCACTTGGATGGACACATGGATCAGTAGTGTAGTTAGTTCTTTCACTTTGGTGAACGTTATGTGAAAAATAAGCACGTCATTCTTTTCGACTGAACATCTAGCATGCTCACTTCGACTGACTATTATGTACCTGTTTATTCACGATTAATTTGGAATTGTGATAAACGGTATGCAGTTTTACTTCAATTTCAATAAATTCTCTGCATCTTGGAGTATTTCGTGAGCTGTATTCTCCAACCGAATTACCACACTATCTTCTTCCGCCACTGAAACCAGACTTCTGATCAGTCAAGGCGTATTTCCCGTTCACTTTTTGCACATGCACTGACCGAGCGCAGATCGACAAATCGATTTAAATTGCGTCTGTGCCCGGCAGGTGTTCATTTACACTGAACTCATAACCAAGGAGTGAACCCCACGACCCGAATTCGTGCTCCCTTTCTTTGTGCGTTCTAATTGGCAGTACAGCTGTTCGGGTCTGGAACCGAGAGGGGTGCGTCAACGTGAACACCCAGGCAGTCCTGTTCACCCACCCAATCTTGCTTTAGCTAGGGTAGATCATCTTATCTTCGTGTCTTGCCTTCCCGTTGTGTCTGTCTTTGTGAACGCCCAGAGTGGGTTAATCGTAACTTCAATCATCAACATATCCTAGGTTCGGGTCCAGGTCTGAGTGCAGCTGCTCAGACAAGACACAGTCAGTCACATTGCGACGCGTTGTTGTCTCGTTTACAAATTGAATCGCTTTTCTGAGCAATATGTACATTAATTTTATGGCCTCGCAGCTGACTCGCCTTGTAACTACGGCTACCGAGGGCGGCAGGTGTAGCAAGCTATCAGTTTGAGACCGTGAACTCGAGCGCCTAAGCTTTCACCTCGGGTCAATGCAAATGGTGAGAACAGGGGTGCTCGCGGGTGTGGATAGCGCTTACTCTAGGAATTCCCGAATTGGACCGCTAGTCGAATTTATCGGTGCTGCAGGATGTCTGCTTGTTCATACTACGAGTAGTCTGCGAATTCCGAGTAGAGTCCAGTATTAAGGCGACAGTGCGCAACTGACATCCCATACACATCATACGGGGTACTCATATTGGTACTGCAATAAACTCTAATTAGTCAAAAGTGATTAAAAACAAACTGTACAAGGGAAGTAGGGAACTAATTAGAATTAAATGAAACCATGGTATAATATAAACACTACTGACACAGGTGGCTTTTTAATAACAAGGCGGAGGCATGCCTTGGAAAAAAGAAACTATTTAAAGAAGCCTGCGTAACTCACACTTGCCTCACAGAGAAAGAGTTCCCATCGCAATCCCCACCACCACACACTACACACACGTGGAAGAAGAAAAAAGCGATCCGAAACCGAGTCTCAGAACTCCATCCTAACAGGTTAAACCTACTTGGGTGCCAAGCGTTCTGATCGTAAGGTGTGGACTGCGATTTCAGTGTGGAACATCGATTAGCACACATGATCTGAACTTTAGCAAACACAGTAGAGCTGGTTCGACTAAACTGCATTCGAAAAGTTAAGATGATGCTGATGTAGTATTAGCAAGCTAACATTGAGATTCATTTATGCGAAGTGCACATCCGTAAGGGAAATCCAACACTGCACCAAATTGAGTACGAATGAAGTTGAACAGTTTGAGCATCGTGTTGAGCAGGTTATTGATAAACAGATTGAGAATAACACAACGTTATGAGCAAGTTGTAATACTCTACGTTTCAACCACCTCGGGTGGACTTCCTCAGGAGTGTTGTAATCGAAATCCAATCTAATACTTCTAGCCTTTCGCAGACTTTTTAAAAAGTTTGCTTATGGACACACATTAGAGCATACTCTAGATATCACTGTAGGTCCGCTAAATTTGCATCCTCTTGCATTCTCCAATATATCCGCTAGAGACAGGCTAAACCATTTGTTCGCGCCTGGATTTGTTCCATGACGCGTATGCAAACATACCACAAATCAACGCCGACTGAACTGACTTGGTCTATCGAGTGCCCTAAAGGTAGGCATTGTTCGAGCGAGTGAGACGGCTGTGAAGTCGCCGACTTGTAGCAAGTTCGGCGTTTGTCAAAATCGGCAGACTGTGGCCAGGATCGTACCGATCGCTAAGGTAACAGACAATCACACAAACAGACATATGAAGGGGTGTCACAACTCAGTCCGTTCTGCCGTCTGTCAGTGTAGATCTCACACCTACAATCTTCCGAGCCGTCACCCACCCACTCGCTCCTGGTGCAGTTTTGACCAGATCGCACTGATGTTCGACGAATTCACGACCCAACGTCAGCATCACTGCGATCCGCTAAAGGTGTGAGCTTAATACACACAGCCACGTACTTGCTCCTGATAAGATTATGAAGGGCATACATGACAACTGCTGAGTTTCGAAGCTATCACCAGACCCAACGCGCGTTGCTCGTCTTACCACCATGGCAACCGAATGTGCACATCTCCGCCACTATTAGCCAGGTCGCGGGCTGCGTTTTCGCAAAGACAGTCGACTAGGCGGCAAGTAGATGGTCAACGAAAGCTAGATGGGGATCTCTGGTTAGTGGGGTTGGGTACTGTCAGCCAATGACCACAACGACGGACTTAAGTATGTTTCGCTTAGCACTGTTGCGTCAGTTGGAACAACCGGAATACAACATTCACGTTTCATAATTGCATAACTTACCGGTTTGCGTGTCATATCCGGGATCAGCCGTTTCAGGTCATACAAACTGCAATTGATCCGATCGCGACGACGTTTTTCAATAACCTGTACATTTTAAAGAGGAGAAAACAATAAACACAGAATTGAAACGAATTTCCGCTACATTATTGAACCAACCGGACGTTATACTAAACACAACTACTCATTACAAAAATATTGGCTGTGGTTGATACGCACTTAGTTACGAGGCCATCTCGTGATCATCAATTGATCAAAAAGATGTCTTCCAAGTCACTTGAGCAGACAGCTATTCAAAGTACGACAAAATCTGTCGCATTATCTGTCTTTGTATAAGTTGTACACACGTGACCTTTAATATGCGGGAACTCGGCAGGACTGTTCTGAATCTACCCGGGTACTTTGGGATTTGAACTGACAGAACGTTTAACCACTGTTCTTGAAGGGGGTTGGTTCAACTGTGACAACTAAACAATGTACTTCAAACGATCTCACGAGTACTACCGATTAGCAAACATATCCCCAGGTATTCAACGGATCATCACACGAAATATTGTTTAAGTGGGCCTTATTATACCCGCTCTCGAATGGCGTTGTTTTTCACACCTTCCACTCCTATGATCTTTTGCTCGTGTGCTGACTGTTTTCCAAAAAGTATATGATTTTGTCTGTTTGTCTTCAATAATTGTGTTTTTCACCAGTAGGCGTTATGCTATGTACTGGTTCATCACGGAAATTTCTATGTACACATAGGATGAGTCAATAATGAGATGAATCAGTTATGCACCGAAGATTCCTATCATAAGCACCATTGAAAAGTGCGACACGGATTAAGATTATAAGGGCTGGTAAAACAACACATCAGATTGCTAATATTGCCATGCTACGATCCGAATGTCGTTTACATTAATTATGCTACGTAAGTTTCCATCAGTGTACTGATTGACGTTGCCTCAGTTAGTTAGGGGTCTGGTCCCCTGTAAGGACCGACCTACTTGTAGTCAAACGATGAACTGCAGTGGGTGTTCTTTTAGGGGAACCATTATTTCCTACCTAGAGACACATTTCTTCGGCGAATCTTCAGTGTGAACAGTTTGTCTACAGCTTCTTGCTGGCGTGAGTTAGCTTGAAAATTGCCATGATCAAAACAGACGGAATCGACCATGCACAGTGATCAGCTGACATCAGTTCTAACACATCTGTGCTTTTCAGTAATATGGTATTAGTCGTTGAGCTGCAATTGGCCAAACTTATACAAACGGGATGGTAACTCTGAAGAGAACACCGGTGGAGGTTACAGAAACATCACTTACACCGCGTCTTCGTTTTCTATCTGTTCCTGGTACGGGAGTGTAGGGTGAACTGAAAATTGGACAAACGTATTGATAACTTTGAGTGCGAAACAATCAAAAAGGTGTGAAATGAGAACGCATACGAACTCTCAATGGAATGAATTAGGTTGCAAAATAATTGCAGTTCATCAATTAAATCCTTCAAGCACTTTGTCTTCGGATGGACAAACTGCGGTCGGTTTCATTCTGAATTTGTCTGATGAAGTATGTAAAACCTGAACGAGATTCGAATCGGCTTGTTGCCAGGTTTTTCTTGAACATACGATTTTCCCGTTCATGATACCTGAGAAACGTATTGTTTTATCTTGGTATCGCTGTCCAGAGTAGTTTTGTCAATTTAGGATATCTTACAAAGTTTAATTGCTACAGTTCTGTATGTCCTGAGTGACAAGATCTGTGCGTACAGCGTTTGCGCAGCGAGGTATGCGGTGAAAATGGAAACCTTGCACTGTGGTTCAAACGGTGAGAAGTTTCTTGACCGAGTTAGGTGAGCAAATCCCCGCGGGCCGGTGCGATCAGATCACATAAGGACACCAGTGCTGACAAAAGTGACTTGAGCAGCATAACCACTTTCCATTCCGCAAATGACATTAGTAAGCCTCGTTCGTGACTTACCAGTCCTAGGTACTAGTTGTGAGAAGAGTTGTTCGTATACGTAACCACGGCTCAATATCCAGGCTGTTATTTTGGGGCCGCATAAATTCTCAGGGAGTGCCGCGTTTTCTCCATAAGCCATCGGTAACCGACGCCCAGTATATAGTGAATAGACGGTTCAGCTAGTAAGGTACACGTTTCCGATTTAACTACCAAGTGTTTCTACCCAACAGCGAAAAACAAACACGAATTCGGCTAACGCGTAGCTGTTTGTGGGTGGGCATCATTAAATGTGATATCTGGTTTCAGCTAATGATCTGAGGTGGACGATGCTCATGCAAGCCAGTGGGACATCAAAACATGGCATACTAACCACATTATTCTTAATGACACAGGATATGTTGAGTCAAATTATGACAATTATACAGAAAAGAGAAACATGAAATTACTGATGGGTAGTCGGGGATTTGGTTTATTTTCAAGTTGACCATCACTCACATTTGATCGCAGCGTTCGCATTCAGATAGACTTTCCAGCCAGCCTCTTTCGAAAAGAAGCACTAGACTCGAGTTTCGCTCTCATTAGAGCTCGTCAGTAGTGCATATCCTTGCCACGGCCGGGATTTGAACTCCGGCCATTCCAATCATGGGGCAACCGTGTTACCCACTGAGCCATCGAAAGAGGCTGGCTGGAAAGTCTATCTGAATGCGAAGGCTGCGATCGAAGGTGAGTGATGATCAACTTGATAAACATGAAATTACTGTTTGATATAAACACACATGGCCGAGTTCAGTCTTCTTGCTGATGGACGTGGTTTCCATGACAGTAAGAGATGGTTGAATGTGTGCCTACCTTTGAATCGTGAGTTCAGTTGCGTGTCAGTTACGTAAACCCGAATTGTGCTGATTTTCATATGAACTGCTAAACCCTTGCCTGCCAAACGTTAATTGCACTACAGTCACAGTGAGAAAAACCCAAATATTGTGTGAGTCAGAAATCCGGGTGTATAGTTTGGTAAATCATGAGTGAGGATTAGAAAAGCCTACTAGTGCAACTTGTCTGAGTATGCCAAGAACAGATAGGCCACCATCAGTTATAACGCAATTGAACTCCGTTTGCAGGGAAGACTAGAATTATCAACGCTTTCGAGCTATGAAATCCCTGTATACTAACTTATACATATATTTTCCTTTCAAGGCGAGCATGTTTTCTGTCTGAAGGCAGTGTGCACCCCTGTATAGCTTAGTAATGAGCAGTTAATTTTTTTGTACTAACTAACCTGTTGTACCTGTCGACGATTACACAACTGGATAACGTTGGTTGACAGTGTGGTCTTTCGCATTCACGTAAACTCCGAAATCACACAAAATTAATGAGTGAACTTCTGAGCTAGTCAAGACCGCTTTTCACAATCGTTTTGATGGTCCATGATTCAATCAGTGTGACCGTCTCCTCTGGTATTCACATAACTGCCAAATGATGAACGATGTGACGACCTCCCTAATGGGTCACACAACTGAAGCGGCCAAACAATGATGGATTTGTTGACCTGTCGAATCGATTAGGTACCCACCCTACCCCTCCATCAGTCACCGGTGTCTCGCACTGTTTGCAACGTCACCATAAACGAATCAAAGTTCCATCCAAATTACACATTCGAGTTTGTCTGTGACCAATTTGTCGCACTTGACTGTTTCACTAGTCTGCAGACTAATTGGCCAACAATCTGGTCTTTCGTGGTTAATCACAGTTTCTCTAGCGGCACCCAAAATTGTCCGACCACTTGACATAAGTGTTTGTACGTATGAAGATCCTGTGTTTGTGAAAACAAACGGTACGCTGACCAAGAACGACGTAGTTGACGAGACTTAAGCTGGGTTGGTGTTTCTGTTTACTACACGGTTGTTGAGCATCCGAAAAATATAGACATTCAATAAACTTGAAAGCCACATATATGAAGTAACTTTTAAAAACTACGGAATCTAGCAGAAGAATCGTCGAAAAAGGTTTGAACATATACTGCTGACAACTGAGTTTGTGGTACACAGTTCAGTCACCACCCAGAAATTTACACAGTAATAAATCCTTGTGCCAAAACTATGAAGGAGTTGAAATCGCGATGTTCAGCTATCGTATGTTGTGTTTATATTCCTTCTTTGCTTTCCTAGTCATTCAGTCGGTTTCTCACCGCAACTCACATAGCATGATTGTGTAACAGCGTAACACAAATGATTTGCCCTTACAAACTGAAAGTCTACAGGTATGAGAAGAGTTGTATTAATTTCGAAAGCTGAAACCAAATGTATGAGTAGTTTTACAAACTGTAATCACCACACTGCCTTATGTAACACGCCTTCAAGTCTATAAGTTGAATCCGACTTTGTCTTTAACTCGACTGAAAATAAACACGTATAAACGCGTCACATATGCACATATATATATATATATACACCTACTGGCACACGTTCATCTGGCTATTCAATGAGTGTGGTGCATTCAGATAGTTCGATGCTTGTATACACTGTTCGGATTTCTAGACAGAAGTTCATCCTTTGTGAACCACCTAGCAGCCATAAAGTTAAAAGCGGAACAGCCCAGTTTACTCATAGATTTTCTGACTGGTAGATCAATCCGGACAGTCAGGCCTGCTTGATCGCATCACTGTCCACGAAGCGACTGTATGCATATCCGAAATGTCACCAACTTGACAACACCAGTAAGGTGGGTACAGCAAGCATTAAACTATCCGACTACATCGATCAACGATCACCGCTGGCCACATATCAATCAATTCCTGTAGTAATGCTTCATGCACGTGTTCAATGATCGGAAAATTCGTGCACATGTCCTTTCTCTACGTGGTTCTAAGTATTCAGGTACATTTCGGGCTTGCAGTCTGGAATATATGGTTTAAAGGTCAATGCAGGTTTCTAAACTGGGTTCAAAGCCTTTGTGTGCGTGTTCTTGGTGTCTCTGTCACAGACCCAACTACATTGACTTAATCTCCAAATTCCTTCACCGATTCAGCTGAACGAGCTCCTCCGCAGTGAGCTTCGTTTCATGTACGAAAAAATGGGATATCGCTGTTCGCTTTTCGAGCTGATTAAATTAGTTTCAACCCGTATCTCCATCAGTTACCCAAAAATTACTCAGGAACACTGGTCAGAGTGATTGCAGCTGGACAGATGGACAAGCCAAGTCCGTGAACATAAATACGATCGAATTGAATTATGACAGCATAGTTTAACGAAAACACCTACTTCTTAAAAGAAGGCATCATTGGTACATTGTATTGTGCATGCATACGATATAAACTAGGGCTTCATCTACTAACTAGAATTGGTTATTTCCGAAACACCTACTTTCCGTAAGGTGTGGACAGTTTTGGTGTGCAGCTGATCTGTCAGAGTCAAGTTACTTTCATAGCTCAATTATGCGATCCACTGTACCACATGCTACATAAACCATACAATACAGCCCAACAGTAAACAATTAAACTGGACACGATACTTGGACTGCGTTTTTACCGATGAACAAGGCGGTATCAACCTCTGGAAACAAACCGTTAGTCCCTCTACCCACGGTTCTTATCAAAGCTGGAGGATAGAATTGCCCATCAAAATGCTTGAGGATCTCATGTTCGAATCTTGAACGAATTCAAGTTCAAAATAAGTTGCAGATAAAACAGTGACTTCAATTTCCGTAATGTAACAAGGCATTAATAAAGGTTGTTCGGTTTCAAGCTTTTGGCTTATATGTGTGAGAGAAACAAATGGGCTGATAATACGGAGTGGTTTGTTCACAGATCTATCAGCACTTAAACGAATACGGATTCTTTAACAGATTTCGAATATTTCGGATTGAACACCATTCATACTTTATCGTAGCCTTCTCATTCACATAAGCCTTTCGGCTAGTCCGTTTTTGAAAGGGGGCGTTAGGTTCGAGTTTCGCCCTTATTAGAATCAATCGGTAGTGCATATCCTCATTCGGACTGAAATTTGCACTCCGGTCATCGTGTTTGTGAGACTAGTGTGTCATCCACAACGCTAGTAGGAATCCCCACATGATAATCTCCAAGTGTTTAACCACAACCTTAAGTGAATAAAGTTCAGCTTACGCTGTCAGTTAGAGCAGCGAATAAACAAATTCGCGCCGTTCAATCTAGTCGTTAACCCCATGACTAGGGCTTCTCAGTAACTGCCTTCATTGAACCAACTGAATCAACCGATTTACCTATTCTCAAAGCACAGCATATTTGCATGTACGCTAAATACGAAACAAACGAAACCGGTAGGATCACGAGTCCAACGAGTTATTGGAAAACCTAAACACGTTAAGCAGGTTACCATGGTGGGAAGTGACAAACACACGAGTGATGGTGTGATGATTCACAGTGTCAGTCTGCTAATGTTTTGTATGTGGCATTACGGGTGAATTGGTAGAAGTCACGTTATACAGACGTTATGAGGATATGGATGAAACCCGAGTTTTTGTATCAGTTTTTTATGTTACAATAACGGGAAGTGGATTTGCATTCCCCAGTTCAACTGTGGTCCTCCTCTGTTAGTAAGCGACCTTAAAGAAAGGTTCAGTACTGTCTGGTTGCAACGATTATTATTCGATGAGCAAAAGTGCGTGCACAGCAGTTGGTTCGATCGCTTTGCCATGAGTAAAGAAAACAGGCAGGCACATGAAACCAGAACAACTTATAAAGTAAAGCATGGTGAAAATTAATAGATCTGTCAGGGTTGGTTGCTTGCGATAAACTATGCTCCAAAGTAGGAGTCTGTGTGAGTTGGGAAGTTATCTTCAGAGATCCGGTAACGTTTGGTTGAGAACCGCTATACAGTCGCTCCTGTGAATGCTATACCAGACTTCTAATAGGTAAGCCAAAAAGTGGCTCACAGGGAAGATTATAAAGAGGCCCGTAGCAATATTTCGTTTGCGTGGACGCCTTACCCAGAGATTAATACGGATAGTTAGTTCCCTCAACTCAGTCGACTATTTTGGAAAGCCGTTTCAAAACTGTTTTAGTTGGATCAGTTAGCCGACATCATAACTTATCCTGGCAACCTGGCCACAGATACTACATTGAAATGACCAAGTGTAGATACAAGCCCTCGTTCTCACTTCTTCTGGTGACATCAAAGCGGAAAATTGTCACAATGATCAATCCGGCATTGACTTGACACAATTAATTTCACCCTAATAGTCTACCAAACATTGTTTACGTGACCTCTTCCTTATTACGTAACTTCAATTTGACCTATCCACAACTTCGCCAGTTGTCTGCCTATTCGAAAGAAAATCGATTTTCGATTTTGTATATAACTAGTTCTGTGAAACGTGCAGGACAATTTTGTTTACGGTTGTTCGCTGGCGGCATCCGGTTCGGATTAGCCTGTCACAATGACCGAATCCAAAGAACGACTGCGCTTAACTATCACCGCAAGTGGCTTGCACCGCACCACTCGGGGTTCCCGTCACACACCACGTATCCAGTGTAAGCACGAAGGAACAAGACGGCTTTTACAACACCACCACACATGCTCATAGATGAGTACTGCACTGTCAAGTGTGGAAACGATTATTCCTAACAGATGTGCTTCAAACTAACAGCTGATTTGCAACACTCGGCCCACACAGAAACATGAATGTTGAGTTAACCGAATCAACCGAATCAATCACTTTTATAGACTAACTGAGTAACCCACTCTACCACAGCGGAACTGTGATTCACCAACCTGTGAGCCACATGTAAAAATCGATCGGTATCTGTTTTGGTGTTTTGTCAGTTAACGTCCTCGGTTCGACGTGAGTGTGCTCACTCTGACAAGCGGATGAAGGTCACACCGAAGCATGAAATATTGTTCTACTGAACGCCCGGTATCCGCGTCGGTCAAGTGAACGATGACTATCGAGGAAGCCATAGCAACACTGTGTTGTTTTTTTCGTTCTGGATGTGTGATTGCTCAGCTGGTGCTAGTCAGAATTGACCAGAGTTAATGCAGTTTGTGTGAAATATAACTGCTAGGCGAACGAGTGCCTAATGTTGCAAACCACTCTATCCATCTTTTATCCACGAATGTATTTTCCATTATTTCTGTCCTTGAAGCACACCATTGGCACAAACCCTCTGTTGGACCGGAAAATGGACTGCGATCCACGTTCTCGATAGGCAGACTTGTTTGCCACCAGGTCACTGACCTACATACACCAGATGTGATTGAATTATTGCATATAACCGTACGGTCACAATCATTCATGAACAACACTGTATTTGGACAACAGAGATACAAATGCTGTGCAGAAACTGTGAATAACAGGAAACCAATAGTTAATTGGGCTTAGTACTGCCACTCTATATTGGATACTGTTAAGTAAAGATGGATCTTCTGCTTATCCTAGTCTAACCACCGTTGTTCTGAACTTACCCTGGGTCTTCGTTTCCACAATCTTCAGATGACGCATCTACGGAGCTGGCATGTGTAGTTTTCCCTGGTCCACCATTAACCAGCATATTCCTATGGGAAACGTCGAAATCAGTGCCATACGTTGCACCGTGTCGCATTTGGGTATTGCCAGGCATGGTACAAAAAGTCTTCAACAACCCTGCTACCCAAATGGACTGGGGGTAATACGGCGTTGCAATGTGTGGGGATAACCGGAAGTTGGGTTTGCCTCGGTCACCACCTGGCCCGTTTATGTCTGCATTCGGATTGGTTAAGCGATTTCGGATAGTTGTCACGAGGGTCCAATCAAAAAATTAGTACCGGTGCGTCCGCTCGGTCGTGAACCAATAGGAGTTGCAGTAGGGCACGGGCGCTGTCACAATGGGAAGGCAGGTGTGTTACCTTTAGGGCAGAGGGTGAAATTGCGTTGGTGTGAGCAGTTTGATCGTAGCAGTTATTGGATTCAGGTTGTTTGCTCCCTAAACCCTAAGTTGACTTTCAAATTCGCAAATGTCTACATAACATTCAGTAAATTGGACCAAATAGTCCCATAAAGTCTTTCATTTAGTGTGAGAAGCGCTACCTCAGCAGGTTACCGACAACTGTATGTGAACATTAGTAATGAGGGGTCGGATAATTAGTTGACATAAACTGAAAATCCTACGCTCCATCCACTCTCACGAAAATTTCTATTGAACCGCAGACAACCAGGGATTTCCATCTGTCTGGAGAGTACTAATTGCGGCTATTTGTCTTCTATCGAAACGATCAGACAACTTGGTCATTACTCACATGCAAAAGTGGTTGCGTTCAGATATGATAGTTTGGTCATGTCTGTGGAACACGATTGTTCCATGAAAACGTGGCCAGGGTTCTAGTCTCGGCCGTATCTAGGATATGTTCTACTGACAAGCTGTAACAAGAGCGAAACTCGAGTCAAGTGCTTCTTTTCGAAATGGTGATATGTCCCTACCGCTACCAAATCCTATATTATACTCCTCGGTTCGCCTAAACCTCGCACAGTTAGGTATTTCACAGAGTGCGCGCGAGCTCAAATGGTAGAGTACGTGAACCGAGAAAACGCAGGTGGGTCTGTCCGCGTGAAAACCCTATGGAAGGCGCATGTTAAGGAGGACTGTAACAGTGGCATCGACTACAAATAAGCATCGCTAAAAACGATTTCTGCCGGCTACCCGAGTTCAGAGAAGAGATTTTGTTGCCCAGACTGTATATGTATCCATCAGTTACATCTCTCGCCATCTTTGGTATGGCCTCGTCTGCGTAAACGAAGTGTCTGTTTGGACCAGTCACATTCTTTTCGAATGTGTTCACGGTGTGTGGGTTGGATGTTCACATGTATCGGCCCGTGGTTACACGAAACGTGTGGGCTGCGTGTTTGTGCACGCACACTACATGCACATCACTGTGTGGTTCTCTTCAGACCTCGAAGGACGGCGTTGAAGGCGAACACCGTAAAAACGACCGTCTGCTGAATAATTGATGTTTCTGTGCCCAAGTCGGTTACTGCGGTTGCGCAGGCGTCCTCTGACATCAGTCATTGCGTCCGACTAATCCAAGAAAACGAGCACCGCCAACCGTATGAAAGATGTGGAACGGGTTATAAAATTCCTTGTTTCAAGGTGTTTGCCACTGTGCAACATGCTTGTGTACGTCTGAACTGTAAGGTGTCACTGTGCCCTTACGGTTTCTAAAGGTTGCAACGGCTTGACTATTCTAACTATCTCACAGGTCCTGTTGGTTCCATCTAGTTGTGTACATTTTTAAGATATTTGCAAAGGAAAGACTTTAATGGACGTTATTCAGCGTGTTAACGATAATAAAATATAACCCTACAAACCGATGTGTTGACGATTTCTTGATTTGCCATAAATCGAGAAATGTTATGTTGTCTGGAACGTCAGAGCAGAGGTACATGAAACAAAAGTACACTTGAATGAGACGATCAACTTGTACAGTAAATAATTAAGATGAATCCCAGTAGTTAACAAGATACATTAGAGGTCACACCATTATGATCAACACATTATGACAACAATGAGTATAGTTTGATTTCGTCAATTTAAGACCCAATGGAGGAACTGGGTCCCAAACTACTATGTTCTGGATAATCGGAAAATTCGTATCAAAACGTATAGGTTGTAGGAAAAAAGTTTCAGACTCTCGACTGATTCCCATTCAAATGAGATTCCACCTCTCAGCTGAGAGGCGTTCGCATGCGGTACACAAATGGGTTTCACATTAATTTATTTATTAACTACCACAGAGCTCTTTGCATATTATAGTTATTTCTTTAGTGCTGTCATTTGTTAGGTGACGACAAGATGGACGATATGAACTGAAAATTATTCACAACTGATCTAAGCTGTCGCAAGACAGGGTAGTGCGTTAACGGAAGGACAATATGCAGACTGATGCAGACTATCGTATTTATTCTACAATAATGATCCTTCAAGCAGATGGTTCTCAAAAATGTTTATTGTTTCTGAACTGCATGAAATGGCTGGAAATTTGGATTTATCTACCTTTACTAATAGTTGTACTCCAACAATCGGCAATTCTCTCCAGTGTGATGCATTCTGTGAATATATCTGCAACTGGAACAGTCAAAATTTCACCGCACTCTTTGGACATAAATAGCGAAAAACCACTTGGCCCTCTTGTTTTAAGCTGCATCACTTCCTTATATAGAGATAGGTATTCAATAGGGAAGGAGATGTCACATAAAGAGGATGGAAAGATGATTTAAGTCTTCTGTTGCATGAGGCGACTGGCACCTACATTCGTGAAAGTTTTTGTAACCGGGCGATGCCTAAGTGTAAACAACAGCAAGACGACGTAATTCATTCTTGATTGTTAACGAAGGCGTTTTATCTGCCCAGCATTTCCTTGCTTGATATGTTCGTTCTTTCGCTTGACGGAGTTTTCTGAGATGAGAAGCCTGAAATCCATGGGTACGTATGAAAAATGTCTTCCGGAAGCAACAAACGTCAACTATGCACAGTGAACAATAAGATCAGGATGAGAAAATGAGCCAGTCTGTTGTAGAAAACATTTCCTTTAGTCTAACCAAGTTTTCTATGAGACGTTGTCGTTGTTTCACTTTGCTCTCCGTGTAACGAAGTAATTGCTGAGGTGACTGCTACTGTTGTATAACAGATAGTTTCGTTGTGAGTAGTATACTACTCACAAGTTGTATATTACTTACGGGCGATATTCAGGAACAAGAGGACAAGCCCCGAACACGACGAACAAGAAGAGACTATCGGAACAGTGTATACGTGCTGTGTGAGAACTTTCACCAAGGCTAATGACCACGTACTGTCACCCAATGTATGTGAGTGCATGTCCGTCGTGCAAATGAGTGTACACGTTTGTGGTTCAGTTTTTGACATGACCTGTACGAAAGTTTGCGCAATAAACGAACTCGTATGCCAAGCGCCTTTTGAGGACACGACACTACTAGGAACTAATGGTAGAAATGTTTAGCAGCTGTGTGGTCTGACTTATCCGGTGGCGAAGGCTTGACAACAGTGTTAACTTGTGAGCTAATTGCATAAGTTAGATCAAGGTGGGGCTTTCATTCCTGCGGAGAAAACAATGTCCCTGGGCAGAGTGTCGTAAGGAAGCAAATGTCGAATAGACTAAAATCACCTGAGACAATGCAAAATGAATTGTTAGAATGTTCAAAAACGGCAATAGTGAAGTGTCAGCGAATGCCTCTATCTCTGAAATGGTACAAACCAGGAGTGAATAAATATCGGTAAGTACAATAAGGCGATAACCACTCAGAAAGTTGAGTTTACATTCCACGTTATTTCAGTTTATAAAAACTGTGATATATTCATTTATAAAACATAGTGGTTGACGTAGTGGTTTATGTGGGTGAAAAAACAACGCGATTCCCGTAACAGACTTGCCTGTATATGCGATAGGACGAGAAGCCATCAATGTGAACAACACCATCTTCGATATCCGGATGCAACACTGTTAGTCCCAAGTCTTCGTATTCCGATGTTGAATAAAGTTAACCAGGTCGACCATCTTGCTGAGCAGTGAGATTATATTCTCCCCAATTATTAAAATGGGAATACACGTTCTCGATATATTTTACTTCCTAAGTGTTGTCTTGCATTCTACAGTGTGTTTTCTAGCAGTTTCGTTATACTGTTGACAGACAGGTCCACATTTGTTTGCTATTGACAACTTAAAGGAGTACAATCGGCCCGTGTGAGCACAACATACTTAACATCTCCAACTTATCGTGTGAGTATTAAGGTATGTTGATATTCACACAATATATAGAATTAAATCAAATATTCACAATGTTATCTAATAAACCGCAGAAGATTAGATATGCAAACAAATTTAGGATGGATTCAACAGCATGGCCGGATGTAAGACCACATCAGCAGATCGTTTGCAATGTGAGACTGATCAGTACCATAAAAGACTAGATTTTAACACATATAACCTATCACTACCAACCTCTTCAAGACAAGTAATTGTGCCTGGCAAAATACAACTTTCTCAGAGTTGACTTACTGAAGTTACAACGTGAAATTGGTCATTTGACTCGTAGAGAACACTCTTTTAGTGCCCAGATTCGCCCACTCTGGAACATCTTACCAGAGTCTGTCGTAACTGTGTCAGCGATTGTTGAATTCAAGTGCAGACGAGACGAGCATTTTATGGACACAACTGAATATTCAAGTAGGCTGATCAGCAGATTCATTGCGGTCGAATGAAGAGGCTCTCGAGCTCTTATTATCAATGTTAACCAGCTGTTATCTGCTGTAGATTACAATGTTACTGTGTATATGCTGGCCTGACAGTGGTTTGGTCTCCATTGCGCGCATCTTCCTTTGAATGTCTTCTTCACAGTCTCTATTGTTGAACTTCTAAAACTGAAACAAACTCCTGAGTGGTCATTTTCTTCTAAATCGACCAACACCGATTCACCTGTATATATGCATTCTCTACTTCCTCTAATCTGTAAACTCTCTACGGATCCTGTGAATGGACATGTATGATGATTGTCATCTGCAGGAATTTAGTGTTTGGGAATTCCAACTAAAATAAGCCATACAAAAAAATGCAATTATTTAAAATGAACGTTGCAGAAATACACGATCGAGTGCATGTTGAAAAGCAGATATTTCAACGATCTTCAACTCGTTTGATGTATGTGTACATAACTGTGTCAACCTAAAGATGGTTTATCGAAGTGCACTGGTTAATTACGTTTTCTCTCCCAATGTCGTGATGGACACATTTGAAATAAAGTCGAGAACTGAACGTGTACGTTTTCCCTTCCTAATCAGATTCGTAGAAGTTGTAGCTTCCAGACCAAACATCTGTCTATAGAGTGCTCAAAGTATGGTGTATTCACGCTGTTAAGGCTGACACTTTCCATTTTAACAGAACGCTCAGACAATAATGGCACTTGCAGCAGTCTACAGGTAGTCATTTATGTCAAGATGTTTGTGGTTCAAAGGCACAGTTCGCAAATTCACTGTATACTTCCGATTAAAATTGCTTTGTGGAGTTGAACCGAATTACATTCTGTGAGGCTGTCCTTTCGTTATGTTAATGCTCACCAGTTGGTGCACAGCGCTAGATGAGTGTTAATTTCAGCAGTCGACTATAGGGCATTTCAAACTGTCGGAATGTGCTGAGCAAGTAAAGGAAGACATCGAATTGCTGAAGTTTTCGATAATTTTATCAGCGGAGTAAAATGACAGTGGAGACGTTTACACACGAATTGCCGTTCAAATGACACGAAGAATTAAGGCAGTAAGTTTAAGAGACATAGCAAATGACAGAGCATTATTGTTTGTTTGGATAGCGCAAAAGAAAATACGACAGGCATGTTGCCCATGTCATCACAATCGATAGATATTTTACGTAGTTCCAAATATCAGCAATTGCTTAGGTAGTATAGTCACTCAATAAAAGCAGCCCATTCCAGTTTCTTTGATCACAGACGGGCAGGTGTGATTTATTTGAGAAGGTCAGTGAGTATTCAACAGTTGAACTGATTTATCACCCAGCTTAATTCTTTTTCGCCCAAACCTACGAAGCATACAGAGCCCTGTTTGGAAACCTGATAGCATTTGAAGAAACAGCAACCTTTGTTCATGAGCATCGCGTACTTGTGCTCTTAAGGGAAGGTATTCATGTTCAGTCTAAACGATGCTGTATGGTCAAGTGGTGCGGAAAACCGTATCCTTGCTTAATTGTTAGTTAAGAAAATGGCACGATAGACGGGGTGCGTTGTCCTAGTCGTTGAGAGTGTTACAAACCAATGTACCTATCGGCATCGCACTCAACATTTTGGACCGATACTCCCAGAAGATTGGAGAGGGAGAACTAACAGGAGCTTTAACTGCTCATTTGGATAGTGCGAGGGTGCACTCCTGACCTGCTGTCTCTGTCTACTGTGTCCCAACAAGTCTGAAAGTGGTCATGTTAGTGAGCAACATGAAGTGATAACGATAGTTTGGTTGCTTTCCATTTGCTCTGGTGTGGAATATTATAAGTTTTCCCGTTGCAGTCATGACAACACAATGGAATTTATCCAGAGGAAACACACTGACTGTGATAACTAGGTGGTGAATGGTAAGGCACCGACCAATTCGTTGCTAGCTTTGATAACAGATAAGCAGGTGAGACGTGGCTATTTGGTGTTAATCGTAGCAGCAACCATCCAGTGTTATGCCCGGGACATCGTCGTGATAGATCACCGACTGTGAGCCAGTTTCTTGTTATCGTCTATTCACAGATAACCCCGTTTGTTCACTGCGGGGTGGATGTATTTATCCGTTGACATTGAGATTGCAGAGGCCCAAAGTCGTCTGTAAAATCGCGGTGTCGGTAAGACTCGAGACAGCGGTAACCGAGTCTATTTTATGGGGAAACTGACAAATTGTTCGCACGCATTCCTTCATTTAAGAGGCCACACTTGATAGTTCCCAATACGGATCACACCGAAGATAGCAAGCTAGTTTTTAATCATTCGATAGACTAACTACTCGATAAGATAAATTAGATAGGGTTACAGGGTTAGGCATTGTCAGACCGGATAATCCAAATGGCAATCAAGCTTCCTCTTGAACAACGACTATCGGAGACTTTGCGGAATGTGAATTGTCTTCAAAAGTTTTTACAAGAGGGTTCGTCTGGCGAACTCTGACCTTATCACGTGATTCGCACAATTAGACCTTGATCACTTTTTGATTAAAATTGCACAACAAAACAATACTAGTCGAACACGGCAAAAATACTTTGGGATGAATGATGGTTTACAGTACAGAAGCAGAAACTATGAATTTTATACAGGCTTAACAGTGTTACTCACCAGCGATCTTAGTTGTCTTTTGAATCACAGTCAGAAAATCACAAACGGCCTCATAAAGTATTATTCGATGACAATGCTGTCAGGCACCAAACTCGAGTTACTCACCCTTCGCAAATTACGGTTTCCGGACTAATCCAGCACAAACAAGCGGAAAGAGAACTTTGACCCAAGCTTGAGCAAATCCATGATGATCTGTACCGGCTGATCGGTATTTGAATTTCAACCAATCGTGATTCCCCGGCCTGGGGTGAACGCATTTAAGCTGCCTGCGCTTTGCGTTCGGCTGTCCACAAACGAGGTTAGTGTAACCACATGGACTGGGCCCGATCCAACGACCGCAGCAGTTTGAGTTCTCTGGGGCGCAGCGAATGTTGGCACAGCATTCAACGATTTCAATCGTACAACGGAGCGTTTTTCTGGTACACATATGAATCCTGCATCAAAATCCGGAGTCCGAACCTAAGGCCTCACCCACATTAGCAATCATAACTTGGCCATGTATGGAACGTTTGAATATTTGAATTTCCTCTTCTCATCGGGCAGACCTGCTAACCCAGTCAGGCGAGCGAACTGGCACAGCACATCACTGAAAACACGGTTAGCTAATCTGGTTGTAGGTGGTGATGGGGGTGTGCGTGCATTTCCAGTCAGGTCGCTCGATAACACCTGGCCGCCTACACACGTCTCAACGCTTGTGAGATGACGTTGGGCTCGGACGGATCATGCACCGACGGCTGCAAATAGACGGGGCAACAATACGATATTTCGTAACGCGTGAACGAAACTAGTTAACGCGTACGGATCGAATTTGAAGTGTTAATCGTTACACGGTTGTTTCGTTCATCTTTCAGACCGCTACGTCAACGCTGTGCACGGGGATCTCGAACGAACGAACGGACAGTCAGACAGACAAGGAGGACACTTGTATTTAAACGTAACTCCCTTATACTTTTGTGCCCTTATCCTTTCTGATATCCTAGTATCGCCGCGTGTTGCGTTATACATCTGCGGTCATAATCTCTGTTTGCGCTTCTGGTTGTATGTTACAATTTCTTTTACGGATAGCGCTATTGACAATCGTTACACCGAACGCCGAGTTATAGAATGCCTCATCGGGGACGGAGACAGGTTTGCAAATCACTGAATGATTGATCCGAAATCAATTGTGCAGACCGTATGTGTAAATCCCTGATGTTGGTTTGGAATGGATGCCTCCATTTAACCGAATGCACTTCGAACTTGTGGTCCGTGAGGTGACTAGTTCGTTTTGTCTATCTATCTATCTATCTATTTATCTATCTGTCTGTCTGAGTGCATTTCCTTTTTTGATTTACGTTGGAATAATGATGAGACTAGAAATCGACTGTAATGTGTGTTTAGTTGAGTCTCTCAGGAGAAAAGGAATAGCTAATATAACAACAAATACGCTAAAGGCCAGTAGAGCAAGGCAGAATGCTTTTGGTGACCCATAACGGTTCATAGTCTGTTGCAGTCTTCACACATGGGAACATCCACATCGGTAAACTCTTATCGACACACCAATTTGTTTCAGTTTGACATCAGCTTTGAAGAAACAGTCTACTGTTGGTGAGTTATCACACATGGCCATTTTCATTAGGATATTTGAAAGAATGTCTCCGATTCGTTTGCCTTGTTCACCTTGATCAGTGCTGTTGGGTCGGAAACGGACAATCTTGTGCTTCCACATCGACGCAATTACGTGTCTTAACTCACACCACGTCAGGCAGCCAACTAACCAATCACGTGTACAACTGCTTACCGATTCGTCAGTTGGTTATTGCTGGTTATTCACTTCCGATATGCCTGAACCAAACAATACACACGGTACTTGTTGATCTACCAACTCGTGTTCTCCCTACTCGAGCGGGGCGAATTAACAGTTGGCAATGGGAATGACTGAAACCGCATTACTGGAACCACTACAGCAACAACATAAGCAAATGTAGCAGTAGCAGTTGGATCAAATAGAACAGCAACAGAAAATGAGGCAGCATCATCAGAAAGCTTATTTGGGCGGTAATAGCAGAAGAATGCTAAAATTTTTGAGTCACTCGTTGCGCAACTAACCGCCCTGATTACGCCACCGAAGCTGAGGGAGACCTTGGCATTTAGCATTCATGGATTCAATTATGACCCAGATAACGGTGTGACATTTTGGTCTTGGTATCAGCGTTACGAAAACATTTTCTTAGTCGATGTAGCCACAGCTGAATATCCACAAGATTGTAACTATATTATTCCGCAGAAGTCTCGTGGATCCACTCGGAAAGACACTGTTTCAAAGCTTTGCTCCATTTTTGGTGTAAGAATATCTGTGTTTAACATAGCAGGCAATTGCTCGCAAACCTCTCGATACGCTAGGGAAGTTATCGTAATGTACGCTGGTAGAGTAAACTAAGAGTGTGAACGCACATCCTTAAAACAGATCTCGGACTCACAATTCAGACTTCTGATATTTGTTCCCTGGTTGACATCTCCGGAGGCTGCCGACATACGAACGCGTCTTTTGGCGAAACTGGATTCCTCTACAGAATTTTCAATCCAGGACTTTACGGCGGGCTATATGCATCTAGTGAATCCTAAACATGATTCACAAATGTTGCAATCGACTTCCTTTCCTACTGACACAGCATCAGTCGATCGACCCACCGAGTTGACTGAGTTACAACCGTCCATCGTATGTTCATTTTGATGCGCCTTTTTGTACACAACAGCCACCTTCTGCCTGTTGGGTGTGTGGACAGTGGCACTTTGTTCCGTTTTGCCCGTGTCACAAACACGTGTGTCAACAGTGTACTCGTACGGGTTACAAGGAATCACACTGCAGGCAATCAACCAACGCTTCCGCTCACACCGACTGTCCAACGTGGTGTTTACCACGACGAGTGATACTGTTCGCTGACGGGAATATATGACTCTTCACATTGAAAACCACCAGTTTACTTTGCAGCCAGGCACTGTGTCGGATATCACGATCATTTATCGTTTAACATGGATTAACCTTGAAAGACCACTGTACAAGACAACAAACAGAGTAGCCAAGAACGCTAGTGGACACCAGATTCTCCTCTTTGGTGAGTTAACGTGTACCTTTTGTTTCCGTGATAAGTGTGACTCTGGTATTTGCTACACATTTCCTGGGTGGAAAAACTTGATCTGTGGAATGTACCGTTTGATTCCGTTCGTGATGCACATAACGCTATTATTCATCTGTCGGCATTTTGTGAATCGGCCGCAGTCTCCAGTAAACTGTGTAGTGATTTTTTTGCAGCAGCAACCGGACAAGTTGCCCGTCATTTTACAAGTAATCGGGACAGATGCACAAAGATTAAAGTTCAACTCTTCATCGAAACAGGAAGTTGGTCAGTGTCTTGTCGCAAGCAGCCTACGCAATAATTAACAACAGCAGCATTGCGGGGGCGAATTAGACCGTCTGGAAACTACAGGAGTGCTGACAAAGGCTTACAATTGCTCTTGGGCCGTCCTCGTTGTAACAGTTAGAAAAACCAATGGTTCCAATCAACTTTGCGATGATTTCTCAATGGGTCTGAACAGACACATCAATATTCGCTTCCTGTGCCAGAAAACCTATTTACTCGACCAAATGGTGTTGAAATATCCACTAAGATCGGTTTCTCTTACGCATACCTCCAAGTTGAAGTGGAATAGAGTTGTAAACACCTATTAACAATAAACACACATCGAAGGCTGTACCGCTACAACCGACTTCCATCCGGTTTTAAAGGTGCACTAGCAGTTGTCCAGCAAATTATGGTAACTATGCTTAGTGGGTTCTCGTTCGGCATTTCTTACATGGACGGTAGCATTATTGTAAGTTCCCTAGCGGATGAGCACAAATTGCACTTAATCATATACGTGAATACGGATTTACCCTACAAAAACAAAAAATGTGGATTTTTATTTCCTCAAATCAAGTATCTGGGGTTTGTCGTCGATTGCAATGGTTATCGCCCAGACCTCCCTTCTCCAACTACTCGAGTACAGTTACAGTCATTCTTGGGTCTTGCGAACTACCGTAACAGTTTCGTGCCTAACATGCATCAACTGAGAACACCCCTAAACAATCTGTTACGCAAGGACACTAAATGGGTTTGGTCTCGTGAGTGTCAACCTGAGTTCGATGGCCTTAAACCAATCTTGTCTTCTGACCGATTATTGACACCTTACAATCCATATTCTTGTGACTACTGACACTTCTGACTCTGGTATTGAAGCTGTGATTTTACAGCAATTTCCTGACGGTCACCAAAAGGCATTCAGCCATGCTTTGAGAACAGTTACCCGCCGAGAGGAATTACAGTCAGACAGAGAGAAGGTTTGGCTTTGATTTTTGTCGTTAAAGTGTTCCATAAGATGTCGAACGGCTGCCAGTTTACGATGTGTGCTGATCATAAGCCCCTGTTATCCATACTTCCTTCACGAAAGGGTACGCCTGTTCACACGGCTAACAGAATTCAACGTTGAGACACAGTACTCATCCGTTACGACTGTGTGCTCAAATACATTCAGACAGAGCAGTTTGGTCACATGGACACCCTTTCCAGGCTGACTGCACATAAACCCACTAACCAAGTGAGTGAGGACATGAACGCTTACTCTGTCAAAGATGACACCGCTGTGAGATGTGCACTTAAAGGGCTTGTCAGGAATTTGTCTGTTACTTCTGCTACGATTCGGTGTGCCACCCAGTCATACCCCATCTTGGATACGATATTGTAGTATTCACGCACGGGCTGGTCCGAACATTTAGGCGCAAATTATCAACCGTATTTCCGACGGCGTGACACCCTAATGGCTGCAGACGGTAACATGATGCTGTCAGATGTCTTAGTGATACCTGAGAAAAAGTGTACACATTGAATTGTGCTCACTCCGGCATGTAGTTACGTATATTGGCCAGGGGTCGAGGACGACATTCAGAGCACGGTCAAATCACGTGAACAGTGTGTACGTGTTGTGAAAACACGTAAAGGTTGATTTGCACTCCTGGCCGGTACCAAATGGTCCCTGGAAAAGAATTAATGCCGACTTTGTTGGTCCACTTAACAGCCAATTCTTTCTCACTCTTGTAGATATCTTTTTTTTAAATGGCCGGTGATCGTTCCACTATGTACAGTTTCAAAGACTATCAGTAGTTCATGTTTAATTCGCACATTTACTCGGTTCGGCGTCCCAGGAACGTGCGTGACTGAGAGTGGTGCACAGTTCACTTCAGCACACTCTTCGCAGTTTTGAAAATCACTCGCTATATAGGACATTCGCAGTCATCTATACCACCCCCAATCTAACGGACAAGCAGAAGGTTTCGCTGATACATTCAAAAGGGCTCTTCACAAGCTGGAGGGAAAAAAAGAACGTGTGAAATTTGTAGTGACCAGTGCTCGTGTGGCTTCCCTAAGGATCCCGGCTGCAACCATGTTTTCTCGCTTGTCTGTCGTATACACGATTCTTTGTATGTTTACTATAGGAGACCCGATACGAACTCTGTGCCGCTTTCCTTAGTCATGGAACTGATTGCTTACGCTTCTTACTAACGACAATCCTGTTATCCCATTCTTCAGAGTCGTTTAACTTGTACCTTTTCGAGCGCTGTTCAACGCACTCTGAGGTTTTACGCAGTTTTTGTTTGGCGCGTTTTTGAGTGCCGCCAATTCAGATAGAAAACGCCACATAGTTGTCATGATTGACCACTTCACAAGATGGACGGAAGTCATCCCCACGGCTGGTCAAACGGGCAGAACGGTTGCACACGCTTTCGTGAGCAAAGTCCTGGCTCGTTTCGGAGTATCGCACAGAGTTATCACGGTTCAGGGTCTGTGTTTTGAGGGATGGCAGTTTCAGGAGACGTCGAAGAATTGGGGGATTCAACGCATGAGAACATCGACATACCATCCACAAGTGGACGGGCTGATGAGGTGGTTCAGTCGTACAATGAAAGGATGACTGACCGTAGGCATCGTCATAGCTATATTCACCCGGCGCTGGATAGGTTGTGCTAAAACGTTGACATCAGTTGGCTGGATTATCTTGGTCGATATTACAGCCCTCGGTGGATGTTCCGTTCACGTTCGCCACTTCCACACTTTTCTAGTGTCAAAGACAGGTGGTAAAACCCCAGCACTTTTTTCAGCTGACTATTTCGACACTGGTATGTCGAGTATGGACTATAATCAGCTATGATACGCCATTTGTTAAGTTTTCGGTGAGTAGGTCAAAACATTCCCTGCCCATGGTTTCGTCATGTAATTCAGTTTTTCGCGGAAAAAGGTCCGCATGAAAGAAACATTCCTTTCTGAAAAAATTTCTGCAGACGAGGAAATATGTTGCATTCGGCATCTACGTTTAAAAATTAAGCCTTCCAGAACCAAGCACCAAACACTTTTTGGCTCAAATTAAGTCGATTGTCCTCCAAGAACAAACTACACGGCAGTCTTGTCGGATCAAGCTTGATTTAGTTACTAAATTAAGTTAGCCTGTTTACGACCAATCTTCACGCTACTTCCGGCGAGCTGACGTCTGACGTGAAACTAACCAAAAATTCCCAGTGAGAAGCTTATTTAGTAGTAATTGGGAGCATTGAGCTGCTAAACAGTAGTATGTAGAAAATGACCGCCGGGAAAAGATAGGCTTGCTCTTCATGCATGACCATTGTCAAGTGTGCAGGAGATATCGTAGATCTGGCTTTGGAATAATACGCATCTGGAAATGTCTATTCAGTTGGCGAGCTTCCTGTTTAGGAATTTTAGAGAGAGCACAAACTTGGCAAACAACGCCTCGGTCGGACGTCGACGGGCATTTCAAATGGAGTCGTTGTGACAGCTCATAGAGGCTCTTTCGTTTAAAAAAACGGGCGCAGCAAACCACACTTGACTGATCTTTCAAGCCTCCAAAACTGTAACTGACTGACATAGATCATCCTTCCTCATATAACTTATCATGACTCAGTCATAAACTTAAATAAAATATTGGTCAAGACGTTATGTTGATAAACAAGAATTCACGTTCGTTGTCTAGATGCGGATAGTCCGCGAGAATTCTAACCAACTCGTGAATGTGTGATACACAGCAGTAACTAACGGATGGTGTGACGCCGGTTGACTGGATATTTCCTATCTTTTAATCCAAACATCTTGCACACTATTGATCTTAGCAAAAAGAGTAATAGCTTTTGAATGCGGTCTGACAACAGAATACAATGATTGCATAATTGCTGAAGCATGCTACAGTTTAAGGTCACTGTGATACTTATGATTAGGGACTTCGAA
>QNGE01000022.1:156145-229344 GCA_008508345.1 Paragonimus westermani
GCGCAGTGGTTAACACGGTTGCCTCATGATTGGAATGTCCGGAGTTCAAATCCCGGTCGTGGCAAGGATATGCACTACTGACGAGCTCTAATGAGAGCGAAACTCGAGTCTAGTGGTTGTTTTCGAAAGAGGCTGGCTGGAAAGTTTATCTGAATGCGAGCGCTGCGATCAAATGTGAGTGATAGTCAAATTGAAAATCTATTTTCCTACCATCACACCAAAGCTAGTGATATATTGAGATAACTTTAACAGTTTAGAATGATTAAGAATGTCACCGTTTCAACGTAACACACGCAATAGTTACGTTTTATTCGTAATAAAGCAATTTATCAAGTCACTGTGCCCTACTTCCATAAAAGTTGACACAATTGATAAAATTCCTTTTAGTTTGACACAATTTCAACTTGCAAGTCCATACAGCTTATAGGAAATTTATAGAGTTAGATGACATGAGCTGAAAAGAGAAATCTGAAGATCGAACGGGTTTCGGAAATTCAGGAATAATACGGGTATAAAATATCCAGAGTTAGGAAAAAAATAGGTCAAAGCGGGCCACGACTATGTCCTACCAGGCACAGTATAAAAGAAGTTTAGTCTGAAGTAAACAACGGTGAGATACTAGCAAGTGAAGGAACGAGCATGCTTTCAGTCCATCTCTATGATCCTGGTGACCGAACCGCATGTAGGTTTGGCTTGATATGCGGTATTGCATCTCTACAGTTAGTTACTTTGCTTCGCAGAATACGATAATCACGCAATACTTAAGCTACACAATTATGGTAGCAATCTTGTAACAGATAATACATAATCTCAACACAACCTAATAAAGACTATCATGTGCCCCATTCCTTGGCATGTTCTACTTTTTATTGTCCGAAGATTTCAGGTCACATGACAGAATTGGTCGCATGTGATTATGGCCGAATCGGTTTAGATGTCCAAAACTGTAAACATGCTGAAGGAAACCTATAATTTAGCTCTGTTTGATACCTCTTTTGCTCTTTCTGACACGTTCCCAGAGGTCACTGCTTGTGTTGTTGACTTTCTGTCTTTCTTCATTTGCTTGTTGTATTACTATGTTAGTCCAGTGCATTTTTCCGTTTGACGTTGGCACACCGCAACTCAACGTTGAACACGGTTGAACATCCTCACCATGTTAACCACTCGGACTGCTGATTGGTTGTTTGTCACTGACTGTGAAATTCTTAGGTTTTGTTTAGCGCTTCATCCTTTTGAATTCAATATTTCAGCTAAATTAGTCCACTGGGGCCATAACTCATTTTTTTCAAGCATTGAGGAGCAAACTTTTGAGGGGGAAACCTAGCAAAACAAGGAATTTCTTCTAGTAATTGAATAAAATCTTGACTGATAAACAGTAGCGGTGGGGTAAGGCGGATTTCCATTCGTCTTCTTTGGCTCTCCACCACCCCCTAATTATTTGATGACCGCGTTCAGTGATTTCATTAGTTTGCCTGTGAGACGTTGCTACCCGAACGTTTTTGAGCCCAGGTTGATGCACACCCATTCAGAATCTTGAGATATCAAACCACGAACCGTGATCTGTCAGTCTGGCCTTTAGCTGAGAATAGCGTGCCAAGCAATCGACAGGTTATATGCGCGTTCGATAAAGGGCTGACAAAATGCACGCCAACTCTGACTATCGATCAGTTGGGTTGCCCAGCATTCAGGTCGAGTTGAAACATCTGAAATATCATAAAGGTTTCGTCCAAATTGGGCATTAAGCTACATGTTCCATGTAGAACTTCGTTCCCTTCTCACTGATGATCAGCAGGCCTGTAGTTCTGATGGAGTAAAAACACTAGGATCTGAGGAGGACAGATTACACCATTGAATCGCTGATGTTATAACCGGTCCCGATGTGTACGACAGTTCAAAGTACCGGATAAAGTTTTAAGCAGCACAGAAGACTGAGTTTCGGGAGTGTCAGGCACGTTGATAACTGTGTGCATGACTTACTGAGAACCTGCGTTCCTGGGGACAGTTTAATTGGAAAATATCTTAAGGATGAAATAGCGACTCCTCTTGTTGAACCGTATAATTTGACCACATTGCAAGGCAGCACACACAAATAGTTTTAGCTTGGACAAACACATATACGGAAAATTATTTTGACAAACCCACTTAGACCGTGAAAACATTAGTTACGATATATTTTTTTTATTGGATAGTATTGTAAATTCCAAAATACTTTATTTAAACAGTTAGGTTTGCTTGTTTGTCGGATGCATGCCACACGCGTACATTGAGAGTTAATCTATTCGGTCATCATCCTGCAAACATGAGGAGTGAGAAATTAACGCATAGAGAGAAGGATGCATGAGGAAAAGGCTAGTAAGCGATGAACTTCAAAGTGAATGCAATCGAAATTCCAAGTCGGTCTTTTGTTGTACTGCATCAATAGGACTGGTGCGGAACCATGTTGATGAGCAGAATAAAGGTACGAGAGCCAAAAAATACCAATACACATTTAAGGTAATGTTACAGGTGTCGATGACCAAGCGGTTGCAAAATTCATCAGTTCCATAGAGTAAATTTAATGAAAAATGCATGAGCAGAGTGATCTACCACCACTGTTGTGTCCTGTTAAGTGTGTGCACGTAGGCAGTGTGTGTCCGTGTCACTGGGGCGAGCCCATCTACATGACCAGTTGATGACAGGCCAGTACGTCCGTAACCTTACGCTTGTTTGTGTACTATTGGATTTGTCATGTGACTATCCTGATTGCGCCAGTGAGCTCCAAACTGTTTGCGCTTCTATTGACACTGTACAGTTTACCGTCTCATCGTGCAGTCTTGCCCACTTGCTGTTTGTCAAACTTCTGTCATTCTGGCTACAATACAATGCTATTGCTGTTACATTTACGATGCCTATTCTACTCGTTGCAATACACCAGTTTCAGTACTAATTGTCGTAGAATTTGGGAATGCAACAGTTATAGGATAAAGCGGTTGTTCCTAATTTCACTCGTCCTTACTGATATCTATTCTTATTCCGAATACTTTCTGAGAGATAATGTATGGGAACCAGTGAACGTTTACTGATGTGTAGTAGAGAATTTTGGTTAATATGGAATGAAGATCACCTATAAGTGATTGCACCTGTTCCACTCCCATAGATACATCAATCAGCCCTTTTCGAAAAACCACACTCTACACGGGTCTCGCTTTTGTCAGTGAGTTCATCTTAGAGAAGAGTTTTCGTCGTGAGATCGTCGATTAGATTTAACAAGACGGCTGGTGTATCTCCTCTGGAGGCGAATGGTAAGTCTGAGTAGTACTCACACACGAATGTGGTTGAGAGTGTGCTTATGATAATTCAGTCGTGTTTAAATTGTAGTTGATGACTCAGTGGTCTATCCGGTTTGCTCGCGAAAGCACGACCGGGTTTCTGGTCCCCGCTGTGGTAAGGGTGTGCACTGTTTTTAACCGCTACGCTTACACATCAACACTGTAAATTCTCCACCGGAGTCTCTGTATCCGAGGTTTATCAAAGTCAAACGACAGTCTTGGTCAACTCTTGATGATTCTACAATAAATACTATCGAGCAAATGTTGTCGTGAAGAGAATACATCTTTTATCAGGGTACTTATTCAGAGGAAAATGGTCTACGGACAGGTAGGGCCAGGTGATACTATGACGTGGTCAAACCTGTAAGTCAATTACTCTACGAATAAGCTCAAATAAGCGCGAAATTCTAGTATAGTGATTCCTTTTGAAGTGGGCTTACCGAAAGACTACTTCGGCAGGGAGTTCCGAGATCTAGTCACTTAGTCAGAGTTGGCTGACCAGTTATAGTGTTTCCTGCCGAGGCAATCGGGTATTCGGAACATTACTGACACTAGAATGTAGTTGAGAGTTTGCACCTGTTAAGACAGTCGTATCTGAAATGAAGTCACTTGCGTAGTCGTCAATATTATTAGCTTGTGAAAGTGCGGCCGAATTCCTACTCCTGGCCGTGGTAATGATATGCAATGATGACCAGCCCACAAGAAGGCGTAACTCGATTCTAGTGTCGCTGTTGTAGACGAACTGGCTGAAAAGTCTATGGGAATGAAATGCTGTGACCTGATTTGAGCCACGTTCAGGTTAGCCTAATTTAAATCCCTTATTGCTAAAAACAGTCTGTCCACTTTTTCCAGTGTCGGTCAGCCTGAGGTGGCAAGCCGTTTTGTGTGAAAGGTAGTGAGTAGTAACGGAGGAATATTTTATCGGTTGTTGAAACCGGAAATCCAAAAGCGAAACGCAAGCAAATCATTTTGTGGCCAGTTTTGTTAATATAAACACACTACTGATGAGTAGTATCATTTAAATACATACAAATAAGGGCAATCGGCTTGAACTTCCTGCCACGTTTGACAAACCGACCAATACTGATGAGTAATCGAGGATTTGGTTTATTTTCAAGTTAATCATCACTCACATTTGATCGCAGCGTTCGCATTCACATAGACTATCCAGCCAGCCTCTTTCGAAAAGAAGCACTAGACTCGAGTTTCGCTCTCATTAGAGCTCGTCAGTAGTGCATATCCTTGCCACGGCCGGGATTTGAACTCCGAACATTCCAATCATGAGGCAACCGTGTTAACCACTGCGCCATTGACCCCACATTAGGCACGACCTCATGATTGGAATGTCCGGAGTTCAAATCCCGGCCGTGGCATGGATATGCACTACTGACGAGCTCTAATGAGAGCGAAACTCGAGTCTAGTGCTTCTTTTCGAAAGAGACCGGCTGGATAGTCTATCTGAATGCGAGCGCTGCGATCAAATGTGAGTGATGGTCAACTTGAAAATAAACCGACGAATAGTTTGAAAACATCGCGGAAACTGTTTAATTCGTTAAGAATAGCATTATAAATATGTGCTTTTCTATGAGAATCAAAATACCTCATTGCGACAGGATACCAGTCCTAACCTCTTAATGAGCAAACAATTAGAAACAATAGTGTTCACACGCACGCCGTTCATCAGTTGGCAGTGAAATTGGAGCGGTTACATTTTGTAATAGAAAGCTCCGGAAACGTCATGTTCCCAGATATTTGGCTGGGCGATGAGCCGATGATCAACCGTGAGAACAAACACAAAGCTACCCGATTCTAATTCTACTCATGTCTTCACCCATCATAGGGTACATACTAGGGTTTACTTTAAGTTGCTCACAAGTTGCACGAAAAACATAGAAATTTTCAAGACCTGTTGCGTTCATTCGTACTGTGGCTCAGCCAGATAACTTTTAAGCTATTCTCATGGTTGTTGACCAGGATGCCTCAAAAATATGAGGAGTATATGGCAATTTCAGGCCGGGGTGAACCTAGATTCCATAAAGTAATTCGTTTAGTAGCAAAATTCTAGTATATTACCTTGCTTTAAAGTAAATCAAGGTAACTACTATTTCCGTTTGGCGAATCACCTGGTGTCTGCTGCAAATTGACAAACGATGCCACATGTGTTCTAGACATTTTCGAGCAACAGGACTTCAGACAAGAGTAACCGATTCCACACACTTTTGAACGGTAGTGCACGTGGTTACAGCATGATCCTTTCACTTAGCTGAGGATGTAAAGGGCCCCAACCCCGTTTTTTCTGATCCGCTGTCATTTCGCCAACCTTGGCTCTCATCCGCAGATATACAAAGGATATAGCCTTCCAAGGAAACGATCCCAAATTTAGGAGATATCTTTGGTGATCATTTGGTGTTCTTCCGTGATGAGTGCAATAAAGCCTCGTGTGCATCACCCTGTTAGATTGAAACAGGCGTGATATTGTGGTAGATTAGCGAACCGGAGGTGCGTGTATTCCAGCTCTCGACAGAATGCATCAACATGGCGTGGAGATATGTTAAAAAGTCCACAGCGTACGAATCGGGGACAACAAATCAGGCCGAATTGCACACAACCTGTGGGCAGAAACCGGTGGTGTGTTGTGGACGGTCACTTATGTTTGCTTGACTCTACATGATCGAAAAATTGACGCCAGCGCAAAGCGTTATGCAATCTGGGGTGCTTTTCCTATGAAACTTAACCATTCAGAGGGCGACAGCGCTAGTCGAGTTCTACGAAGAATGCGGGTCTTCCGACTTTAACTAGCCTTCATTATGTGTGATAAAGGAAGTGGCCAAAAACTCGTTATGGATACCGGAGGCGCATTCATCCTTCTTCCAAGCATACTCTAGGATCGACTTCCATAGTTTTGTAGTCAGGTCCCTAAGGCTGTCAACAGTTCTTTCGTTCCGATGCAACATTGATCTGATATACAATGCGACCTGTGAGCCTCTATCTTAGTTGCAACAGTTGTCCAGTTGGGGATTTTCGCGTGCGCCCGAAACAAACATCGTAGGTCGAACTATTCTCACCAACGTGTTGCACTCCAGGGGAGCTAATGATCCTGACTGGCGGTCTTTCTTAGTGCCTCAGCAAACGGCATCGTGGGCGTCAAGAGCTGACAAAGACAAGCCCTCGTAAGCGGAAAGTCTAGACAAGCAGCAGGATCCTGAAACTTCTGATCGATATCACCGTTACCGTTTTAGCTAGAAATGTTTGCTTGAAACCCTGAGTTCCATATAACCACTTCATCATAGCAGAAAGAATATATATTGTGATGTGTTAACGTTTCGTTTACTCACATCGGTCGCAAACGTAAAAAATACCAGTTATATATTTCATATAAATAAGGGCAAACAGGGACTAGACACGCCTCATTCCATACCAAGTATCATGCAGTCACGACCATGGCAACCTTATAGATTGTCTCAACAATTTTCGTGCAAATAACGTCGTCTGGTAAATCAGGTTACCGTGCAAAGCAGCGGTGGAGCGGCCACGCATTGGTTTCTATGAGGAGTACATTCGATAAGATCAATTTCCCACTTCGTTTATCAAACTGCTGTTTAAGGAAAGATCACCACAAAACAAGGTCAATCTTCTGAGATCAACATGTTAACATATCAGTGCCACTCGGGAATAAAATCAACATGTTCGTGAAAACCCAACATCGGTTACTGGACTCCTGAGTGGCTTGTCATTGATTGAAGTATGAGATCTTCTTGAAGGACACCGTCGAAATCACCAAGTGTAGATCTTTTCGTTCTCTTCAGCACCTTTTCTGACAGTAGGATGTGTCTATTTCCTGGTGGTGGTTGCAAACATGTACACTGTCTTTTGCCCACTCAGTTCAAAAAGGTGCAGTAGGAGGTCCTCTCACTTGGATTGACGTTCAAACCATCATCCAAGAATGTCAATAAGTTGAACACATAAGTTCAGTTTGTACACAAATATGATAGGCTGGAAAAATCATCGCTCACCTCTCCTGGGGAGATAAGCTGGTTCCGGGTAAAACTGGTGAACAGTTCCATCCAGCTTTTGTCGGTGTCTATTCACCAGCATTGCTGCCTAAAGCAGGGACACTGTCAGGTCATGAAGGACCCAAGAGAAATGCAACACCTGGTATTACTTAAACCGGATAAAAGCTCTGGTGTTTTCGTATGACCAAGGACGAGTACACAAGGGGAATGAACACCATTTTGGAAGACCAACAAAAGTTCACAGTGGACCAGCCAGCCGAGAATAACACCTTTTTGGAAAGGCAAATTGCTAGGCAACTTCGGATACTGTTGATACAAGGATACATCTGAAATTCATTTCAGGCAGTTGGAACCAATTGACACGGAAACCCTCCGAATTAGAGATGCTTCAAAACTGCACAAAGATAATGCACCCTACGTCCGATCTTGCGCATGAACAATTCTGTCTACCATAAAGTTGCTTGTTGGCTAGTGGGCACTTTGGATCCCATCCACAAAGTTTTATTCTCACATTGCTTGGAAGACTCCTCCGAATTAGCTGAAATATTAGAGCAAACTTTTGGCGGATGCTCAAGTAATGTATTCCATAGGTGCTTCTTTTCGAAAGAGGCTGGCTGGAAAGTCTATCTGAATGCGAAGGCTGCGATCAAATGTGAGTGATGGTCAACTTGAAAATAAACCAAATTCCCGACTACTCATCAGTATTCCATAGGTGTTGATTCCATTTTTTACGAATGTTCCTCTTCGTGAGAGTTGGTTTTTATGTGATTTCATCTCTAACGAAAACTGCAATGTAGATGTTTCACTTGGATACCTCAAAGAGCTTGTTTTGCTGTGCACAGAGGACATTCGTTTTAGTTTTCAGGGGCTTGCTTATGAACAGGTAGATGGTGTTACTTCGTTAGTCCGTTAGGCCCAATAGTAACGGACACATTGGTAATTATTGAACAACAGATTCTGGATGACATGGCCAAATCGTTATTGCACAAACGATAAGTTGATGATATTTTGATTTTTACTGATGTTGCACAGGTTGTGTACCGATCTACTTGCAGTCGCATTGACATTTACGTAGACAGAACAGTACAACTATCACAGCGAGTCGCCGAATACATCCCGAAATGGTTGGAGCAACTGACGACACGCAAGCCTCAACTTGGTGAATCGACTGGTCAAAATCTTGCATCATCCACTGCCAAGCCCTTCGTGCCAGCAGGTCACCAAATCGACTTATTAAACTCATTCAAGACACTGTCGAGCATTCGAAACCCAAAGTTATTGACCTTCTGCGAAACGATGCTCATCCGAACGTACCAGCCGACATTGTGTGCACAGAAGTGGTTGAGACAACATATAAGGTTGCCATGGTCGTGACTACATGATACTTGGTGTGTTTGTAAGTATGTCTGGTCCCTGTTTTCCTCATCTGTGTGATGTATATAACTGGCACTTTTTACGTTTGCGACTGATGTGAGTAAACGAAATGTCAATATATCATAGTATGTCTTTTCTCCGCTCTGAAGAAAGTTGTTTATGTTAGCAACTGCCGTTTCTTCAAACACCTTAGAGCATCCCAATTCATAATTCAACCGAAACTAGGCAATAGAAACAGAATGGATTAACCATTAGAACAGATTAACTGAGTAAAATTAGTGTCACTATTTCTGATACTGGCGAATTTAGTAAAACTGAGGGCGAACACAATAGAACTCTCCTAATTCAGCAGTAACCAGCAGACGTATGGATGAGCGGCGCAATAAGCAGGTAACTTTGAACTGTCTATCGTTTTAGTCCATATTGTTTATGTTGGCAATCACTAATTGACCAGGTTCCATAGAACATCTCATTCCAAAATCNTAATTGACCAGGTTCCATAGAACATCTCATTCCAAAATCCCATAGTTCGCTCACAGCGCATACCACTTCCGGTACAGTTTGCTTGATGACAACACCACATGGGAAATTGTGTTCAACGGGCGCACAAACTGCTAATATTATGTACAGACTTGTGAAGGCATGCTTCGGCTGAATGCTTTGGTGTAAGTGGAAAAGAGGCGGACACGAAACACATGGTTCCGGCGCTAGTCCAGGTGTTCCGGTCACAAAGGTGTACCGGCGCTACCATTCGATTTCCAAAAACGTTGCTCTGCCATGTTGGCTGATCCACTGTGCAGGTCCACTAATAGAGGTCACTTGTTTTCCACGAACGCGATAAGTTTACGAGAGTTGTCCAATCGACTAAGCTACGGAGAATCATTGGGATCTAACACTCAACCTGAATACACACGGATACCACCTATTTAGGTGTGTCTGTAGTAGCCAAGACAGAGAACTTCATGTCGTATTGCACTCGTGGGAATGTGGGCCTTTGTGGACGAGTTAATGTGGCTGAAAAGACGGCGTACAATGAAAGAACTAATCAGCAACACTGACGGATTTCTGTTCTATCCTATTCAAGTTGGCTGTATTATGGAGATTAGTATACATTTATTCGCCAATAAAAATGTGAAGCGCATGGAGACAACCATTTGCAACTGACCTTTAACAGTGATAACTGATCCGAGCGAGTGCACACGGCTCCTATCCTGGTGAGTAAGTATCAGATATTTGAGGATAGCCCCAAATGTTGTGCAACTGGTATTTAATTTTCCTCTCTCGAAAATATCTCCATCAAACGACAGCCTGGTGGCTACTGAAAAAGGGCGCTTGATAATACGCATCACTTGACAGTGTTTCAGGGCGGGACTCAATACGAAAGTTCCGGAAAGCGACTTCTCAATCTTCAAAGCAAAATGTGCGCAAAACCAGCAACATTAATTAGGTCAGTAAAGAAGTTGTGTTCATTCAATAAACCACTGAGTTAGCTGTTTTGAAACTAGAGCGAATTGCTTTGTGCTCGTGGAATTCTTCGTTATTCATTAGTAGGCATGACTGCACACTTTGTTTTTAAGAGGAATATAGCCCAATGCTAAACTAATTTACAATGAGTGCGGTAATTCAAAAATATCCGTTGCTTTCAAAAAAAGTCTTCTTGAAACACATTGAATTGGTATACCTTTCTTATAGGGTTGCAATGCTAGTTAGATGCTCAAACACAATACAAATGGTTCGCCAGTAACTCAACTAATAGCCTCACATTGTACAAAAATTCAGGATAAAATTGTTGCTGCAATATATGATGCTAATGATAAGTGTAAATGTGAATGCAATGATGGCTTAACTCACATGTTTACAAATGTCCGTTTTCAAAGGTAAATTCCACTTTCCTCCTTCCTCATAAACGGAACTCCATTCCAGTGGTTTTCCTTTCCAAAATACCGTTCCATGAACCGTCACATCTTAGAAATGGTTGAACAGAACTAAGAGTGGATCACAACCTAACAAACTTCTTGCAATCCCGCAAGTTTGATGTTGGACAAAATTTCAGTGTGTTCACGGGGAACGAACCCGGGAAAAGTTTATTCTTCTTCACAAAGTACGTTATTACCACAATGCGTGTAGTGTGTCAATGAAGTTTACGCCATGAACAAACAAAAACTGGATAATTGGAAGGTGAAGAAAACAAAACTGTCTGAACTCTCACAACTCTCTTGCTTTCAGCATTGATCGATCATGATAAGCTAGCAAATTCTGAGCTGTGTATAAACCACATCGAACTTTGGTAAAATTCTGTTTCTTACAGTACTTTGGTAGTGTCTTTATCCTGATTTTATCACTAATTTACTGCTTTCTTCCCCGGTTGCTAATATACCGGTTAGTTCGATAGTGTCCTGTGGAGGTTAGGGTGCAAGTTTCCTGTTTGCAAACTCCACATCTATTGGAGATAACATTTAATCCATCCGATTGCAACTCGGTTAGAAGTTGCATCATTCCAGCGTTGTTCCTCTAAGTATCACTGCCTAAAAACTAGTGAATGGAGAACACAGTGATCGATATACGCCCCTGTCCATTACGAACACATATGTGCCCGCTTATACTGATCACTGTCCAGTCACGTGTCATTGATTGCTCATATCTCTGCTGAACTTTACGGCTATTTCTACGCACAATACCTACATACGTTACTCGCTATCAATGGGCAATATAACCGAGTTGGGAAAGTGTGTTACGATTAAACAGAATGAAATCATATGGGAAGTACGTGGAGTGCGTGCCGCATGTAAACTTACTGACAAAGTCCATCGTTGCTGTTTTAAAGACAAATAATCAGGAAAAAGCGTATACAAGCAATTAAACAAGCATGATACAAAACTCAGACTGATGAACTGTGGAAAGGTAAGTGTAACGGTAGAGTAATGACCTAAATTCTCTACGGCTGGTTGCACATCGGCACGGGCTATGTTAATGAACAGTGAACAGAAGTTCTGAGACTATTCTTGTGATACCAATCACTTGGAAACTTTGATGAGTCGAACCAATGTTTAGAACAGTAAAGACAAATGACTAGAATGATTTCTAGCATGCCAAATTTTGAAAATATATATCTCTAAGTTGCCCGACCCATGTAGTATGAGGTGGTAGAGTGCATAATCAAGTGATCAGGTGCTTGAAGGATACTAGAGAAAATTTGCTGCTGTGTACCTGAACTCCGAATCAGCCAGCTGACTTAAAAGAGAGACTTGAACATTGGATAGTGGATTCCAAAACAAACACGAAAGAAGTGTTCGTTAACTAAGCAATATGAAAGAAAATGAGCTGTCTAGAAAATATACTCCGAAATAAGTTCAATAGCGAATTAATTGCAGGGATATCGAGCAGCTTACAGGTAATTCAGCAGTATTCAATCAAAAGTTACCCTCTTACATTATACAGCCTACTGTGAACACACTGTGAACTGAATCAAACAGCACTCACAACCGGTCTCAGCTCTTGCACTCCCATTCACAAAAGAATTACCAGTCGCCTGAATCTTTCAGGCTGGTTAGTAATTCCGAGTTACTTTTGAATAACAGTAGAATATTCGCACAGTGCCTGAGGTGCACATGTTTCGCTGACAAAATAATGATTGTTCAAGCGAAATTTCAATAAATCAGATACCATCTGATACCGTTCAGTATATATGCATCATGAAGGGAACCATTTGCCGTCAGTTTGAGGGCAGATTAGAATGGACGTGAATGGAATTCAGGTGGTTACCACCAATAACACAAAAGCTGACTTTCGTCAGAAGGCATTCTGCTTAACTCGAGCCATATGCACTCTGGCTATAATTGTAAAGAATGATGTCTGACCGGAGACCTAACCCACTAGCCTACTGGCGTAAACGCCACAGATGTAACTAATATACTTTGATAAGTGGATTCGACAGCAAAGTGTAGCCCACTTGAGCATCAATACCGTATGACTGCTCAGTCAATACTATCTCCTGCACGTGAAACGTCGGTTGCTGTTTGACCTGTGAGGGAGGAGCAATCACGCAGGTGATTTGGTCACATTGTTTAAAACTTGTAACTGTACAGAAACATAGCTAAACACGTCTGTTAACGGTTGGTCACCAAACAAATTCTGTACGGATTCTTCACACGCGAGTTTTTGCCCGGACTTATCGTTCAGGACTAACTGACAGGATTCTGTCACCGAACTGGTTAACTACTAATTTTTAACATCCAACAATAATTAGTAAGTCCCTCAGATTATGTTATTGTTTCGACCTATCCAACAGACAGCATGCGCAAGGTGAAAGTTCAAGACAGTAGGATAATGTTTTCGGAGCTCTGCCACCGTATATTTATATATATATTACTGGTAAGTAATAGTATACGAACTAATGGTAGCAGATATACATATGTATATATATGCTACCATTAGTTCGTATACTATTACTTACCAGCAATGCTTTCTGTTAGTGCCACTTGAGGAGAAGTCCTAGCTCTGGGATCGTCGACCGGGGTTAGTAAGACAGTTACTGTGTCTCTTATGGATGCGAGGAAGCGATACGACTTCTCGTCATAAGTGAACGTGGCTAAGCAGTTGCACATGATAATTCACCAGTGCCTACCATGAGCTTATTAGTGTAATGATAGACATGGCTGACACTTTGAATTATGGCTGCGACATGGATATACACAACGGACTAGCTTTAACAAGAGCAAAAATTGAGTACGGTGCTTGCTTCCGAAAGGTGCTGACAGAAAAATCTATGCGGAACGCCGGTGTGGGCGGCATTCAATCTACAACGACCAAACATTCTCTACTACTTAACAGTAATATGCATAGTTCTTAATTTGCCTCACAAGGATTACAGTCTGTTGTACTGTACTGAAAACGGGAATTATGTGGTATGGACATCACACTATATGAACTGAGACAAAAAAACGACTATCGTCATGAATAAAAGGCCACCATCCTGTATCTTCGTCCCTTCGTGTAACTTACGGTGTGAATTGCTTGTGCAGGCAAACAAAGATACAGGAGGATATCTACACCAAAACTAGTACGATTAATGACACGAAGTTTAGGTTGTGGTTTACATGAAAAGTCAAACTAACTGAAAGGTGCGAACAAACTGATTCTCAACGTTGTGCGCTGATGTGAAACAGATAAGCTACTTCAGACGGGAGTAAATAAAGCTATTCCTGAACAGCTATTGAACGGTACATCAAGGTCAACTGGACATTTCCACGGAAATTCACCTAAGGCTTTTATGTAGATTGTTAATTGCGTGTTAAAAATCGGTCAACTCATGAATGCAAAAACCCGGCTTACCCTTATTTGGCCTAGTAAGGTCTAACAAGTGTTAAATTTCATGGAAGCTCTGCTAGGTTTTAGCGTAAAAAACTGCAGCTATATGTTCAAAAGCTGCTCATGAGAATAATAAATGTATTTGCTGTTACTGGACACCCGGAACTTTCACTCTTGAGTATTTGTTTTCCAGCTTTTGCACTTTTGGCTAACATTTGTTCTTTCTGTATCACACTTTGTGCTGTTGGGGAGAGCATGAGAAACGAACTCATGCCGTAAAACAATTGTTTTCAATGACTGAAATCAAAGTGAGTTAAAATAGTCTTGGTTCTAACTACAAATATGTTCACGTAGGCATCGTTGAGCGTATGTCATTATGTAGCATTTTTATGTTTCGATTACAACACTCCTGAGGAAGGCCACCCGAGGTTGTTGAAACGTAGAGTATTACAACTTGCTCGCAACGTTGTGTTATTCCCAATCTGTTTATCAAGAGATGAGTGTGCTTCGCTCAATCAGGGTGAACTCTTGTCTTCCCACTAGTTTGGTGGTGATATCGCTGTGTATAAAACCGCCTTTAGGTGTATCCATATTGCCTATAAATTACGAACTTTGATCAAGAGAGTACCGCGTCCAGTCCAAATGACTACGTGAAAGCTAATTTACAAACGTTGCAAAACACACTGAAGTAAATATAATGGGTCAAATATTTACCTCAAACTACAATTTTAAAATTCACTTTCAGTCTTTTGTAAAGGAATTAGCCTGGATTATCCTGATAGCCTGAGTTCTTCCCACGCACGATAAATTTCACTGAGTTCATCAGATCAAACATGCTCACCAGTGCCACAACACGATTTTACACTTACCTTCGCGGATTGTCAGAGTTGTGACCAGGATTGGTAGCCAAAACATCGCTTAATCTTCAGTACAACTTTTCCTCTGTAATGTTTGTTATCATATTTCAGAACCGATTAAATAGTCCAAACTTTGTCGAAATTTCACACTGATCTTCCCACCTATGAAATGTAAACAGGATACGCTGACTCAGAAAGGTATCGTGTATCAGAGACTGCGCGCAACAATTAAGGCTAATATTGTATAAGACATTAGCAAACAATGTTCGCTTTGTGTAAATAAAATTTGATACTTTCCGTTTTTGAAAACGAAGTTTTTTGTTCTTACTTATACGATGTGTTGTGGACGATATAGTAAGACAGAATCGGGACTGTAGGTGGCAGCAATAATCAGGTGCTCTTCAATGAGATGACTGAGCACGCCTAAGTTAGAGAAGAAGCAATCATCCAAGCAGGATTAAACAGATGATACGGTAAAATCGAACACAGACTACATTGGAGGTTACCGACAAACTGATATGACATACAAGTGCAATCGAGCATGCGGCGGGCTGTCATAAAACATTTTGTATATCTGTCAATTTGTTAGCTTGTGTTGGCTTAGTGATGAATGACTTTGGGAAATAAGCCTCCTACTCACACGTAACGAGAGTACATACTCATGTGTTTGTCTTAGACGGTGAGTACATTCATTTCACTGATTTTGCTTCCTAATTTAGTGTTCCGTTTTCCTTCATGTTCGTGTGGAAGTCAGCCATCAGTTTGAATTACTGATATGCAGATAACCCTGATGATGACGGCTCCATTAACAAAAAGGTACGCGCCTAGTGCAGTGCGGGTTGAGTTTGTACAGAATGTGGGCACACAATTCAGTGCGTTTCCCTGCATGACAAGCCTTTCCCGCCAGGATAGTGATGGGAATAGACAAGCTTAACTTAGAGCAATCCAGGTGGCTAGGTTCGGCGGTTCTGAGTGTAGGCAGTGCTCAACGTGGTGTATTAGGTAATTGGATTGATGTTGCTGTGGCCGTCACCGAAAACACTGAGTTGGTTAGAAGGTTTTCAGTCGGTACTGCTGTCCGTTCTACTGACTTACATGTTCCATCTGTGAAAAGTCGCGTACGGTTATCCGGTATTGCAAGTGACCAATGTTAACTTGCAGACTGCTGGCTTTCACGCTGCTAACGATTACTCTCTGCGTGCCGTCCACGCAAGTTGCTCGTAACTTTATCGCGTGTCAAAAACCTATAACGTTTACAATTTATTGTTAGTGTTATTGTTGTTATTGGTGGAATGGACCGTTGGACAGACACACTTCTGTGGATCGACAGTACGCGTGTGATTCTACAGAGAACCCGAAACACTGGAATGGAAATTTTATACTGTACTGTTCTAATCCAAACTTAACTGGTTAACACATAGAAGACGAAATAGTTTAGGAGAAAACAGTACCACTGAAGAAGTAAAAAAACAAACAGAATGAAAATCTCATGAGAAATGACCTATCAAACGAAAAATGATGCATAAGCGGTCGGATGGGTCTTTAAAAGTGTGGATATGGAAAGTATACTCATTTACCGATGAGTAGTAGTAGTAGTAGTAGTTGAACATCACTCACATTTGATCACAGCCTTCGCATTCGGATAGACATTCCAGCCAAGCTATTTCGAAAAAAGCACTATACTCGAATTTCGTTTTCATTAGAGCTCATCAGTAGTGCATATCTTTGCCACAAGCGAAAGTGGTCGAGCGTTCAGATTGGATAATTTGGTCGTGCCTAATGTGAGGTCACTGGGGCAGTAGTCAACAAGGTTGCCTCATAAAAGCGTGGCCAGAGTTCAAATCCAAACCGTGGCAAGGATATGCACTACTGATGAGCTCCAATAAGAGCGAAACTCGAGCCTGGTGCTTCTTTTTGTAAGAAGCTGACGGGAAAGTCTATATGCTCAGTTAATTGCTCCTGTGGAACCAGTTACGTGTGTCACACGACCAGGCGCTTATCTGAACGTATCCGTGGCCATCATCCAGCTTGGATCAGTATCGGACAATTACTGGCGCAATTGTTGCACACCTCGTTGATACACATTATCTTTTCGTCCGATTTACCGAGTCCACGGCATTCGCTCAGAAGTTGTCAAATGCCGAATTTTGGCCACGGTTGAAGTGATCGAGATTCGACTGAGTCATCCACCCTCGTGCACACAGAAGTGTTTTGAAGTCGCCATGGCGAGCCACGTGCATTACCAGCGATCGAAACGCTATGGTTCCAGTTACGTCATAATTGTGACCTAATCGTATCAATACGTTGTCTCCGTGTTTGTCTACGGTGTGTTTTACTTCACTTGAGCTTGCTATTTGTTCTTGTTCGCTTCGCCTTGATAACTCTGTTTCATATAAATGTTATGTAATTGGCCAGATGATGAATAACCGAAAACAGGCTTGTTCGTCAGATCACCTTTCTGAAAGTGAACATCGTTGAAGGAAAGAAATGTAAGCAGTTACAAGCAACCATTCTATAGTGTTGAGGCATGTCAAACGAGGTTGAAGAAACAACAGAAAGCCCACACAATAATTGAACGTCATACCCATATCACCACTGGTCAGAGACTGACCAGGACCTAAAGAAGTGCCACCTCATTTTCAGCGCCTGTGAAAGAAGTGGGATACAAGAACATGTTTGCATTCACGATGAGTTAAATTCATTTCAGATGTATCATAGGTAAATGTACCCCCGGTTGTCCGCGTTCGGAATCAACGGTCTCAGGTCGTCAAACTGTTGCATATCGTAATGCCAGCTCAACTGTACGCGCAGGAACTCACATGAAACAGACGGAATCATGTGAAAGGAGATGACACGAATATTATGTGTTCGGCCTTTTTTCCTGAAGAAAAAACGATTGAAAACGACTCAAGGTAGTCACCCTGATATTGAGGATCCCTTTTGGGAATGAACGATCCAGGAGACGTAAAGATGATACGTAGGACGAGAATGAAAACACATTCCGGTGTTCGTGTAAAATGTTCGGTCAGTTCGTTTTTGTAGTGAACCCCATTCAAAGAGACTTCAAAAACAGCTTACTAAGTGACGCGCAATCGGTACAACGAGAGATGCATATGATTAGTTTTGTGTGAACATTGGCTCAATGACTCTAGTGATATGTCACACAGGAAATACGAGTGGCACTGGTTATGGAAGTATTAGCAAGTGTGCCTCGCGCCATTGGGCTACAAGTTACTATGACCGAATTCAGGTTATGTATGCACTCCAACAGTCATCTGTGGTTTGAAAAGCTACTCAGTGACAGGCGCGGTATTCAGTCTTCTAAAACTGCCAGAACAATGATATTGTATGTGTAGGATAACCAGGGCGGTCTGCAGATTAAGTTAGTCGTCTGGTGTTGTTTGGAAAAGCGTTCAGAAGGAGTGGAAATGTAACAATAGACACTGCGATCTGTCGGACTTAGAAACGAGATAAACGAAGACGTTAAATTTGATCCGTGATAGGATCTAGGGGGTATACCTTCTGAAGTCCTGAACCCCTAAAGAATCTCCAGCAGCCCAAAGTAACTTAGTCTTACTTGAAACCCTCTTTCGAGGAAGCTGGCTGTTACGTGCGAAACTAGGTGACAGTTCATTAACACAGAATAACAGGCTCTTAATTTATATGAGGCTATATACATGGGAGAGACACTGTCAACGACGCACGTGCAAAACGAAAATCATAGACAGAAAACAGAACTGATCGACCATAGAAATTTCCATTAAAGTGAGTTTACTTGGTAGGTGATTCCAACATACACTAACGGACTACCCCGTCCCATACAGGATTGGGGTACGGCTACACTCTGTGTCGAGTTTATTTGTAGGAACTACAATGTAAAGTGCTCGACTGATCGTTGTCGGTTTAAAAAAATTTCCACCACACAGACTTTTGTAAACCCTCGATTCAATACACTAGTTCGTCCACGGTATAATAATGTGATTGATGGAAAATCAGATTCTTCTGCTTAATGTAATTGGCATGGCAAATCTTGGTCCCGAAAATAAAGTTGCGACCCCCGTTAACTGTACCAAAGACAAACCAAAAGACGAGTGCAAAAGACAACTTTGTTCCGTTTCAGCAACGTGTGCATAATGACCTACAAACACTCTCGAACCAGGAGCTCGAAGGACAGATATAAAAACTGTAGTTTAGGTCACTAGGTCATCAATGAGCACAACGGAGTAAAGGCCAAACAGTCGAAAATAGCGAAGTTTACCTGTCACCTATTAACGACAGTTCCGCTTATTCTGAGTGAACAGAATCGATTTCTCGAGGGATGAGGCGGTTTTGGACGACAAACTTCTCTAAGGTAAATCTTCGTCTGTCTGTCCATATTATTAGACTTCACATATAGCGCCATGCAGTCAAATTCATACGTATTCCTATGCATCTCTCCGTCAAAAAGCTATGCACAGGAAACATGTAGATCGAATCCACATGCTAGTTAGGCATCAGCACGATGTGCTAAAAGATGAGAGGAGTTTCCAAGCTTACCAGTTGTATGCTTAGAAGTAAGCCGGTTCAGTTTCACTGTCATCACATAGCACCCATCCTTTCGATTGTTGGTTTTTCCTGGTCGATTGCTTCCACTGAGACATTTAATCTGCCGTGCCGGATGAAACATGTCAACAGCGAAAGTACAGTTGCTTCATCAAAATTCGAAACATATTTCACCCCATATCCTCTTAACCCTACACGTTAAGCGTCACCAGCATACCGATGATAACCTTCTCCGGACAAATTTAAAGGTGTCCCGAAGCACAGACTTGCTTTGATTTTGGTGAACGTGGACTGTGTAATCACTCCGAGTACGCACATGGTGGACTGACAATGTCAGTAAGACGATCAGTGGATGGCAAGACTGACGATCTCTCATTTACATTAGTTATTCATGTTTGCTGTTTGCTGTAGGCATTAAGGTAATCTTTTGCCTATTTCTACTCGTAACTTGTTTCATGCCCATCGAAACACAAGATCAAAGGAGCCAGCGTTTCTTCGATTAGGCCACCTCAAAGGGTTTGACTTATCGAATTTTTTATCTCACTGCCCTGTTACTGAGGCAAATGTGCTTCAAACTTTGCAAGAAGAATGGCTTACCTCAACCGAATCTTCCGAAAAGAATAGAGTACCTAGTGAGTTTGCAGGGACTCTTCAACTGGGACGGTATTATTAATACCTACCCGGTTGACGTGACTATCACTAGGGTTTGACAAAATGTCAGATACGGCTTCAGGCTGCTGAGATTTTGTCAAAGATTATCAGCTGAACGCCAGAAACATCCAATAATTCAGACACAACATATTAAGTGCACTACTGAGAGTTCACAACACTTTCTGCGATTCCACCAACTTGCTTCCAAATGCTCTAACACAACACCCACTTGACTAGTACAGAATACAGTCAGGAATGTGCGTAAATTCTGTCAGTTCAAGGAGCGACAGTGTATTGACTAGCATATGCTCATCTTTATGTATCATACTGTATAAACCAACGGCGACCGCGGCGCCAATCAGTTCTAGACAGAGAATCGATAACTAACTGTAAGATTTTTCACACGCCCTCGCACAATATGTGAGAAGCAGTGCCATGGTAACATCCACAGACATTAGTAAACAGGTACACCTTTGAACTTATTAACAACTGTGGTTGGCAACTGTATAGAAAATGCATCAACTTACGAGCAATCATTCCAAATTACAACTTTGATGCCAATTCCTTGAACACCAGTTTTTCACATCTACAACCGACCTCGAGCAAAGCCTGGATAAACTACTTCCGTGATCTCCCTACTCGTCAATTCTTCTCATGCTGACCATAAAGCACATATAACAAACAGAATATCACAACAGATCTCTCTTTGGTCCTCCCGTATTGCCCATCTAGATATTGGTCTCATCCGCTACGGTGGATTACAATCGACCGGTAGATTATAACATCGCAGTTTCGAGTACGCACTGGGAAAATAGAAGTGCTGAATCCATCCGGATAATTACTTAATCAGCATGATAGCGAATCTAAGCTGATTTGTAGAGAATTTAATCCAGTCAACTGGGGTCTTAACCCGGAAGTGGTGTGCGGTTTTTTTTCAGTTTGACACTGTATTGATGGATCAGACACAAACGTGGGTAATCAGACTCCCACTGTGATAAAAACAACAGTACCTCACTTAAAGCACGGTTAATCTTTGAAATCGCTCCCGTCATCATGTGACACTCATCCATGAAACAGTTAATAATTGCATGGTCTGAAATTACACACATCTGCTGAATGTCTCTTAGTTCGGTGCATCGCCGAAAATCTAACTTCACACAATTATGGGGAAGGATTAAAACTGTCAGGTGCGAGTTTGTTAAACCTCACCTATTGTTAATATGCCACCAGAGTTAGGCTACCAGGAGAAAACAGAATACGCTACGGAATTCAGCACAGAACTTCCACTTCACCCTAACCTCTTAAACTTCATCGGTTAACGCGATTCTATTCGCGAATAGTGGTAAATTGACAAAATTCGCAAGGGTTTTTAGCTCACGGAAACATAAACACCAGTAACTATGAATGGTGTTCGGCGCACTTGAATCACATCCTCAACTTCTCTTGCCTATATCGATTGACAAGAGACGTTTCAGGCGTTGTCACAGGTGACGTTTAGATTACACAAACTTTTTGTTTGTATCTAGTGGTGTACACCAAAAGTCGTTCGTGTTTGTTTGAATTAGGTTGTCAATTACTTCCATACGCCTGTCTAGAACACAAAATAGATAGACTTTAGAAAGTTTTGCTTTTAGCACTTATTGCATATTTCTGCTACACTTGAAGTCAGCTTCTTAATGTTGTTACATAACATTCAAGGTCTTCGTAACTGGATTGTCTGCTTGTAATCTCTTGGTGGAATTTTCGAAGCGATGATGGGCATCAATAAACTGGCCGTCGCCTTAATCACACAATTCAAGTACTAGTTCGTACAACTTAAACATGCTGAAACAGACTGTTTTAGTCACATCAATCCCCCCCAGGGTCACCTAAATTCATTCAACCCAGAGTTGTGCTGACTGCAGACGACTGACTTCCATTACCATCTCATTGTTCCGATACACACTGAGGTTCATGCTTACTATATCCCACTAACAATCCTAATTCTTTGGTTTCTTCTGCCTTGTTGACGCACTATACGCTGAGGGTCTCGTATGGTTCTGAAACCAAATTTAGAACGTCTGTTTTTCTTCTTTACACCACCTAGGTTCCAACAAGACATACTTCTATTTTGAACTACTTCTTGTTTCATATTTCACCTGTTCTTATTCCAGTCTTGATCTGATTATGTTAGTCTCTCTATTTTCTGTCTCCGAGAGATACGGGTTTTATTATTCATACTAGCCCACCACCTGGCTAACCAGTGTTGGTCGGCCGGACCAGCGGGGACTGGACTCACACACCTCCTCTCTTTGCGTTCACACTGTGTCGGTAGAACCACATATGGTGCAGCGAAGGCCATTTAAGTTGAGGCCTGCGAAAGGCCGTCTTCTATTTTTCATCGGTGTGACAGGTTCGTCACAAGAGCAGTGGCAAACAAGTGGCTTATTTAGCCGCTCTCCGACTGGCCAAGTGTGACCTTGACAAACTACTTGCTTCACTTCGTATTGGCTACGATACCTGGCCGTTTTGGGCGCCTGTGTGTATCATCTAATCAATAGGACGTGGTGCGGTAATACATGTTCTATGTCTCTACTCAGGTTACGGGCCGTGTGCGTCTTCTACTGCGGCGTCGTGCTATCGATTATCAAGTCTTATTAAGGCTAACCTTGGATCGGCTGCCTCCGACCGTATGGGTGTATACACAACTGTATATGCCTTCATACATGTGTCCAGTTCCAGTGTAGGAGGTATATGTTAACGTGATGCGGTACACGCATCAAGCTCTACTCCTCACCTCCTAGAAGCAAACCACATCCATTATTCCTTAGAATTTTCAGATCGCACCAATGGTAATGAGCTAGTTTGAACCGTTTTAATTTCTAATGTAAGGTGACAATCGTGAAATCTCCTAGTTGTTTTATTCAAGATTCCGTATGGTTATACATCGCAGAACGCAAACTTTATTTTCAGTTCAAAAGGTCAAAGTAGATTGTTTCTTACCTTCCGTGTAAAAAACCGAGTTACTAGCTAAAGCATGTTGAATGTACCTGCCTGACAACACGCTGTTTGTTTGTATGTAGTCTGATAGGCTGTTTACGTCTTTCTAGCTAATGCGCCTATTTTTCTCGTGTGCTGAAATCGATCAGTCGTTTTTGATTTGCCTGCAAACGAACAGACATCTATCATAGCCACAAAAGGTCTTGAAAGGGATAATTCGTAGACAATTTGTCCAAAGGATTACCATCAAAATGGCGGTTGGTTGTGAACTGATAATTTGTCAACTATTCACAATCGGTGCGTTCGAGACTGTAGCACCAGTGGTGTTAAGAAGACTCAACTATATTAACACTGCTATCCACCAGTAAACTGCTGGTTGTTGGGGTCAATCGTGGGATGGTTTATTTTCACCATACCTCTTTTTTGAGTGTACTTCTCACTAATGTGAAGGGTATACAGTGCAGATACTAAGATATATATGTATATATATGCAGTATGACAACAAGAAAGTCATCAACCTCATTAACACAGGCAGCAACAACGACAAAAATAATAACTTTGCTTTCATCCACTTTTGGGGATTTGGGAATTGTGGAAACATTCAACAACAAATACCAAAGTACAAAACTTTCAAGCCAAGCTTCCAACATATAATTGGTGGTAGAAAAACACAGCTAACTCACAGATGCACTTTATCATTTCACTTCTAACGTGGTTCAACTGATGAGAAACATTGCATAAGTTGAAAGTCTGAGGAAAAAACATGAATGAAAGTGGATTAGTATTTCTTGTTATTTTTGGCTGGTGTTGAATTGACACATTGACATTTTGAGAATTGTACCATACTATGCTTTGTGTAGAAATATCAGGGGGTGAAAGACCAGCCCATGTGAAATAGTACATAAGTTGATTGTATAAATTTTTCAACATGCTGCTCAACTGAATCAGGTAATACATGTGTGCAATGAGGTTAAGAAACAGTGCATGGTTTGTAGCGGTTGAGTTTCAGTAACGCTCTATCTTCCAGACTGGGAGCAGTTGGTATGTATTCTTGAACGTAGTCTTCTACTTGGGTGCTAACAATTGAGACAGGGAAGCTGCAGGTGGTTATTTTGCGCCCAAAAGTAATGATTATCTGTGACAAAGAGGAAATAATCAGAATGGAAATCCAGTTAGCCCAGGCTAATGCGAAATGGCGTGTTACCAGAAATCATAGTTTGTGAGAGTGTAAGGTCTATAATTGCGATGATGCGTTACCATAGGCATACGATTAAAAAACCTTTTGGTTATCTGCAACATTTTGTAGTCCTGCTGCACAATCTGTGGAGAAGACTTACTGGACTCACGTTCGTTTATCTTCTTGCTTGTGAAACTGTTTAGAAACTGGTACCTTTTTAGATCACTGCCTCCAGTTCCTTTACAACATTCACGCTATACAGCTGACAAACCTACCGCAATGGTTGCCATCAAGGTAGGGATTTAGCATGACTGTATGTGCTGTAGGTACTATTTTACCATCTGTCTACGTCGATGCTGGAACCATTACCAGCGGACTGACCATCATATCTTGAAACAGTTGAGCTAGCATGGATCAACACATCGGTGAACTGCATTCACTCACTCTGTGACTTTTCCATCCAAAAGAATATTTACTTTAACTAGTTTGCTGGCCTGGTTCGATACTCCCTTTAACTATTCACAGATGGATTCGGTTAGCCAAAAACTAGTGGGAAGCAGTAGATATTTAGAACAGAAGATATATAACCGCAAAACTTTATCATCGAGATGTCTTATTTGTCACGAAGAGGCGCAGAAGTTCTGACGGAACTTTACTTAGTTTTACCTCCCTCACAGAACTGTTCCGAGTTTTCTTTCTACTACCCAACGGCAGTGCTATTTTGCGATTGGATTATCGTGGATTCCACCGTAAAGACAGATTTCCTGTCCACGTGAAACTTCGCTGGTCCCAGTGGGCGGTTATCGTGTTTGGACATGTGTGCTTGCGCTCTTTGTGCCACCGAAGTGACAGAGCCCTCTTTCCTAAACACCGCAGCCTAGACAGCCAACTGAAAACCAGAAACAGAAGAGAATCGATGACCGTATGAATCCGTATCATGTTATGTCATCATGCATGTATATATATATATACCTATATATACCAAAGCCGTGCACGAAAAAGCTCATCTACGCTTTTAGTTACGAGTTCCAACGAGTGGTCTAGTTGGGCGTTCTGTTCAACAAACCAAAAGTGGATTACAATCATGGTAGTCTAATCAGTCGAAGGCATGTGTTTAATTTTTAGGCAGTGTAGATAATGATCACATTTGTAAGTTTGAGCACCCATGGGCTACTCGAAAAGAATAGACAGAGGTCACAAACTACGGTATGACTTCATTTTGTGCACTCTTGTCATTCATAGACGTATGACTAGTATGGAACCTAAAACAAGACAAGTACAATGTTTGGAAATACAAATCGGGTGCGATCGTGGGTAATAGTCAAGTTAAACCCACAGAAAACATAGATTGACTGCCAGTTGGTTTTCAGCACATCGAACCGGCTGTTGACAGCCGATCAATAAAGTTTCGGTGTAAGTGAGAATGTGTGAATTGTGAACATTCATCAGGGCCGTAAATGGTGATGCAGTACTAGTGTCGTGACTTGTGATAGATAGTTGTTTTGTGGTGGATGAAGCGATGTTTTGGCTTCGCTGAATGCTACACTACAAGGGGTGGACCAATGTATCTCTGAACCGCTTCGAGGTATGCTGCTTGATCGTGGTTTCAGGTATCCTTTCGGTACTATCATTTTTGATGTTTCCGCAGCTGCAGGAAAACTGACAGACACAACGGTGGATTGAAAACAGTGTTTCTGTTTTGACCAGCATAGAAATATCTTGGTCCTCTGTGTGAAGAGAATAAGTTTAGTTACCTTATACTCAGTTTCGAAATGACGCTGATAATGTTTCCAAAACTTTTTATCCGCCTGTCACCTTTAGTGTAGAATATGATGTAGACAAGAGTTTTATGGAGCTCCACAATTACACGTTACTAGGGAACCAGTTCACTCCAGTTCGGGATAAAACGTCTCAGAAAATTGTTAAAACGATGGGTTTTATACAATACTGTTTGCTCAGTCGGCCTTTGAAGCGTATTCATGAAGCCGCATAGAACAGCATAGTTACCAGTGACGTTCGACACGAGACAGCAGCAAGACTCCAAAATTCTTGCGTCGTCTCGTCCACACTGATTTGTCGTACAGTGTACGTTCACTGGATCCACCTGAACGACGTCCACTCAAGGTATCCAAGAAAAGTGCGCTGTTCTGTCGTTCATATTCAAATGTTACAGAGTTGAGTGGGCGCAGTTGAAAATTTGTGGATAATTTGTCAATTTGTTCTTTATTTTGTCCAAACCTAAACATGTCGTCGATATACCATTTTTACGACTTCAGCTGCTGAAACAATGGAAAGATTTTCTACTCAGCTTTAGCCATGACCACATCAGTTAAAACTGAGCCTAGTGGGTTCCAGGTTATTGTATCAGCCTACACGATTACCCTCGATATGTTCTGAAAGGTCTCGTATCCAGTAACACTTAGTGGCTGATGTAGTGGTTAGAGTTTTCGAAGTGTTTAACACGAAAACGGAATAGTATTTTCTCATTTTGATGTACACGTATTTATCTTGGCTCACCAACTCTTTTGTGTTTGTTAATTTTTTTTCACTCATAGAGAATTGCCATAATATCTATTCTTTTGGAGTTCGGCGTATTCGGCTATTTCCACATTATGCATATTCGCTGTTCCTAATTTCAGTCGGGTCATCGATCTACTCGATATGTCCTAAGGAAGAATAATCTGATCGTGTTTGTAGAAGAAACCGTAACTGTACAGTCTTCTCATTATATATATATATATATATCGGTAGGAAGCCAAACGTAATCTACTACATGATCGCCTAAATCGCTGAACCCATTAGATGATGAAATATCACCGGGTTTTCGACGTGTTTCACAGATGACACATCACAAACTTCAAATCGGTCCTCCATTCACGGAATGGATGAACATGTAGCGAGTGCAATTTCTGTTTTTGTTTTCAGCGAAACAAACTAGTCAGTTTTTCTCGAAAGAAGTAAACGTTATTTCCTGGAACCGCGCTGAGTAGTTGTGTACTATTTTACGGGCATCGTTTAAACACCTACTTCATCTTTGTTTACCATATTGTCAGTCCCCAACCATAATCAATACTCCTGGAACTGATGAGTTAGCTGATAAACGCTTGGCTATCATAAAAAATGTTGGTGGTTCAAAGTTCGATCATACTGTCTTTATGTGTAGAGTGCAAACATAGACGAGGACTTTCATAAAAGACCAGCATGAGTTTGAGCATAGTAAGAAATAAGGCAATCGCCATTTCACATAATTGTGACTGTGACCAACAAACTCCAGCCATCCAAGTGTGTTCTAGCTAATGGGTGATATGTGCGCTGCTTTTGAGTCGAAACCACCTGGTTGTGATGGTAGGATAGGCAACCTGCTTCTGGGATGTAAAGTTTTTTGCTTCATTTCATGCGGACAGGTCTGACACCTGACCGAGTTGAACAAGACCTGGTCGCCGGAGTAAAAACTCAAGTTGATAGTGAGGTTATCTTAGAAACACCAGAAGAGTAACAGAATGTGGTCCAACATGAGAGATCATCTAAGCCAAATTAAGAGCACGCTGTCATTTTGTTACTGAATGTTACTCCTCAGGGTGAAAGAAAGAGATTGCTAGCAGAAGCCTACCACAGGTTCCAAACTAGTTGATTTTCATTGGACGGATCCCAAAGCGAGCTATCACTCTAACAGCTGTTGCCATTCTGCAAAATTTGGAAATGAATTTCGACCCCTAATCACGACAGGGAAAACGTTATCAAGACACGCGAAACTGTTGTCCCCACAAATTGAACTAGAAGACATTGTGCTAGAAGACATGCTACTCTTACGGAAATTAATTCCGCTAGATGTTATCGTTCAATCGGAATCAAAATTCAGTTGCGTGGTGATCCGAGAAACTCGAAGAAACCCAGTTACCGACCATCTTTAGAAGCTGAAGCAGATGTGTAGAATTCTGTAACGAATTTCACATTGGGCATTGAAACCGTCCCACAGGATAACTTTGACAATAATTTGCTGCATCCTTGTAAGCACATAAACTAAGGGATTGAAGTTATTTAGCGGCAAAAACGGATGACCGACTTTTTGCTCAGGCATTCTATTTAAATTCACAGGAGTTTGTCTTGGACTGTACAATACAGGACAACAATTTTCGTCACTAGTGCTTCCGGATTCCGAAACAGTCACAGATAATAAACCTATCATTTAACTTGATTCAGTGCAACAAGTTGTCAGAGGTTGGGTGGTTAATGATACTGGTTGTCTGTGACTGGTCCATTTCCGGATGCAATGAGTGATCAATTGAAAATCTTGCTCCTGATCCAAATAAGAGTTAATCCTTTGCAAGCCGTAATAGTAATTGATGAGATGTGTGTGTGTGACGGAGCCGAAGTATGCAGATTTTTTGGGCTTTGTTTAGGGTATTTTATTTAAACGATGATGGAAAAACGCTTAAAAATTTTGAGGATACATCTTGGAGAACCTTCTGCCTAGCATACTTACTCGCACATAGTATGAAATTCGAATATCATCCATATTAATCTGCGGAATCGTCTGTACTGGAACTTCAATGGTGAGCATGCATCCAGCAAGCCGTCGATGTCGAGACAAGTTTGTCAGCTCTCTTGCCTGTGAGTACTGATTGTTGAGGACAGTCCCATCCATTGTGTTCACACCTGATTGTCGCGAACTGTGAAGAATAACTGTGCGCTTAGCTGTAGTTTCCGCCTTCTCGGTGAACGGAGATTGAAAACCTTCTTGTAAATGCACTGTCGCAGACTGAGCACGTAAAACTACATTGGGTGGATATTTTGTGGCCGCATACAGTGATTTCTCATCATCCATCTTCATGGATGGGACATGAAAGATCTGCAACAGTAATGCCTTCACTGTTTTGATTGATCCTGGTCTGTTTGTCAACACGTAGAAGTGGAAAGAGTCGCCGTCTTGAACGACCAGACTATCTGCCTGTATCGTAAATTAGAGTGAGGCTTCAATTATTAGAGCTACTGTGGTATGAATATATATATATATATATATATATATATATATATATATTCCGATAGTTCTGTCAGCTAAAGCCTGAGGAACAAGCCATTGATTACGGGTGTTTAACTCTAACGTGGAAAATATATCTACGCAACACAATCAGCTTGTGGACAATGAAAGTGCGTGTTTGGTGCCAACCAACGATAGTGCCTTGAGGCTGTGAAATTACAGTGTGTATCAGCTGCTAGAACTGTGTACCGTATTATGGTCCGGTGTGTTCAGTCACTGTTATTGAGCGCAGACCAGATCAGTACGTTTTTGACGGTGAACATGGATTCATATGACCTTGAACGGTCGGCAGCACAAAAGAGGGAGGATAATCGAGGCCAAGAAGACTTGGGTAACGTACCTTGTGTCCACGGTCAAATGATAGGTATCGATGTACAGACTTTCAATCCCAGTTTAGCCCAACTTAAACGATATTTAGACCCCAGCTATCTTATTGTGGCCACATGCCTTCACGACTTGTGTACACCGACAGACTCCTAGCCACTTTTCATGCACTTTAGTCAGCGTTGATTAACAAGTGGGCACACTTGCAACAAGAATACCACATATTACATAAGCATGACAATGGGATCGAAACAAGAATGTTTAGCACAACGTGGTGAGGTTGTCCCATTAAATTTTGGCATACGCGTGCTACTAAGACATCGCCTTTTATAAGGCTGCTCGGCCCTGTACAAAGTTGGCGACAGCTTGTAAGACGCCGGATTATGTTCATCAGAGCACAGGTGAGGCTCACAGTCGTTGGTAGCCTACCTTTAAGGCGGCCACCGGATGGGGTCGAAGAGGAATGGCCAAAAGGTGACTACCACGTGTTGAAAATGGCTAGTGGCGAGATAAGAACTGGCTGTGTTAGGCGAACGTACGATGCAAAGGCCCTGAGATTTTACAACTCAGCATTATCATTGACGCAAATAAACCCAAATAATACAATTAAGAATTACTTGTTCAAGTCGCCAGGGAGTGCTGTAAAATGTGTGATGGATCAGTATATTTTTGGTCTGGATTCCCCCGATTAGTTGGATTACTATGGTCTTCTCCAGGAGAGAAGAGTACATAACTTGGAGCACATTTTCAAATCAACCATCCTGAGGTACTTCAGGTTTCTATTGTTCCCGTTTACAGACCATAACGCACTATGGTTTTTTACTTATTAATGGGGACTACGCACCAGTACCAATCAAGGACATGCTGCATACTCTGAATCAGGTGATCTAGCTGTTATGAGCTAAGAACGCGGATGGTACAAGGACCGTTTATTCAGAAAACACCAATACGTGGGCTACGCGCTGTAACAGGACTACAAACGAAAACACTCATCTGCGTACGACACTGATATCAGAACGTCACGGTTGCCACGGGCACCAACGCTCAGTACCTTTATGCACCAAGAAATATTTTATGCCATGGTGCTTCTTTGGTATTTTTCCCGCTGCTAATTCGATGTCGAAATCTATGCCCCTACCTCACTACTGAATAATAGTGGTGTGAGTAGGATAGTGCTACCGCTCGTCCTCACTACACAGCGACTGCACTCAAGAAAGCTCTGCACCGTTCAAGCAACCGAATACTACAATGAGACACTAGGTCAAATTCCCTATCCATTATCATCCATAAAACTGTTTCTTGTTTAAAAAATCCCCAATATTAACAGGTTCCAGCAATTTATTCCTATGGCGTTGAAATCGATTAGCTCAATACTCATCGTTAGTTATGGGAATTCAGACACTATACCTATCTGAACAGTCTCTTCTCTGGTGGAGGTCGAAAAAGCCAAGGTAGAAAGGCAACAGCTAATTTCTGGGCGTTTCTTATATGATCTTTAAGTGTACTGTACGGTTTTTAAGTTAATGTAAGATCTCTTACTAAGATCTCTTACTAAGGCAGACCCAGGTGGTCTTAATGAAGTTTAAATCTAGTACATATGTTGGTCAAACAATGGAGGGAAGTATTCGGTTCACATTAAACCGCTGGACCACAATGTGGCAATGGGGAAAGAGTCAGTGGTCCACCATAATAGATAACAGCGACAAAGTAGTCAAATACAAACAACTGATTCCTTGAATGAACTGAAATACTACAATGAAAAGATACGGCTCAAGTGATGTTCTCTAAAGTTACGTTTCCCACGTTCCAATCACATATGAGCAGATAACTAGGGTTGGATATCCAAACAAAAACCTACAGGGTTTGTGCAGTATATAACGGGGCCGAGCTAACAGATAAGATAAACACTAGAAGAGATGGATGATAAAAATTAAAGAAACTTAAAGCTGCCGACTATTGAAGTAATCTTAACGTAATAACAAATTGTTTTTGAACAAATGGTAGGGATTGGCATTAACTGACAGAGTATCTGTAATGTGGGGGAGGATGGAAATGTTGGTGAGTGCAAACGATTGTCACGTATGCTTACCATAAGACACACGTTTGTCATTAGCAAGTGGTTGACGCTTTCCAGGTTTCACTTGACTGGAATAATTGGCGTAGGGAGGCAGAAATTTTGTGCAAACTGTTTTAGGGCCCACATACAGGGGTTGTGGATTCTGATGGCAATAGCCCTGGCCGCTAACAATAGTCGCATTCCGACAGTCCCAAATTAGGTTTGAAGAACGTTATGGACGATGCTTCATCCAGATCCATTTGACTGCCAATGTCATTCAAGTGAGGGCCGATCGTATTGGAAACAAATTTTGTTGAACCGTTGCAAAGCCATTTCGGGAGTCTTCACGACAGCTGCCTCGTGGTTCTCCCAACATTCTCGTAACGGTTCGCGGAAGTCCATTTCTCATCTAAATGACACTGGTCACTGGATGGATCCGGATGAAGCCTCTTGAGTCATCTACAAGGTCCGTCAGCCTTACTCCAGTGCTGTCAGAGCACTATTGTTTACAACGGCTATCGTCATCAGACTCCACAACCCTAATCTTAAACTCCCCAAATCCAACTTCGCCCGGTATTATTGGTCTACTACCTTTCCTAATTAAAGTCGCTTCTTATACTCTCCTAGAAACCCAGTCATCATTAGCAGCAGAAGGCGAGAGTCTACCGCTGGGTGGTCAGATGCTTACGTTGCAGGTCCTCTATTAAAGATAAAGCTGGATTTGTCCGTCAAATTAAATCGCTTCCCATGAGGTTGGGCTGAATACAGGGCCCCATAACATAGTTTACGTCTATCTTACCAGTTACTCTTGTCAGAATACACACCATTATATTTCACGTCGTCACAGAGCATTCTCAGAGGTATATGTTCACTGAAAAAGATCTTTTGGACAGCGCACGTAAAACCTCGATCACGGAATTATCGAGTGGATTGAAATGACTGGACAAGCTGAATACTGTCCATCTGAGATCGTAACCGCTCGTTTTGATAACACGGTTTGGTTAGGTTAGTTTGAAGATCATGGAGTGTTAGTTAACAAGCTAGCTTCACGCTTGCGAGAATCGGGGTAAGAAGTTTGGTCCGGACCAAGTTGTGCATTACTGATGAGCACTAATAGGGACACTATTTTACAATTATGGACCGCTTAAACTGTTTACCGTATGGGAAAGCTCAGACGACTGTGTGGAGCTTTCGATTTATAACAGTCAAACTTCCAAAAATTCAGTCAAAAATTAGTTACACTGCACACCGCAGTTGTTGCAACGTTCTCAGGTATATCTAGTTAGTCGGAAGGAGATTCGGTTTATCACGCACAAAGACCTGTATGCCAACAGAATCTAACCACTTAGTTCCGACCCTATTTTAATCGGTTTATTTTGGACTAAAAGTTATACTACTTGAATGGGCCGAGTATAATAACGAATTTGACCCAATTTATTCGTCTTACAAAGAAAACTAACTAATCAGTTTGATGATCTGGTGACGAGTGAACACCGCTGCTTATACTAATAATTGAGCTTGCAAAATATGTTCCAGTCGCCGCAAGTAAGGGGGAAAACGTCATAGCCGTTAACTTGCGTCGCTTTAGTGAAAGGTCCTTAAATTACAAGACTTGAGCAAGTGAACGAACAAGACATTCACAGTTCTATCCAGCCACCATCTCAACGGATTTTTTTTTGTGAAACCGTGGGCGCTCAAAATTAGGTGACCGAATACGGTAACAAAACACAAATATACAGAATACTTATTTATTTTTGACTCAGTAGTTCACATCTATGCACCAACACTACTTATCACTTTTGTTGCTGTTCAGTTTGTTTCAATTGACCTTGTAGCAAAGCACCGAATTTGCTTTTTTTGTCTGTGTAATCGGTGAACGATGATATGTGAATCTTCCACCCAATCTTCTAGCAGTATTACACAATGTGCCTTGGGAAGCCACCCATAGTTCGACATGAATATCAGACCAAGACCACAAACCTTCCGATCACCTGTCACACGTTAGATGACCATCGCACATCGACTTTGAGAACGTCAAGACAGTCAGACGAAGTTTAAGCATTTCAGCTTGGTAATGCTTGATGGACTAAAGCAATCTGAGCTTGAACAACTTTTATGGGGAGCGGAGAATCGAGACGACACCGTGCGCTACTTCTGTGATGGTTGCCGACTCATTTGAACACTACGTTGGATGAAGACCACACAATAAAGAGAGAATAAGTAACATTCCCCATAAGTAAAAATAGGGTCTCAAGCTCTTTCTCTGTCTGCCATGGTCGGTGAGGCAGGTGTCGCATTTAAACAAGTGAACTCTGCTGTTTCGCTGACACACCGTTAATACACAGGGTGTGCGGATATATCCCTTATTGAGAAGGCACAATGAAAGACCACAAAATGGATTACGGCAGGTTGCGTACACTGTGTAGCCCTCGCCTCGCCCTCGCTCGCGGCCCATCACATGATAAGCCGTCGAGTCAAGGTGACGCTTGCTTTCCCATCCTGCTCATGCATGTCCACTTGTTCACCGGCCTTCCACACCCGAACGCACGCACGCACGCACGCGCTCAGCCACCGTCTGTGCACTCAGCCAATCGGAACGCTCCAACTTGTATTGATTCAGTGCGCTATTCGGGCACGCATGACTCGGTTGGACCGGGATCAGAACAGAGGGCAAAACAACTGAACAGAACAGAGCACAGTCCTGCCGACGGCCACGGCATTAAGCTTGTACACCAATCACCAACGCTAAAGATCCACTGACTTGACCTTTTCATTGACTATCATTGAAATATTATTTGTTAACGAGTACTCAAGCTATCATGGTTAAGATTCCATTGCACTTTTGAGTGCACGAATAACACGTCAGAGAAGAGTTAATCACAGAATGTGGGATCTTCCTTCAGACAATAGTTTTGTGGATGATCCCATCCTCCGAGAACTAGGCTTCGGTCTGGCCCAAAATACCCTCAGCAGTAACCTTACAAAAGTATAGTTTTAACTCAGAAATTTGACAGGGACCATCTCTTCGGGACCCACGCGGGTCCAATCTGGAACAGTCCACCAGAGTTTGTCGCAACAACTTCTGCATTGAATGACTTCAAGCACGGACTTCGTGCTCAGATTTTGGACGCCAATATTTGTACTTCAAAATCTGTGTGAGTGGGGACTTGCCTGTTACGGTTCGTCAGCCGCCGTTTGTTGTATGCCGATTGTAGCTTGTAATATGATTGACGTTTTGCGACTGGGATTCTTTTCCATCCATTTCCCCAAATTCTCCATCTTATCTTATTCTTGAAGACGTTCGGATCTGAAACCGTCTACAGACCTTTATTTTCTTCTGGACCGTTCAAGAAAGATTAACATTTACAAATAGTGTACCCAACATTTTTCTACCCTTAAATGCCCTGCAAACTAAGCGGATTACATCGGTCCGTTCGAAACAGAAAAATCTGTGTGAACACTGGCTTGTGAACTCATATTAAATTCGGTTCCGCAAACCACAGGAGGTTAGAGGGGCAGATGCTAACATATTTGGGAGTGTGATGTCGGGTGTGGGGATTGAGGTTTCTGCCGTCCCCTTAACGTTTGTCCGCAACTTGACGAGTTTAAGCTGTGTGACGCTTCGTTCAACGTTGACATGGCTAGCCTACTAGTGAATGTCGAGAATTATACTTGTTAAGATGCAGTTTAGTGATCTACTCACTTCATACTGTCTAAAAGGGTCTGGAATCGTGGGAATATGAAATAAAATCAAGTTGAACCAGTGATTAAAAAAGTGGTTGGATCACGCCAAAATTTGTGGATGGTGTATTCAGCGCGATGAACCATCTCATTCTGGTGCCAACTGGGTGGTTTTAGTGCAAACCTTGACTGGCTCAGCGTTCGGCAACTCCAGCTAGGAATTACCATTCTACTTGGTTTTAACACTAAAATTACCGCCAACACCTCTGTGCAGGCATCTACTAGTACGCAGGATAGGCGAGCAAAGTACACCTGTTCAAAATGTGGCCAGATCCGTAAGCTGAACGCTGGGCTGTCGGCGTATAGTCGTATACATCGACGCAGGAATGGTCTCATTCAACACAGAAGGCATGCACATCCCATCGAACCCAACTGTGAGAAACTCACATGCATGAAAGCCACCGGATTGAATTAGTCTCAGCAAGAGAACACCCCAAGCATAGTACATGTTTTCAACAAGGCTGAGCGAAATTTTTATGCAGTTGTGGCAGCTGCGATCAAGTGTGAGTGATGTTTAGTTGATCTACAGCCAAAATTCTCTACAACTTGCCAATTTGAAATCAGTATCAACCCATGGCTTTACATAATTGTTCCTTGACCTATTGCCACCATTATTAGTCACTTACTCAAAGTTAGCTCATTTTGGTTAGTCTGAACTCTTTCACTCGCTCATCTGGTTCAAGAAGACTTTTACTCAAAAAAGAAAAGTTGTCGGCAAAAATATTCCTGCGGGTTGTTGATATCCAAATTATTGGTGTAGGATGATTAAGGCATTTCTGTCGTCAGCTAAAATGTCATTCTTACAGACTCTTCAACAAAGGTTTTTACGTCGGACCGTTACTGAAAGAGGTGGAAAGAAATTTCACGAAATTTGTGGAGATTTCAAACGCTTTTGTGATAACCTGATGAAAACAGATACTTGCTTGTATTAACAGTTCTACACCATTCAAAACAAATGCCTCATTGATCGCAGGAATTGGGTCTCCTGTTGGAAGCTGTTTTGGCAGTGGACCACAACTTGCAATCTTCAGAGGAAGATTTTTCGTTCTTACAGTTGTACATTCACTCGATTCGTTGAGGCGAAATCCTAGTGTTGCGTAGAAAGCATACCTGTAGTCAACAGTAAATTGGATATGAGTAGGATGAAACAAAAACAGCAACCGAGTTTTGCAGATCAATTAGCAAGCAGTCATAAAGGCTAGTGATAACAGTCGAACAGTTTGAAACCTATTTTAATTAAGCAAGAAAACAAAGTTGCAAAAATCTTTAAAGTTGGGGTCACATTATTTTACAAAAGACAAAGTGGGTAGAAATTTATCAGATGTGTTTATAGCAAAGTATGCTGTACTGATCTGGTAAAGCGCGAAGCTACCGGTTCAAAGTTTATAATCAAATGCCACAGTCTGACCGTTTACGGAACGACTGTCAAGGCCGTTGACAGCAGTTGTCAACGCTGCTTAGATAAAGCGGAGAATGTGGCTGTCAAATCGAAGCGGATGCATTCAGAATCCTGCTACCATCACATCGACACAAACTAGCCAGCTGAGCTTTGCACACACAAGTTGCCTTAGCTTGCGGTGGATCTAATCAATTCCTCTGGTTGACTCAACCGAAATGAGCGTTTCGAGAAGGATGTGGTTGTATTATAACCTCTTTGTACGATTGTTACCGAAGTAATCATTTACAACAATGCACTAGTATGTTTGGAACTTGTCCTTTGGAGAAATTTGGAGAACGCACTGGGAGTCATTCGAAAACGGCTGTTGAATTTGATGATAGATTTCTCCTTTATCGACAAATCTCGCCGATGACCAACTTTCGTTTTTATCAATTTGTTAAAGTTCCCGCTAACGTTTGTGACGTGCACAGATCGGAGAGATTAGTGGCTGCCACAGATGAAGTAACTACATTGAATGTGATAGGAAAGACTCATGATCTACAAAGGACTCATTGAAGGCAGAGTCTATCATTTCTGTTGAAACGCATCAAGAATGGAGTAAAAATTATAAGCTAAATATCTCCATATCTCATGGGAATCCACCCTAATCCATTGGAAGACGTGTTTTGGACAAGCACCGTGTTGGTCGACCCGATAAGATAATACATTAAAATACACACAAAGCAAACGAATGTACCGATGATGTTTTCTTAGTTGTAAGTAACAAATAAAAGTTATACCACAGATAAAAGGTTACCACAGGATTATTCAAAGTTTTTGGGTTTGTCCGTGAAACACTAATCCTAATTTTGTGGTCCCCGCTAAACACACTGAACTTGCGGTTGTTTTTAGAGAATAGATAAAGTAAGATGTACGCGTTCGTTTAACTTCAAACTGGAAGTTGTGTGACGATTGGGATAGATCGGGTTCTTAGCTGGACCAAATCAGAGATACCAGTCGATACCAATTGACTCTTGCAACCTCTCGCCACAGCCAATAGTTAATTACTAGCGTCACAATGTGGGCGCCGCTGAACAGTCGATAAGATAAATCGATACAGTAGTACGTAACTTGACACGGACAACATACACATGTGTTCATCTATGTCAGCATGAGAAGGTGGGAGTGTTGTTCCACTGTGACGATCTTGAGGCTGAAGACAAAATAACCTGTTCATTGCCGTGACCGCTTTGAGAAACTCACTGCGAACAGGGAGTAGTTAAAAAATGATTGAAAACGTCTGTCTAAATTCAATGGTTTGTCATTACTGTATCAAGTGTTAATTCGTCTAACCTCCTAACAGCTTGGTTTTACGCGAGATATAGCTGGAGTAGACAAGGTCAGGATATCATACCACGAACGCAAGTGTGACTCTGCAAATGCATTGCTAGTACACTAAGTAGTTCGAAATAGATTGAACCGCTTGTGATGTTTTAGAGAGAAAGAAAAACTCAGAACTTCTGGAAGAACAACACTGATTGTACAATTAGATACGGTTCCATTATCTGTGATAGGAATATCATTTCGGGTATCCTGGAGCGTGATTCACTCGATAAGTTGTGGGATTGCGAAGGTTGTGAACGATGTTAAATTTAAAGAAACCGAAATTCTCTCCCATTCACCAGTAAACTACTAAGTGTTTGCCGGTTAAATTACGTGCAAGTATGGACTTACAGTTCTCCGGATACGCAGGAGTGCTACCATCTGCGTTGCCAGTTTTCCGAGAGCTATTCCTAATCGTCCGATAATTAGATTTCGGTATTTGTTTGTTGGATAATTGATTTGACCGATAGATAATGGCTAAGCTGTTGGTGGCAAATCAAACCATCAACAGTCACTGGACTGCCCACTCGTGCTGTTGAGCATAAGGCCCTTCAATGGACACAATTTTTGAATGGCTATAATCCTACAAAGTTTAGTCCCAGACCTCACATGTTAGCCTTCCTGAAGGTATATCTCTTTTGACGCTTTTCTTGCTTAACGATCCTGAAAGATTGAAACCTGACCGACTTGATCCTCCGGCCCAGTTTCCATCAGTTACCACACTGTGGACAACTATACTTCCACACAAGAGTCGGTCATCGAAAGTAACCAATTAATAACTGAATTTATGGTCCACATTTTATAGGCTACTGGCCTAAAACGGCAGGAGACCTTCAGGGTGATAGCTAGTCGGCGTGCACTACGCTGTTTGGTTTTTATATAAAAAGCTAAAAGGGGACTACACTTTGTCCGAAATCTTTTTTCTTAAAATTAAGCCCTTATTTTTTGCGGGACATTCGAAACTCCACATCATTCTGCATGACCACCCTGAAGGATTCGTCATCTGTTTGCGGTCATTGGCACAGTATCACTTTCCACTGGGTCGCTTCGTTTTAGGGTCGGGTTTGCCCAATTTTTTGGATGGACACTGCCCGCATCCTGAAAAGAACACGCTCGTTTTTGTGGCGGACACCGTTTCACACCACATCATATCATATTCTTGACCAGTAAATTTTACTAAAGAGAGGTCCGTCCACTGACTGGGGTTTACTGAAGACAAAATGTTGATGAGTTCACTTACGCATTATCTGTAAGAGACTGAACGTTAAGGTATATATGTAGACGAAGGTTGTTATTAAAAGTGTAAAATCACCAGCAGACAAAATCCTGGATCACTCGTTGTTAATCAAGCTTTCTGATATTTGTCATTTTGCAAGGAAAAAGTTATTTGAAGTATGCATTTGTAATATGCTAAGAAAATAGTGCTGAGAAAGTTCGTTTTAGACAACCAAAATTGGATTTAAATGAGGTTTCCTGTTCGTCTCATAGTAATCTTGTTTAAGGAGCCATGTTGTGTGCTGCATAATTTTGCCAGCAAGCGAACTTACGAGTGATCCAGTGCGAACCATTGTGCTGAACTAACATTTTGTCGAAGCACCACAGTTGGGTGTTGAGTGGCCGGGATACTAACAGTACACGGAATGCTGTAGTATCCCGCTTGAAGTAAGATGGGTCCACGAAATGGCCAAAGGCGTGGATCGTCTCGGTCAATACATGAGAGCGCGGACAGTTTGAATTCAGGAAGATCGTAGGTGAACTTTCGAGGGACACTGCGACAAGGTGTTCTCACGTCGGAGGTAAGACAGCTGTATGAAACGCTTGTTGTTTTCTGTCAAACAGACAATAGTTAAAACTGATTCGTTTGTGGAGCCATTAATCTGCAAGTTCTAAAGTCAGCCCACATATATCGCCAAATCAAACGTTATCAAAGAGATACTGTTCACTGTCAAAGACGTTAAAACAAAAGAACGGCTGTACATGAACTCAGGGAGTTTTGACTATAGGGTGTTCCCAAGAAATCGTTATCAGAATACCATATGGCGGAATGACTCTATATGAGCAATGTTAGTGCGTCAATGCCTCTACCTAAATCGGGGGCTTGGCTGCACAAGTAAGTTTGACGTGATGGCTTTAAGACACTTAATTCAGGTAGGCATAATGAAGCGACTTGCATGTGAATTTCGCTGCATAAGAAAGGCGATACAGTTGGTTCAGGTGAGCCAGCTGGCGAGCTGAGAAGAATCATGCACATGATCAATCAAAGGCAGCTGACTGGTCATAGCTGTCGATCTATCTTAACTGTTGTAACACAGTAACAAGCGTTAAATTGGCATACTTCGTTGGTCAACTAAGTCCAGTTATCTAAGGGGTGCTCAACACTACCCGAGGTTGAAACTCTGATGGAGTTTCGCGAAGGAGAGTATTAAAAACACCTTATTCCGCTGAACAAAGTCAATCCTTTCGGTTGCGACTTCAGTTGAAGGTACCAGCCTTCGGCGCAGTTAAACGCTTGTATCACGTCAGCGTCTCCCGCATCGTTCAATGCGTTCATGCTGTCTACCCTCGGTAAGTATGTGTAACGATATGCATAGGCAGATCAAGAGTTGCCTCCTGATTGTGTCCATTTTCTGCTCCATAGGTCAGCAAATCGAATAGCTCCTATGGTTGGTCAGGATGAACAAACTAGTCCACATTCACTGCATTCACTAATTAGTCAAGTCAATCTAACTAACGTATTAAACCTAACATGTACAATTCTCAAGAAACTTATACTTGCGTCCATATCGGATATACGTGTACATGATCAAGTGTTCCGGCTACTTAATTTGCAATCATTCTCTTTAGCCCTTCACGGAAAATGTTATGAGTTACATCAGTTATCAGGTCAGCAGATTGTAACGCTTACCAGATCAGAAATTAAAAATGGACTTATTCGACCAGTTGTGGGCAATTCAACAACTCACGATTACGATCCCGTAAAATTACTAATCACTGTAGGCGCATTTTGTATACTTTGTCATGCGTATACTGACATTAAATTAGTTCATTTGTGCAAATAAGCGACAAAGTGTTTAGTGTTTGAAGCTTGTTTTTTTCTAAGTGTGAAAGAATTCAAGTCGGTGGAAGAAATGAGAACTGTTGGCCGAAAGGTAGACTGACACCACTCTCCTAAGTGAATTAAGAAACTCTAAGGTAGAATGTCCACCATTTTTCTGCGTTTCATTCCAGACAGATCAAGAATGTGTCATTTCGAACATCACTGTTGTGATGCACAGGTAGATCTGTTTCCCTCCGTTTTCTGTCTGGTCAACATATTACAAAGATAACCATCTGGTATCCGTCTCAGATCTTGAGTTCACCTGGGCAAAGCAATCACATCAATTTTTTACTGTGTGAATAACCTCATTTTCATTTCAACTTTACGCATCGAACAAGTATCTTGTTAAACTGTTCCGAAGTCCACTGTGCATCACACCCGACAGTGGAAATAAGTGATGTCAACGTGTGAACACGCACATTTGCGCCCATTGTTGTTCTTTCAGAGAAACCAGCACGCATTTACCTTTGAAAATGAAAGCATCCCAGCACAATATTGAGCCACTCTAAATAGGTCTTTATAGCATACTTGGCTATCAACTTCAGAAAATCAGAAAAACAGTGACCCGCATGTTGCTAAACCGTTTCAACTTATTAGGAAATTAATGTCTTTTTATGGAAAACTAATATTGTTTACAATGGCGACTACTACTGAATGACAGGCATGCCACGTTTTGACAGGCTCGTCCGTCGTTATGTTGGGTGCCTTCGACATGAGTTCAAAAAACTTTCAGACAAATTGGATGTAATACGGGGTCCCCGTTTTGGTTGGTTGACACCGACCGAGCCCACCTTCGTTTCCAGGGTTTTGCATGTAAGTTCTGATTAGTTGAAACCACTTCAGTCCAATCTGGCTACAGTGTTCACTATGCCAAAACTGGTTATCTCTTCATTTGTAACGCATTCAATCAGCAGACTCATGAAAACTTAATTTTTCTCAGTAAGGCCAAAATTGTTATGCATGTATGCTCAAACAACATTTCGTTCGTTCTCGTCAGTTACCTACACGGAATGATAACAGAATTGCTGAAAAATTGGCTATGTACAGTTACAGTAAACAAATTTGTATAGTTAGCATTCATAGCCAAATTTTAGAAGTTCTAGAACATGTCTGAATATTTGTTATTTTTCGCCTCGATGTACGAAGAAGCGAGGCGGGCAATGGAATAAGGCGAATGAGCGTACACTTACGAGAGACAAACGAGTGAGTGATTCGAATGTCATGCGCATGAAAACGGACCAAAAATGCAAGTGAATAGAATGCAGACGATCAATACACGTTGGATTCACCCTGACAAGTTAAAGATAAAGATAATATAAACATAATAAAAAGAACTTGGAAAACAACAAAAATCCGTCAGTGAAGAGACAAGGTAATAAAGGCAAAAGTTAGATTTAACAACACAAAGGTAGTGAGGACATTCCTTTTCTTATAATTAACCCAAGATGTTTACAACCATGAAAAGATACACATAATTTCATATGGACGGTTAAGTGCTAGTGTCAATGAACGTAACAGGAATGGTGATCACTGAACCACTAAACAGCGATAACGTATTATATGGGTCAACTGGTCAAGCAAACAGTTCCATAACAAGACGGAGCGATCAAGTTTCAAGTACACTGAAATGTTAATCAATATTACATTCCACAAATAGACGCCAGTAGGGTGAAAATGTAGAAGAAGTCTTCTAAAGAAAGGATCAGAAGCTATACACAGACTGGGTCCATTGCCGTAACTATAGCCATGGTAACCGTGAGATTGTAAAAAGTTTTCTCTGTATACACAATTCTGGTCGATTCTCCTGTAAATAAGTATGTCATCCTGAGGACTTTGCTAAACACTCGTGATATTTTGAATGTAAGCAAAAATGCTTGCTCTACGTCGACCGTGTGCCCTCTCTTTATTAGGTCCTCCAAAATCGCACTGTTGACGGGTGTGACAGTACAATTACTGGGGGATTTTGCGCCATGCTGAACGATGTGCCTGGATAATTTTTTGGTTGTTTTTCTGTGGTGCCACAAGTGTAGTTGAACTGACACAAAACAAGTGGACTGACGAGGTGATTTATCCTTGACAGGCTGAGTTCTTGCAGTTAGGCACAAAGGAGCTGCTGGGTATGCTTTTCCCATACGTTTTGATGGACTAGGTTTTAGTATTTCAACCCCTTTGTCTCCCGTGAAGAGGACTGTGAGGAAGACAGCCACGTGCAGTAGACTACCAAGGTAGTAATAAGCTTACCATTAAGTGGTTTGGGAAAACCCTAAGGTGGCTTGTTTACAGTCTAACAAACAACATGAAAAGCCTTCGAGTGATCTAATATGCGGCAGTGTCGTGTAAGTGTTGTGTTATAACACCATGGACTGTCACAGTTTTGGTACTCTGGAGCGATCCCGGAATGGTCAGAGTGTGAAGTTTCCTCACTGGATGGCTCGTGTACTGCAATCTGCTCGCACAGGTGAATTCATGCCTAAGGTTTTCTTTGGCAAGTGTAGGCACTGGATCTTTTCTCGAAAATGAAAGCACACGTGTTGCTGAGTGCACTACAGTGAGCTTAGCTGACGTACACGTGTAGCTCAGTGTTGGCCTAGATCTTCATTCTATTAAGTATGCCACTACATCACCCTCAAGGAGATAACGATATGTACACCGGATAACGAAATACGGTTGTGACGGCTATTCGGGCACCAGTTGGTTCTGAACACTTTTCAATAGAACGTACGGGGTAAATATTGTGAAATCAAAGAAGATCATTAGTCAATCTTTTTTGGAAGACCGGACTACTAAGTGTAAACAAGGATTTCTTCATAGAATTATCAAACGAAAACAGACGTGGACTGGTCAACACGTAAAAGTTTTGCACCAGATAAGTACAAACATTGGTTCATGCGAAAAGTGTGCCAGAGTTCGTAGGATCTGTTCGAATGAGAGTACATCGGAGCGCACGTTTTATGCAAGCTGACTTATTCATCTTACTTAGCATTCTTGTCCTTATTCAAATCCATACGGAAAAAACAGAATAATTTTTCTCAAATTTGACACTTGCTTGTGGACGACAAGCGTCTCATTGTATTTACTAAAATGTGTGCGAATTGTACTGTTAGACGATTCTAGTTCACCGGTCTAGACACATCTCGATTTCTAACTCTGTTGCGTACTATTGGTTACAGTCTACAGCTGTCACGCTAATTGTACACTTATTCCCTTCTGTGAGAATTGGTTTGTTAGACATTTTTCTGTCTCAGTATTCGAGCTACTGAACTTGTACTTCAAGTGTTGTTTACTAGACAGTGTCATTTACTGACAGAGAAAATAACCGCGTTGCTACTTCTGTCAATGCGGCTTTGGTGTATCACAGACAAAAACAGTCCTCCACCGAAACCGTTGGAAGTGGATAGTTTTCTGCTAGCTAGGCTTGTTGTTTGTGTTGTACATTATGGTGTTCCTTCAACGATCATATGAAGAGCACTACTGAAGCATTCTACACTCTGATTGAGCTAGAGGGAACGTTATAGCCTATCTAAACCGCGAAATGTTGTTAATCGCAGTAACCTTAAACAACCGATTTGGGTGAAAATGACTTAATCGCGTAAACCGAAATTGCGCCAGAACACAGTTACAATGAGAGAAGCTCGGCAACCAAATTCAAAGAGAAAGTAGTCATACAATGTTGAAGGTCGGGTATCCAGAGCGAAAAATTATGTGAATGACTACTTTCTGAAGATGAATGCATACTAATCTGGGGATCAGACTCTACCCTTGCTCCGTAACAGGAAGTCATCACCGGAGGTTCAACCAAAATTTTCCACTAGATGCACTCGAGTCTGGTTTACGTTGTCGATAAAACTAAGTCGTACAGTCAAGGCATCTAACGAACTCAGTTACGTGCTACTGATATGACAGCCAACATCTTCCTATCAACAGATACCGACACAAGCCTTCCGTCCGTAAATAATGCAAGAAAATTTCACAGTGTGCTCCAAGGTGTGCACTGGAAGGTGGTCTGTAATCAAGGTTTAAACAACCTGGGAAATAAGTGAGAACTGTTGACTGTTTTACACCAGTGAACTTCAAGTCCCATACAGTGGTCACCGTTTGGAACTACGCAGGAGCCAGAATCGCAGAGACTTACAAGGGCTGACTGACTGCACCTAACAGTCAGGTATAATATGGCCGTTCTTGCTCATGAAAACTTCACCGTACATTGACAGATGCAATCAAAAGATGAAAACTACAAGTCGAAAAGAGAATGAATATTTAGTGAGAAGTTCCCTTGGCTGAAGACGTGTTTCCGGAACATGCACTTATTAAGATGTGGCGAAACCTGTTCGAGCTTTTACCTTACTGACGACTGTTTCTGTAATCGTATCTTGAGACATTCTTGCAGTTTGACAGAAAAGTAGACAGGATAAAAGAGACATGCACTGCATACTGAGTTTTTCTTAGCGTTCTAATTACTGCTTACAACTCACCGGTACACTCTAGCACATTTCCACTTTGCTAAACTACATTCCTGCATTTTGAAAAGCCAATTTCTTTCTGCCTGCATCACCAGTCACTCAGAACGAATCAATGTCGGGTTAATTGACAACGGATAAAATCGTTCTTTATTCAAATGATCATGTATATTCATTATTTGTCTGGTTCAGAGCTCACGTACACTCGAAAATAGGAGGCGTTTTTTGCGTTCATTCATATACGGGTTATGATCGTACATTTGCTTAGTTGACCAGCAGCGCCCTCTAATCATCTGACCCAACAGTGGATCAAAAAGTCTGGTTGCTGTTTGGTTAACCTCTGGACAAGTCAAATGCATTGGGAACGAATCAGTGTCATCTAGTTCCTTACTAGAAAGTCAGCATTGGGTTGTCTACCCGGACTTAATATTTTGATTCCTCTTGGCCAACCGCGTTATAACAGTCATGTCATCAATAATGACCCACCTTCTGTTCAGTGACTTCTTCCAATCGAGCTCTTTAGTCCAAGTTAGTGGAACACAATCGAGAAAGACGACAAAACTATGGTTTCGACGAAGAAAATCTGGCGTGATTCTATTCTGGACCTTCTCTCCTCATACTGCACATCTCCATAGAATGGACACTCCCGGATTTCCGAGTTCTTTCCAGCTGAAAGTCTGTATCATTCCCTACCTACCACATAAGCTTGGCTTGCCTCCAAAATGGACTTCCGTACAATTGCTCATCGTGTTCTATCATTCTGGCCGTTTGAAAATCATGAGCCGCACTATGCACTCATTCGTATTTATCACTCGCAGGCTGCGAAACTGAATTGGTTGCATTGTCGTGCAAACTTATCCACCTCTACCGTGCATCTGACGGTGTACATCGCTTCTGAATCATGGGTCCTGTGTAGGAGGGCTGGTTTATAATTGCCATGCGCTCACCACTAGGGTTTGAGCTTGCGGTGTTGTTGTTGGTGTTCAACACGTTAAATCACTTCATCTGTTGACTGGACAAAATATTTAAAGCCGGAGCGGAAACTCTGAGCCATACAACAACAATAATGAAAAATCAATCCTGTCGCTCAAAGTTTGAAAATACAAATGATGACTTTCTGTGATGAAACGAAATTATCCCGGCTTCTGATGGAGGTAGCAAGAGGTAGAACGATCTTATGTCAACAAGATTTTCATTTTAACGGATGCGGTTTCTTTTATCCACGTTAATGTTTGAATGGGCGTTAAATTATCAATGCTTCTACGCGAACGCCGGCGTCTCATCTCACGTCCGGACAAAGAGCAGTTTATTTGAACGACTAAATACAGGCTACTTACGAGCAATGAGTAATAACGAGTCAGTTATAATTCGGATCGCACGAGACACTCCGTAGAAGGGGGATGCACATTCATCTACGGGCTCCGCAAAGCGAATGAAAATGTTGACAGTTTCCCCCCTACTAACTATTAGTTAAATATTATGGATGTATGACCGAAAAGTGTTTCAAGCTGTCCACTGTTATGCTCACTGATTAACTTAGGTAGAGTTAAATATAATGGTGATTAAATGTTAATCAATATATTTATTACACCGTTGCTGGCAAATATTTCTGCAAAATGTGATTACTCACAAACGTTAGGCTTACTGTAATTAACAAATGAACAACAGTGGACAAAACTAAAGCTAGACAGATCTTACTTCTCTGTTGCTGATAGCTGTTTTTGACGTCTGGAAGCTGTGGAACTGCTCGATTGTGAGTTTGACTTCCATCAGATAGCTGGGTTTCCTTACTTTCAAATAAACAAGAGCTCTCAGCGGACCTCCGGGGATCACAATGTTATCATGCATGATGAGGGCGATTAAATGCAAGCAGCTGGTTAGTTTTCCAAAACCTTCGTGCATAATGACGCATTTATCTTCCGGAATGTTCGAGTGATCTGTTGGTTTAGTTTTGAATCCACGAGTTGTTTCATGATTCGTGACAGCCAGAGAACTGAGGGAAGCTGGAAGAAAATAACAACTCACCAAATACCCCAAAAAATGTAAGACAGAATCGATGGGAACAAATCAACCAACAAATATCCATTTGTATTCCTCGACGGCAAACAAAATTTCCGATTAAAATGTTTCCTTTAATGTGCGATAGGTAAGGCAGTACACCGACACTTGAACAGGGAGGTCAGTCAAACCAATCACTTATTATATTGGAACTAAGGGTCACACTGTCAACAGTGAATAGTGATACGGTACAGACCACAGGCCACAGACCACAGACCAGGCGGATTGTCCTCGTAGTCTTGTATATGATTTTTACTATTGTCCGCTACACATCCATATATGTGGATACACGGAACTTCGTGTGACCTGTTTTCGAATCCTGCTGAAAAATCTAGTCAACACTATTTCGGCCCATGCAAACAATACGCCACTCTGGTTGGAACATCTGGATTGAAAGTTACGTACGAAAACGAGCCCTACAATTTGTCCAGGGACGTAATATCTTTTCTCAAACGGGCATCGAAAACAGGTAGTTTGAACCTTCGTAAACTACTATATATACACACACAAGATACTCATTTATCGGCTGCCAAAGCATATTCGGGCCATACTAACCGAGCCGAATTATTTGACGGAGAACCTGTCTTATTTTACAAAAATAGTTTATAGTAATTTTAAAGTTTTTAAATACTCATTCAGCTTGTTCAATGACACCCACAGGCAGAAATTTGGAACTATTTAAACAGTATTTCTTATAGTTCTGTTTCAATCAGTTGATAGTCAAGAGTCATTGAAAATCATGTCGGTAACACAAATTTCACCTCCATCAGTTGATAAGGGGTTGAGTGCTCTATAGACAGGTTGTGACTCAACGTGTTAAGACCGACACTTTGTTTTTCAAGTGCCAGTAGACGATTTCGACAAGTTTCATGGCTAGATATGAGAACGCATTACCATTGATATAAAAACCTGCGCTTTTTACCTGTACAAAATGACAAATGGTTTCTTTACATTCAATGGATCAGAATTTCTAGGTTTACCACAGTTGACTACTGCAGAGCGGAAAAACTAACCGGGTGCTTAGGGTATGGTCATGTGGAGTCTGTGAAACAGTTTCTGAGTATTTACTTTCCAAAGATCAGTAACAACAGCAAACTTCCTTTGAGTTACCGACCTCTATGAATAGAAATTAAAATCATTCCTGTAGAGAACTTTCAAGAGGGCATTTTGAATATTCTGTGACATTTGTTTCATGAGTAAGTAACAAGTCCTACTAAGATGTGTGGAAAAAAAATTGACTTTTTCACATTGAGAACCGTCTGCAATTTGTCGTGGTTTTCCTATTAAGTGAAACTTTTCAGTCAGAATCTTCTCAGAAGAAGCATTAGATTATAATTGAACTTTTTTGGATCACATTAGCAGCAGTTGTCTTTGCCATTGTCAATAGTTAAACCCGCGCAGGCGTTCTCACGACGCAACTGTAATAACTACTCACAAGTGGTCTTACAGTAGACACAACAAATTATTATATCTGGATGTCCAATCACATTCGTTAACGAATGCTATTCAGGTTGTAGAAAAGACGACACACTAACTGTTTTCTCTGTCCTAATCTATAGCTTATAGGTAGGCACTCTTTAACTATGTCAAAATGAAAGTTATTGATTTAACTCGCTAATTACAGCTTTGCATGCTGATGTATGGATAATGATTTTGCCTGGTACAAATTAGAGCTACAGACAAAAATCTTTATGAATAATCTGTAAGTGGTAATTTCGAAGCTTTTCTAGTTCTACAAAATCTGTCATATTTCGATTAATCTTCAGAAAAGCCAACTTCCAGCTGTTTATTGCCAAATGCAACTTCCGAAAACAACGTCTCTTTTAGGGACTCACGTACTAGTGGTTTTGGATGAGGTGAGTTGAGAGGTTTTGCAGATGGATAGGGACACCCTCTTACACGTCGCATGACAATCAGTTTGTTTGACTCACTCCAACTTAAAACCGTAGATTGGTCGATACACCTATATGAGGCGAGATCGATTGAAAACGTTGGGGAATAGTCGAAGCCTCAAGCTGATCTTGATCTTAATTTCAGTAGCAAACGTAGTTTTGAAGATCCATCTTGAAAGTTTGCTGCTGCTTGGAAGGGAATAATATAAAATTTAATCAGCACACTGTTTTTCCTAGCTCCACTCTTGTTTGTCACATTTATTTGCAAAAATTTACTAGAGTAACCCATTAGTGAGTAACGACTAGAAATTAAAACAGATCACTTCTATGTCAGTCTGTTGGTGTATGCTCAAAACCTTCTACAACCATCAATACAACAGCAGATTCTCCATAAACACCAGAACTCCCGTCGGTCAGTTGCTCAAAGAACAGCATGAAAGGCCAGTCAGGCTAAGCATTATGAAATATGTGAACGATTTCACCAATGGGTCTCATTCTTTTGTGTCCTATAACCTTTGTTGGCTTGCTGATAGCAGTTCGCAAGATAAACGTTTCACGTCGATCTGATTTTGATTGTTCACTTTTGGCGTTTTCGCCATTACTTTCATTCTTGAACAACGTTCAATTCATTTTCCGCATTGATTTTGCACGAGATAGAATAGATTCTTTCTCCTTGTTTCCGATCTCAATAAGATATATAGATGATGAACTCCACTGAGAGCAAAATGTGAAGTTAATGCATATTTTGAGTACTACAGTGACTGGAATGATCTACTGAAACATAAATGTGATTGGTATTCAGCTCACACTTCAGCATTAGGTAGATATCGTACCTGGTCGACTAAATCGTCTGCTATTTTTCACTAAACCAGAATCATCAGTCACCCTAAAAGTCAAAATACACGGTGTGTCGCAAAGCATATCTTTGCTGGGCAAGACGGGTCACCCTTCCATGCGGTGAACCATCTGACCCTACCTGGGCTTCACCGATGAATGAAGGATAGATAGATTGTATTTGCTAAAGTTACACGGATGGAATCCAGGGTATGGCTGTCAATGATAACACCATTGCGCAGTACGCTCAGCAGTTCAGTCGACCGGCTAACAGATGAGAACGCCTTTTCCATCCAGCGGGAAGACGAAATGTATTCTATCCCTCTTGAGTCTATCTTTTGTATGCTGGGAAAGTTAGCAAATTAAAGAGCTAAGAAACCCAACGATCAGAAATAGTCACATTACAAAACGTTTGCTTCAGCATTTCGTGTATGGGCAAACTGACGTTAGGATAAACACACGCGTTAGATACTGCGCTCATTCGTGTGCCCACCATGTGTCGTCCATCTGAACAAGCGTTGGACTGCGAAAAACCTCATGCTAGTTGCCTAATGTGTTGTAAAATAGCGCCTGGTCTGGTCAGTCTGACGTGCCACTGGGCAATTATCAAGTTAAAAAAAATCGAAATCGATCGAAAATTTCTGCGAAGTACTCCTGATTTAAAGTACTTACCAGCAAGCCTGCTAACATTTTCCCTCTTCAGTCTGCTGGCTTTGGGGTAAATTCGGAGTATGCCTGACAAGGAGGACGAGACTACTGCCTGTAAACAATGGGAAGGAAAAACCTACTCTAGTGATAAGGATCCATGGAAACTGAGGCCACTGCATATAAGACCAGCCAATATTGGGCACTTTCATTAGAAGTTTTGAAAATTGAACGGTTGTAACCTACCCATCGCCGTATACACCAAGTCACAGGTGTGAGTATCTCAACATTCGGTGGAGTGCCTCAACGTGACTGCACTATATATGTCCAAAAGCCCAGGACCAGCGGACGGTAGAAAACAGGCACGACCGCATGAGTCATCGCTCAACGGAATAGTACTAACGGGCGAGATATGGCAAACAAAATGTGATGAATGATCAGATCGGAGGCGCGACTATTTCAACATGCGGAGGAGTAGCTCAAAATAGCTAAAGGATGTGCCCGAAACTCACGGCGAGAAGATTGCGACAACACAAGCGATCAAAAGAGCCATTGTTTAATGAGATCGGATTAACGGGCAAGGAATGGCAGGTGAAAAACCCTCAACAAAAGGCGTCGGTCACACATACAAACCAGGCGGAAGTAAACACTATATGGGAATGGAAACCGGTGGTGTGTTGTGGACCAGAATTCCGGTTTATAAACACGAACGCGCGCGTGGCCTGGGAACGAGCGCGCTGGACAGCAAAACTTCGCGCCTTACTGAACGACGTTTGCTACAATATGACCATATTAACAATAGTATGCTGCATGACATTCAAAGGAACATTGCTTGGAAGTCAGTCTGACAGATCAGAGGATGTCGGTTCAACACGACAGGGTACTTTTGTTCATTGAGTTATGCCACGTTGGTCAGCTGATTGCTGTAATGAAAGGCGTGAAAAAGGCTGATGACTGTAAAAGACTCCCAGAGAGCGGAAGACTGTCTGACGAGAACTCCTGAGGACAGATGGCTATTGTGAGCGGTAACTTGTCAGCAGTTCAGACCAAAAACAGCACAAGTCACTATCTGTGACAGTCCAACTACTGCTCACACAGTTATGCAGTGAATCAGCAGAGATGTGTTATCATGCGAAGCAGCTGTGATACAATCTTAATCACTTCCTCCAAAATACAGACCGTGACAGAATGAACGAACAAGTAGAACAACAAAATGCCAGCCTACTGTGCGATATTACGATTAAACAAACATGTTTTGTATTTTCTTGTCTGCATCAGGCTCTATGCACAGTGCTGGACAAATCAAGTGGCAGTTAACGACTTCAGGTATAGTGTTACTGTCAAACATTTATAAACTTCGACTTCCGTAACATCGATGTAACTTCATAAAGACCCGTTCATGTCGTCAATATTAGCTGAGTAGTACAGTACTTCCGAGGTTTTTTCTGGTTTCTACACACAGGAGATTCTTGTTCAAATTCGATTCATAAGGCCATTTCGAATGTCACAACCGCCCGTTTGCGTTCATTGGTTAAACCAAAGCAAACAAAACTTTACTATGAATTGAAAATCAAAGTGATGTGCTTGGCGCACTGCATAGTTGGGCAGATCCTCGTGAATGGATAAAAGGAGAGCTTTTGTTACCTACTCGTAATCACCATCAACGTACCGGGCAACTGAAATATTGGCTGATAGTAGCCACTTTTGCAGAAGGCGAAACCCAACTTTTCGGTGAATCAGTGCACATAGGATGGACGATTGAGCGGTTTTGAAAATCAGTGTTGTGGGCTAAGTATAAACGAAAACTGTGTTGAACCACTCATTATTAATAGTGATTGAAAATTCCGGGATGATAGCATTTTTGAGTGCATGTTATTTGAAATATCACTGTGTGTATTCGAAATAAGTGTTGGTTTAGAGATTGGTTGGGAACTATATGGAAGCGATCAGCCGCTCGACTCTGGATGCCAAAGTCTTTCAAATTCCAAGTTAAGCATAACGCAGTTACGATAAGCCCTGTAGGACCCGGTAGATTTTTTCTGGCTGTTTCAAACAAAGCAGCGTTGGGTTAATTTATGCGTACCGGAAACACTTCCAAAGCATTTACACAGAAAATGTGAACAGCATAAACGCGTTTGGCACTCACAGCTGATGAGCATTTTGTACCATCAGAAATTAAACCAGATTGATCAGATATATCTATTGAATAATCACGATGATCACACTATCCAAGGTTCAATAGTTTGGCGTCTATTCTAAGTACTGTTGTGTGAACAGCTTGAGGTAGGTGAATATCCGGTGGGTATGTGATATCACGTTTTAAGGGAGTGGTTGACTAAAATTGCGGTCACGACGGATGAACGTTTTACAAGTTTTAGTTGTGTGAGTATACACGACAGACGAGACACATCACCATTGGGACTCGTGCATCAGAATTGCGTCGAGGTGTTGAAGTGAGTAGAGGATGAACTACTGCGATTGCTGGAGTGTACGATCAAGTAGTTGGGTTTAATGTCCAATCTCTTACGAAGCGTGATATCAACTGAAAGGAAACCGCACTGGGTTCAGTGTGGAATTTCATGAAATTTTTGTTCACCCTGATTGAAATGTGCGTTATAAAAATGTGCTAGAATGAGTGTGCGGTGAACCTTAGCTTGATGGTATACCAGCAACGCTGCACGACTTCTAAGCACGAACGCAGTGTAGCTCAGTGTCTTGAACATGGGAAAATGCCAGTGGTGCTCTCCTACCTTTTCTCTAGGGTCGTGAATTAGATTGTTAACAATGAAAAATGTGGTTTCAATGCACCACAATCCGAAGGTGTGACTGTAAAACTCACTTGCTGGTAGACTAAAAATCAGTCTAAGCTTGCTCATATGCAAACGTTCTACCATTCAAGTAACTTGGATTGAAGTTGACCCAGTAGTCCCTCCCTTCTTAGATGGAAAAATCTAACCGAAACAGAACTTTGTCCATTAATCGTAACCTCATAGCGCAGTAAAACAAAAAAGGTCTTCTGCAAAGGGTAGGAAAGATTGAGAGAAGACCGATGTTTTTTTGGAGTGGACGTCCAACATCCAGGGTGTTGACCCACACTGATTAACTTGTTTTGTGTGTAGAACAATTACAGAGACGTACCCGCTGAAGATAGTTACAATGATTCTGTACAGAGCTTTGTTCTACTGCAGCCATGCAGTTGATTAAAGTTGCAAACCAGTCGAAGGTGGTGATCAGAAACTTAGGAATTTAGAAGAGACCCCCATAACAGATGCCTAGGATTCGGCTGGAATAGCATCAGCAACAAGAACGCATGCTGAAACAATGTGGTATCAGTTGATATATGAAACAACACTGAAAACATAAATTTTGAAATCGGTTGCCCGTCCATTCCACTGTGATATTTGGAAGTGACTGAAAAATCCAGAAGAGTGGCTACCTGGACAGAATTCCTGAGACGGCTGACGTTGAAATTCACCAAAACCCTTTTTTAACATTGGGATTATATTACAGATAATTAATGTTCAGCGACCGCACCTACACTGGAAACCAATGTTAATGTTTATCCGTTTGGTTCACCCCAATAAAACTCCCTCTGTTCGCTCTTTACCACGGCACGATAAGTGATGGCCCTCAAAACTACAGATTAACTACAAAACTAGACCCCCGGAACATTTCGGCAACTTCTGTATGATTAGCCATATTTTTCGAAAAAAATATAGTCTACCATTACTCCATTCCCGTTGGCTTGCAGTTTGGCATCATGAAACAGCCACTGTGTATGTGAACCAACGTGTTGGTCATATGGCACTTGTGTATGTATTTTATCACGTGTACAAAATTCATCTTTTATATATATATATGTAGTACTCATAAACTTCAGTTAAGGGTTTCCCACTAAAAGTTGTTCAATTGTAATGAGAAATGTTTGTTGACTGTATCAGACGTGGAAAGGAGTTTATGGATTGGTGAGCGCATGGTTTTGTTGTGCAGCGTAAAATTCCAGCAGTTAGTTTATGATTCTCCAAGCAAATCGTTAGTGAATAAATAAATCAACAATTGAACTAGCTGAGAGAGTTGAAGTGGTAACTGATAACGGGAGAGCCTAAAGGCACTACAGGAGTGCTAATGTATGCTCTCAGAATTAAATTCCATATATCATTTCTATTAACCAAATGTAGTGAAAGTACTGATACGGTCAAGATCATGTGGTTGTATACTTTTCCCCTTGTACAGGTTTTAGGATTGCCTTCACAACAATAAAAGCCAGCACCATGAAAACTAGTTAACATGATTTTTCTGTCTACACATTCATATACAGTCACTAATGAGATCTCAGGACCCCGGAGTGTGTCAAATTGTGCACAATTCACATATGGCCACAACCGTTGTTTTTCAACATAACCCATATCTGCAAGTGAGCTGTAAAGCCCTGTCTATTTTGAGAACAAACTAGTTATTGAGTTTGTCTCTATGTGAAAACTATGATCCAATGTGAATGGCATACAAAGTGTAACAAGCCATACATCTCAGCATTTTCGCTACAGAATGTGTTTATCTAATCAAGTCCGTTGTGAGTGTATCTCGAAAGTAACGTTGAGTATCTCACTCACATATGGTTTTCCAGATGAATAGTTTTCTGGTGAAAAGTTAGGCGTTGACATCATTCTGTGTTGTAGCCTTATTCTAACATTGTGCAAAATGAGATTACAAAATTTCCCGTTGTATTCATTGTAAAAGTATAAAAAAATAAATAGCTTAGTTTTGAAGACGTTAGAAGTGTGTGTGTGTGGTATGTGTTGATTAGTGTTCCTAAGATGGACTTCACTTAGAGAATCATCCAGGGAACACGTTTTGAGCAACCGTTACCTGTTCATCAACCTACAACTGTACAGATTACCGTTACAGTTTGTCGAATGTATGTTACTTAGGCTATTTCTTTATTTTAACCGAAAGTGCTAGACTTAAATTCCATTGTTCTGAAACAAATAGGCAAACTACAAGTAAACAGAAAGTTTGGTTTGTAGTATTTAAAACGTAGATGACAAGAAAGATCTATCGACCTCACTTAGAATTATGTACGAACCCAAGGGGAACTGTTTGTTACCTGTGTCTTTCCGATAGACATTTCATATAACATTTAAAATTAGACTTCCAATCATCAACGATTGATCGATTTTGTACATATAGAGCGTTACATCGTCCAAATTTAAAGGTATCTGTAATTTTGTGATCTTGATCAACACGTGTTCAGAGTGATCTCTAATGTGTACAACCAATTTAGAAGCAAATGTTCAAGTGGGTCAAAGGAACCAGTTATCTCGGAGGAATTCTCAGAAAATCTCTAAAAGAATGCACCGGTAGGAAAGGGTATTGTTGCCCTACAATGATTCGTTTCTTTAGCCAGACAATAGTGAAGTGAATTTTGTTGTGGCCAATTCGATTAAGCTCCGACCATTGACGACGTGGCCGAAAAGGACCAACTCACTGCTTCCATATGAACATATGAATCATCACCACTTTATACTGGGGGATTATTATTATTATTAAGTCTCTTACACCACTCTGTCCAGTTGTGCATTAATTCACCCAACTACTTCAGGTAACCTTGCATCTTCCACGTTCAAGTCGACCTCAGGTGTTTGGCGTCTACCAGTCAGCATATCACGCACGGTGAAATTCTGTTCATCTGAAAAAATGAATGTAAGTCTTACGTGTTGTCAAGTGAGAACCAGAAACTGATCAGTTGACCAGTATTCTTGAATAGTAACACAACCACGAAGATGTTAGCAACAAAAGTCAGTACTATCACAGCACTTGTGAATGAAGCTAATACAGACTGCGCGGATAAAATCTCACAAACCACACTGTTCATACCGTGGGCTCAACGGTTGCAAAGTAAATATACCCGATAAAGGTTCAACCATTCTTCTGAAGGGATTGTTCCAACAAATGTCTGCTGCGGCCGCGGTGTAACTGTAATTATCTTGTCAGATATCACAGAGAGTAATAATGGGGGTGAACAGAGCACTAATCAACAATGAGATAGTAAATATTGTTCATCTATAGTTGCACAGAATCACCGAATCATTAAGGGTTTATTCAGAAGACCAAATATATGTAATCAATTCGCTTTCTGAGCTTAGGCTTCTCCTTTGACAACGATTGTCCGAAAAAACTTCAACTGTGCAGTCCATCATGATGTTGTAAACATCGATTGCCCAGACTTCAATCGGAAATGGAGTACAGATCCTTAATTGGTTTTTGTTCACTCAAAAATTTCCGAGTTGTTTCAGACATCAAAGTAATACTCACAGTTATTCAGTTTAGTCAAACTTGTGACAGAGATAATCGATTACCGTGCGCGATTGATCAAAAACAGCCAACACTGGCTGTTGCTTTCGGACATCTATGTAAGATACACAGATTTTATCCACCTTCAATACCCAATAAGTTCACTAACAACATAAGCATTCCCCAGTAGTGATCTAAAGGGTGAAATGTTGATGTTGTTTCTTTGGTGTCACTCACATAGGTAGCATTTTTTAAGGCTGGTAACTCATCCAACCATTGTTTCTTGGTTCACTTAACAAATGATCTTCATTCGTTTAACCCATGTGACACAACTTTTCAATGATCAGCAAGGCACCAAAACACTTGGTGACCCATTAGTATGTGAAAGTAGAGGAATCGACGTTTGTTTAGCGAAGTTTGTTGACGACTTTGGAATTCCGTTAACTGATTGGTCACGAGGAGTGTGTGACTGAGCACAATGTTATGTCGTATACCAACGTTTTCGAAATCTTGGTAGCAGATTAAAACACGTGTAGCACCGGTCCTCAACGCGATCGGTATGAAGATGGAACATGCACTTACTCGAAATAGTGTAAAGTCAAGAAAGATGAAACTATCCCAAACCACTGAACCAACAAATAAACTGAAAGTGGAGAACAGGAGTAAAAGACTTTATCATTCTAGATAGTCATGGAAGAGTGTTTACGTGCGCCAGCAATTTTTTATAGTTACGCTGAGTCAGTAGTCCTATGTTACCCTTGCATGCTTGAAGTCATGCTTGTCACAGTTCGATAAGCATATCGATGAAACCGGTTCAGTTGTGCTGGCTGAGTTGATTCAGCAGTCAGTGTTACAATCCATGTGACTTGATTAGTCGCGAAGGCCTGCTGTGTGCAGCTGAGGGGGCTCGGATAAAATGAAAGCTTGTTTGCAATTTATCATGAGAACCAAAGTGTGATAGCATCCAATGAATGGTGACCTGAAAGAGAACACTGACAGTGCTTTACATAAAAGTCCAAGAACGGCTCAATCGCAGTACCTTTAAAGGGAGCGAATGGTTTTCTTTGGCGTAATCCTCCGCGAAATCCATAGATATGGTGCTTACTGTTCGACTAATAGGCTGAAAAACAAAAGAGTACTTTGATGGATTGCCTAATAATGAGAGCTATCAGCTCAACAAATAAGCACATGGTAATTCTTAGCTATAATTGGAAAATTTTCACGCAGTTATAAATAGTACGCTTTAGAAGCTTTTTTAAATCAAACCATAATTTTGGTTCTAAGGTAAAACCTCCGAAAAATGTTTTAAGCTGGGTATTTATCATAAAAATGTTTTATGGTAAAGGAATAGAAGTTACGCATCTTCAGTTATTGAGGTTGTTAGTGGTGGCCTGTTTTGTATGATGACTGCCTAGTTCGCAAATTTCAGTCCACCATACTAGACGGAATCTACGTTGTAATTTCATGCGTTCGCTTATTGGGTTGCGAAGTGACACTGACAAACTCCGTACAAGTTTAGAGAAAGTTCTTTTAGTGGATCACACAACTATGTGCCTTTTAATTAATCATAGCAAGTTAGTCGTCTTAGTCATGGCTTTAGAACAATATTAGATGTTCTTTAGTTCCAGAGCTTATTGCTTAGCAAAATGAACAGGGTGTAAACAACCGAATTTAGGTCCAAGTATTTGGTGGACATTCTAGAATTTGTACTGCACCGTGAGAAATATAGTGCTTATACTGTCAACCGCATCGGATAAGTGGGTGAAACTACACAACGCATGATATTTCCACTTACTTGGGGCGTCGATAAAGGTATATCTTTTGCTGTCAAACTTAGATTCGAACGTGCAAAAATGTGTCGTTCCGGTTGCAACAGTTTTGAAACATCTGATTGAGATTGTTCGTCGTCAAGTTCCTGTGACTAGCACAAAGCAGATAGGTATTAACAATTAGTGAACGGTTTTTAATTTGTCAATTTTTAAAAATATTTCAGTCAAATGTTTCCTGATGGATATGCCTGGTAGCATCCTGAGAAAATAAAATGTCTTGATACTACTATACTTTTAAACAACGAAATTGTGCATGGCCAACTAAAACCCTAATTGCGATTTGCGCAGAAAATTTTACCAAGCGAAGATTGAGCCTTAAGAAGCAGTTTCTTGGAATTAGAGTGAGGAATGGGCATTCTTTCGAAAAAATGGGACAAGATTACCGATTGTATGTGACTACAGGTGAATGCATTTCTGAAACGTGTTAACTGTTGAGTGGGTTGATAGAAGAACTGTAAGGGATTGATATACGTGTGACGGTCACACTGCGGTTCCTCTTTCTTGGCTGTCTTATTAACCCGCTGCACTGTAAGATGTCGCCTAAGAATGTATTAGCCTTCGGTTCTGATAAGTATTGGTCTCTTCCATTACAATCCCATTTTGATTCGGCTCCCAACAAGATGTATCAGCATAACCACTCAAAGACAGCAAGGCATGAACAACTGCAACGCTCTCTTTTGGAACCGCACCACGAGTTCCGTTTGCGGTGAATGTCAACACAGACATGCTTTGGTTAAATGAGATACTGTACTGGATGGAATATATGGTATAGTGGGACAGTATGACCAGTACCTAGAAGGCAATTAAAAATAATCGTGGTAATCATAAACACCAGTTATTTTCAGTGAACACGGGAAAATGTACGAAACGAAAAGACCACTATGTTGTGATTATACCCACAAACAAGATAGATTGCAAAAATTGTCAGCATTCGAAGTAAACTGGAGGGAGTGGGGCAAATTATTAAGTCGGTTGGATGTATGTGCTCAGTTATGATAATTCTAAGGCACGGGCAATGCGGATTCGTGAGTCCGAAACCAGCCCTTCCAAACATCAGAGATACCGTAACCAAGCAGGTACACCCAACACACAACAGTTTTGTCCGTTCCTTTCAAACCACCACGGTTGACGCCGAGTCTCTAAACTCTACCTTGTAACAATGAAGTTTACTTAACGGAACACTCTATTCTAGCGCTCCTTTTCAAATGGAACTGAATATATTGTCTACCTGAACATGAAATCTGATGTCACAAGTCGGTGGCGTTCAGTTAGCAATAATCACTTTTGTGGCGATGACTTCTTGAACTTATCATGCAGATTCAGTTATTTGATTGCCGTAAATGCATCATGAGCAGAGTATGAAAATACCTTACAACATTTATAATTCCCCTCAAATCAGCTTCTAAATGCACCGTTAATTGCTCATTTTGAATATAAACCCTAGAAATGGAAGTTAGTAGCATTGGATGTACTGCAAATAACAGAGGTGATAAAAAATTATCCGAGCTCTTGAAGGATAACTATCAGTAAATAAATTGTGGATGTTTGATGATAGTGTGTTTCTACTCACCAGATATTGGTTTCTAGACTCGCTGCAATGTTTCCGCAAGTCGCGAAGTTCCGGAGTAGATTGGTAGGGCTTGGTGCAAAATTTGATGAGCTGTACATTCAAAAGTTAACGGAAGCAACAGGAAATAACACACCAATGATTGCGACCACTAGGTTCACAGGTTCTAAATGTAAACTAATGACCAGAAACTATCTGGGCACGATACAAGAAAAAACTCTAATTTTAATGGTCATTGAATTAATCTTTGAAATATCGGATCATTTTCATGGTCCTTGTGAACACGGGGGAACAGCTAAATAAGAATCCTACATCGTGATCAAAATCACTACGAGTGATCAGCATGTGATTCTTTACACGTGGCTTATATAATGTGAACTGGTTTGAGCGGTGACTTCATTATAAACAGATGGGATGGACAGATATTATTGATAAACGAATCCCCAAGTTTTTGGTCTCAAAACGAATTCGAATGATTATACCTGGGATTTGACTTGTGTGTTTAACTAAATGATGGATGAATAATGGCGCCTAGTTGCATCTTGAAAGGCTGATCTAGAAATTCTTAAACGGCGCTCAGTTGTGTAAAAACAAATCATCCTCTGTTAGTTTTGATGGTAATTTGTTGTTCAGGCATCGTTACTGGCCAGTGACTGAAAAAATGAGGCATCCTAGTGACAAAAAGTTAGAGTGATCAAACATGTTGCTGTGACAGAAATGCAGCCAAATGCCGACATAGAAGAAGGTTGTTAACCAAATACTAATGAACCCACTAAAGTTTTTAATCACGTTCCACATGATACAACCGTTTATTTGTTTCAAATCTACTCCAGCACTCTGTTTACTGGTGGATGGTAAAGGGTCTGTCCCCATTGTTTATTCCTGTTCGTATCAATTTATTTGCCTACTTGGAACAAGTTACGCAGGCCACAGGAACTGATACATATTCGAACGTCCTATATGACATGTTCTAGCTGAGCACAAAAGACCAGTTATCAGAACAACTACCACTGCAATTTTAACGTACCGTGTTATATCGTCCGATTCACTGACTTACTGGCAGATGCCGAATTCTGGACGCAGCCAAAACGAACGAAATTTTAATCCACTATGTGGATCCTGGAACATTTTGGTCGGACCTTGTGCGTTTTCTTAATCTGTCACTTACTCCAAGACCGACCAGACTTTCTCACTTCCCGGTTGGGACACACTTACCCCAAGGCGTTCATTTTGGCAACAGCCAGATCAATTACGTAACGTGAATTTTATTCGCGAAGTAAGTTTGTTCAGGTTTGACAAATACTGAGAACACAAACACGCAGATAACAGATCTTGTTCAGGGGAGCTTAAACCTGTCCTATATAGTTAGAGCAGCAAGCGATGACGATTGGTAAATTTTCGCACGTGACTTTTATGGTTTTGCTTTTAATCAGTCACAAGTCTTACTTGCTATTTCTATCTTCCTTATGATTCTGATGACCTAAAGATCATCTCCGACTATTCAGAAACGGACACTTAACATCAATGCACATGTTTATATTCTATAACAGCCTTACACAGTTTTTGTTTGAAACACGACATTCACCTTTCCTCAAACCTTCACGCTATAGACTTAGAACTCGGTAAGTCCCATGCATAGTAACAAACAAATGACAACAACAGTTTTGTTACATGTGTTAAAATGAATGCCTACTAGACTGTTTCACAACAAAGTATGTGTCCTGAGTCACACGCGAGGAACCATACAAAAAGAGATGTACATCCGACCGAAACGGCATTGCACGATACTAGTCATAGAATAAGTTTAGCATTTTACAAACCATTCAGTATCCTCAGCATGATGAAACGATCGTCCTCGCTACAATAGCGCTTAGGTGTAGTTTGTGTGACTCTTGATGTGGGTGACTAAGTGGTAGTCTGTTTTCGGAGACCAATGAAGTGTATTTCAGGGACATACAATAAACAAAACTTCATCGTTCTCTTCACAGTGTTGACTACATTTTCATCAGGTGAATCCAGCAAAAAAAGATTTCCATTGTTCTCCGGTGCACACTATATCGTGTTCAACAGGCTGACAAAGACCAAACAGAGCACATGGTCCACATACCTCAGTGACAGACTGAACAACCAGATTGATCGCAAAGATGTGTTGACTTAACCGAAATGACACGTCTTGTCAGGTGTATACAAAAAGACTAATGAAAGGAGTGTGGTTCGAACTGGTTCACGAATAGAAATAAATCGACAAGAAAATCAGTAATGAATACGTTTGCACTATGAATATAGTTGCGATCTCTAATATAAAGTATTTGTGCCGGACGAACATTTGAATGGGTATCCTATTAGCCTCACAGTCTGATTTCATTGGTGACAATTCTGAGGCTGAAAATTGTCTTCAATTCCTATAGTTCAAGTAACATTTTGCACATCTTTGTGTAAATACCGTGCCGATAGGTTGCATGCTGCGCACGACAGGCCAAAATTTAGTCAAATCTTTTATTCGTTTAGATTAACATGAATATTTTGTCGTACTGACTGTCAGCTCTATTGCGCAGCATTTAGAGGAAACATCTCTAACTCTAAACCAAGAATTCTTACGACACTGCAATTTAACATCGTACCTTTATGAACTTCTGCCAACCCCGGTATAATATGGTTTGCTATCCATTTGGCACGTGCACCATGTGACCAAATTATCATGGAAGTTGAAAACAAGAAAGTTTCCTGATTGGTTTATTTAATTTTTTCCCCCCCAAATCCATTGCATACAAGTTGCGTGTGATTGTATCTGTTGCTCTATAAAACACTGAAATGTGGGCGGTTAAGCGTCTCTCGTTATCGTTTGTCAGTTTGTGTGTGAAGACCACTTGTTAGCACCAAGTCAGTCGAAATAGGTATCCTGTATATTCTTGCCTCTTCTTTAGACTTGTAAAAGAGCGCCTACACTATCAGGAGTAATCAGTCAGTCCCTGAATTTCCCGATGCGAATGGTGTTGGCCTATATTGTGTATGCTGTGTCAGGTGCTCTCAGTTAGATAAGTTGGAAGTTTGATGCGATAGTATCAAGCCAAACGACGTCCAATACCTAGGAGCGTCTTACAAGTTTTTGTGGACTTTTCGTTCTAGATATTTCAAATTGACAATCCGTAGCGGACTGTTTTCACCCAGACACACTAGGTGCAAACACTGCACACTTTTATCGACCCATCGTGCAAACACTCATAAAATCGATAGGCTAAATGTTTAGAGCAATGGCTTATAGCATGAAAGTCGTTAGTTCAGGTTTCGTTCAGACTGTCTGAAACTGATAATTACCAACCCAGGCAAAACTGGTCTTGCAGTGGGCATCCTGAAGCTGTGACAATTGTTTCATTAATAACTGAAAAAAGCACGCATGATAAATATTTAGCCGGTCACAATTGTACAAACAAAATAATGTGTTGAAAATTCAAAGAAAGGGATGTTTTATTTGTGCGTTGCGACGTGTCACTATTATGCAACAGGTGAAATAACATTTAACGGAAAATGCTTTGTTGAAAATGCAGAATGACAGTGAGACCTTAGTTGATGCTACTCGGTGTAAACTTCTTTTGTGATAAAACGTAAAACTGAACAGTTCAGAGAATTTATTGACTAGTACAAAGCACACAGCATATACATGTTCTACAGTCTGCATCTGTATGCTCATTATATTAAACAGAGATTAGAATCGAATCATTGAAATACATAATTTGCAGTGTAATCCATTGAATAACCGATTGAATTTTCTGTTTGTGTCAATACGTCTCTATATTGATGGTTTAGTTCAACGGTTCATGCAAACAATAGAAGATTGTGGTAACCAGTAGAACCGTTCCAGCGGTTGCTTTCAACTTACAACGGCCAGCGAACTGATATTCGTGCCCACGTACTCTGTGCGAAGTGGCTATCCGGAGAGGTTTATAGGCTGACAAGTGCAACAACAGGATAGCTTGTACCTACTGGAAGGGAAAGCCGTGAAGATTGTCTGGCGTTCCAAAAGTGATTTACTGAATCAAGCCATTTGTAGAACACTAAGAGCCACAGTTATCACTTCATGTTTGCCGATAAAATATCTGTTTAACTGAACGTCACTTTATTATGGTATTCACCTGCGAACTAGAAAGAACTTCTACAGGTGCTCTATGTGAGTACGTCTTCAAGTGTTCCTACATAACCAACTATACTGCCAATAAGACCAGACGCACACTTGAGCGATTCCGGACTCAGTGGTAAGGTAACTATATCAACAAAAGCGTTGAACTACCAAGCACGTTCGAACATGTCACTGTGAAGAGCGAGTTCTATTCATCTAAAATGTCGGATTATGTTCCAAGCTGAAGCGTTTAGAAATTTGGTGTTGTACACCTCTACACACCCACCAATGCCATGTTCAAGTTTCAAGACCCACTTGGCTGATCTATAATCTTGTGAGTTAGGCGGGAAGCATAGTTCAATTAGCATGGTTTTTAATACCAGGTGTTGTTCCACCATCATTAGTAACTGTTTTGTAAGACTGTAGAACAGTCGTACAGTAAGTGACACGGTATAATTTAAAACGAGCTTGTACACTACAATGTTTAATGTGGCTCACTCACCTGTTCACTAAGCACAAGCTAACCTGCGCTAGTTGTTTGTTTGTTGAAGAAAGTCCCCTCTTAAACTCTGTGCGGAGCTTTGCAAAACTCTAGATGAATATCGGCCTTAATCGTTTGCCTACAAACTTGGTAAGGGATAACAGACGACCTTGGGATAATCCCATTGCTGTCGTTTGGTTGACAGCTCCAGAATGCTGAAGGAATGGATTAAAGTTGAAGCGTTGAAAGTAATTAGCACAAGGGATTTTGCTCACAGAAAATTATGGATAGGTCGCACTAAGTAAATATTTTGAAATTTTTTATGTTGAGGGACCATGTAATAATTGGACACCCGTTCGTTGTTACACTAATCGAAATCTAGGGCAGATGGAAAACGGAAGATATAAAACGATTGTACTGGATAACCAAACACAGCAGCACAATGGGTGATGAATGCTACACTGGTGGAAGTATCAGAAAGCATTACCCTCTAACACAGTGAATGGATGAAAATGTTCCTGGAATTTTCCTGTTTTCGATAAGCCATAGCAACTGTTCTACTATAATGTGAACTACGCAAGAAAACTGAGTCAGATACAAGCTACTGCTGCAATGAAACATGTTTTCCAATCTTTGGACACAAATCTGTTGGCCTTGACACATCTACATTGACTAAAGGACAGCATCGGGCTTAACTTTTATTCACCTACTCGTGTTGAATGCGACATGATGATAAGTTTAATACTGACTTATGGTTCAAAACAAATCTAGAAGCAACGATAATTCCAGGCTAAAGAGCTATTCATGGTCGATAGCACTCACTGGTTGTTCAAGTGTGGTTCGCGTCTGATGATTGACTTTTTTCTGTGATGACGTCTCTGCCAGATTCTTACCGGTCAAGATTACCACAGGGGATATCAGTTGCGATGTGCCGTTACAACCGTTCTGTGCTTCGTAGAGTTCAACATCCTAGTTTCAAAACGGTGAAAAGACGACTAAAAATAGCGAAATTATATTCAGAAACCAATTGGACTCGATCCAATGACAAAAAACTATGCTCAAACACGTAAAAAGCCTCACCGCGTGAGCCAAGAATTGTGGTTTGTATTTATTGTGTTGTTTAAGCTCAACCTGTCCGATTTTTTTAAAATATGCAAAACGTTCCAATGGCTGATTAAGTTCCTATCCACATAGAACAGTATTCATACAGCTCAATTTTAAATGGTTAACTTTCGAACAATAAACAAGTGGATCGTCCATAAAGAAAAACACGATGATCACATCGATTGTTAAACGAATCACTGTATACTATGTAAAAGAAGGCTGAATTGTCAGTGACTCGTGTAAAGACTTCGTGATCAGTTGCTAGGTCCACAGAAAATAACCACATATGGTATTACTTTACTATGGTGAAGTTAGCCCCCATTGAAATTTTTGTGATGGATGCGCTTCGACTACTTCTTCAGTACCAAGGGCTATGAAGTGCAGTTGTTCAGGCCGGGACGTGAACGATTCTAGAAAACGACTGAATGCTGACTAACTGGATAAATGCGGCTGGCCGTGTTCCCTGAGGAAGCATGGTTTTCCAAATGTGGAAACCTGAATACCCGATTCCATTTCCTGGATACAGTTCTGATTAGAAACATTCAGTCAAAAAATTCAGATTACACCACCTATTAAGTTTTAGCCATTTGTGATGGATACCAAGAGTGATGTTATTAAGCTGTACTTCTGATGTTTTGTTTGAACGTTACTAGTAAAAAACGGCATTTAAATCTATCATATATTTGTCTAGTGTTCTTTTGTATAACGAATTGTTCAGATTTGTGCTGGGGCTTTTCTTCTCAACAGTGTTTCCAGGAATGAATCCTTCTGAAATTTTATCGATGGTGTTAGTCATCCGTGAAGCAATCTAGGCTACTGTCCACAATTTTTGCCATGATGCTAAAGTATTCAGCCATGAAGTGTCGATTTCCCCTTGAGGTAATTACGTTTCTAATGAAAGAAGGATGTTGAAGCTGAATAAGTCGAAAGGCTTCTTAAAAATTTACTAAAACTTCACTTCAAACTCAAAGCGTTAACAGGTAGAATATCAAGTTTCGCAAACGTTGCGAATTTACTTTTGAGATAAAACCTATTTTCATCCGCTAAAACAAAACAATCGGCTTCATATAAGTCCTCCTGAAGAAACATAACTGATTATGCACTTAGAGCTCGCACGGAAAACGGTATAACATGAATGGTGTAATGGCCTTTCTTCAGTCAAAAGATCTGGTGATTACGAAGGCTTAAAATTGTGTAACATTGGACTCCCTGTAACATCTTGGTTATTATTACGTAATTTATTAAACTGGATTGAGATACTGTAATTCACAGAATGTTTATTCCACACCTGATGGAAATAACTGTATAAGGAAGGTCCTGGTGGTCACTTTGAACTACGAAGAAATAATGCCTTGACGTTTGCTTATTTGAAAAAATTGCTTTCACTGGTCACCACATATCCAGCCCACTTGACTCAATAACTGTATCGCTGCACGCTACTACGAAGACAAAATCAAGTGTAACTTTTCATTGGGGAAAACAGTTGTTTTCGCGCGCATCACCGATACATCTTTTTGGTGCAACCTGTAACACGATCCAGTGTAGATCACTATGCAATTTCAAACTGCAAAACCGAGTAAGCATAAGCAAAATATCTCCTTTCCGCCTTGCAGTTCCGCTTTATGCAATAGCAGAGTTTGTAGCTTTTAAGCCCTTCAATCTCGTAACCATTTGACAGACCGAGACACGATGAGGTTGGATGCTGTAAAGTTTCGCAAACAGAAACCAAGAACTGTTGGGGTATCAAGAGATGGAACCATTGACAGTGCGCATAGTATGCAACAAGCGTCTACATCACCGTACAGTTCTGTATCGTGTTAAGCGATGGGCTGCTCTGGGGAAGAGTACTGTGACAGAACGTGCCATTATTGTTGATTTGAACGTGCGCTGACGCATTCCAAGTTAATAATGAATATATTTTCAAACAAAAAGACCATTTAGTTGGAAAGCTACAGGTTATGGAAATTGAGATCGCTCACTATTTTTCCTACAAGTAGCTGTTTCAATAGAATTTTATTGTACATCTTGAATCTTGGCTTATTATCGCATAAGCCTCAACGTAGCAATTCGATGAAGGTTCAAGATGTAGCCTATAAAACAGACTTAACTTGTCGGTCTCCAATATGTGTTTCCAAACCAAGTTGCTGATGTTTCAAAATGATGGAGCAATCACAAATTAAACAAAAATAATGAGTACAATTGTATTTGGACACGTTATAGTTGAAGCGCGAGAAAGCATGCCAGTAAGGAGTAGATAACACAGCCAGGCATATAACATTTACAATGGTTAGTTAAGTTAAATTCCGGCATTAGCATACTCCTAGATAACGAATCATTGACGTGAAAATTGTTTTTATAGATTGGGTATCGTCCAAAACTAATCGAAGCTTTTGCACTTGTAGAGTTTTCAATCAATCCCCTTTTAAATGTATTGCATATGAATTTTGTTGGGGTTCGTCGGTAGCACGTTTTCCCCTTGACCGAAATATGATATTCGGACAGGTATTGATGAGGCAACCATACTGACCACTGCCCATCTACCTTACGTTAGGTAAGATAGGATTTTGTCAATCAGCTTTTAGTCACATTCTTGTCTGAGTCAAGTTCAATCTAGTTTATTCTTTATGAAGAAGGGTGGTTGAAATATCCTTGTGTTTGCAAAAGCTGTGACCAAGTATAGATTTGTTTCAGTTTACACTAATCGAAATCCCTTACTGTGTGTTAGTATCAGTGGTATTTGTTTTGGGTGGATAATGAGCTGTTCAGTGTGTGGAAGATATTTCAGAATATAACAACAACATGTCGCTTCAAATATCTATTCGACCTGATGTGTACCTGCCACATAACATACCACTTTTCCAACGCAAGCCAAACAATCGTATCGAGATTGAAAAAGCCTTAATCTAACATCAAATAGAAACTTCACCTTTTTAGTTGGTTGCTTTCTATGATAAAAATGACCAACGTCATTACTGGCATTCCACGTTGGCTCACTAGAGGTTCATTACATGTGGCTGGTAGAATGCTATAACGGGGTGTGCAGTAATCAAACACGGAGACAGATAATGTTTGGTATAGTTCTTTAAATGCTTGTTTAATCTTAACGTCTACTTTGCTGTTTTAATGTACATTTCTAATATCAGAGTGGATAAATATGAATCGAAGTTCAAAATGTGAATCAGTCCGTTTCACGTTAAGTTTGAATTAATAACAACCGATAGTAGCCCGTCGAAACGATCCAGCTGGTGACCGTTGCCTTTGTGTTGCACGTAGTCAACTTGACATTCATACTCTCTGGCCTGTTTAGTGGTTTGTCTATGTACGCTGTTCTTAATAGTTGTAACAGTGAAACCATGATAGTTCCGGATTTAAGAGTATTTCCATTTTGGAACCGCTTCTAATGTGTTTCTGTTTTTGCTTGGATCTCATCCATTCCAAACGTGGTCATAAAACGGCTCTATTTTCCAGTCTAATGATAACAGGATGAGGGACTGTATTCTGTCATAGAGTTCGGGCGTGCAAAAGTTAGTTCTAGCATAGCAACCTACAGATTGTTCTATTCTCATTATGTGACTAACTCAATACCAGCAAACAATCGATCTTTCTTAGCTAAATTGATCATGAGGTGGAAACGATCTTGCTTGTCAAATTGACTGTAGTTTACACATGACCTCATTCGTTTGTGAGCATACCAATCAGAACAGTGTCAACTGTGTTAAATTTTCATGGAACGAACAGTATCTCTCCGCCAACCTTTGGGTCAGTTCCTTCAACCTCCTTAATGCTGTACAGATACCACAAGACCGCTTGACTCCGCATTCTTAAATCCGAACCAGCTTTCAAGTCAGCGGACTTTGGTGTGAAGTTACGATTCCCGTGTGGAACAAACTGGACCCACTGTTTATTAAATCGGTAGGATAGTTTACTCCACAGCGTCTCCAATATACCCTGCTGATTGATAGCTGTTCACCGACTACTTTAAAGGTCTGCGAAAGATTTAAAAGTGCGACCATTTTCTCTTTTTCACATTGCAGTTGGACCTTTCAGTGGTCTCTGATGTTCCTCTGTGTTAACGTATTGGTAGTTCTAGGCTGCTAGTCAGCTTTATTAACAATTGGGAGGCTTTAGCAACAGTGGTATTCTGAAAGACGTTAGCTAATAGCGAACTTGGCAAATTTACAAAACATTGTGTTTACTGTTTGTGAGTATCAAGGCTAGTTCATACTGATGGGTAATCTGTTTACATTTATTTGATAGACACCGTTACTTATTGAACTTTCACAACTATCATGCCAACTAATATATCCACTGAGTATCTCAACGTCTGACGTCATAACACTTTGTTGGAAACAGTGGCTTCCCGTAGGTTTGATGCTTGTTTTCCGTCCATCGCTTAGACTGTCTATTTTCCCTTTAAGTAATGTTCACCTATTGATTGTATTCCACCCCGGTCATAGTTACGAAAAAAGAAAGTTGGAGACTGTTATTTCTGTGACTTGTTTAAACAAATTTTCAGTCATCCTTACTTGTTCTGTCTTTTTTAATGGGTGGATAGGTTTCCAACGAGCTTAATTCTGTTATTCTCCCCAGCGTTTGTTATAAATTCAATAAAGGTGTAGCTCAGAATACCATTCAAAACCTGTTGAGTAAGCATCCGATCCAAAAACTAGAACTGGTCCTCATCTCGAAAAAAACCACAGATTTAGGTTAAGAGTCGATCAGCTATAGATTCTATAAAGTTCTGCTATGGTTTTGTTATAGTGGAAAATTACACTTTGCAACCTGCACTGCTGTTGAATATTTCTTGTAACTACTGCGTTCGTTTAGAATAAACAGTACAAACTACCTTCTACGCTTGCTATTTGAGTACTTGGCCACTGAGACCAAAAAGCTCCTTTCTACAAGTAATCACATAAATTTCCATGCCTGCGGAAAACAGAACAGTAAGGAACAAGTTACAATTCAATCCGAAAATACATTTCGCGGAGTTGACCTAGTAATTATTTTGAAATGTTCTCAGGAAATCCTACAACCAAGTAATTATCATTTGTTCCGGACTATTCTTCTCCAAATAATCTCAAAAATGACCGGGGAGTTTTGCTGCAGTTGAGAAACTTAAGAACTGCCTGGGATGTATCGAGGTTTGCACCCAGTAAGACTGAAAATCCGGCACACCACATTGGTCAAGCGGATTTAACTTACCTAACGAAATTTAAAATTGTGTTAATGTTTCTCGACGCCCAGCCTAAAACCCAAATTTTAACTTAGCTGCTTTCATCCTTGTTTGAACAGTCCATTTTATACACAACTAAGGTTTGACTGTGGCGTAAGTTAGCGGTCATCGCGACAAGCACCATGATTTGTATTCATTTTTATTTTCAGTAGGCACAGTTGCACTCAGTGTGGACCGGTTGTAAGAAGAATCATACCAATTCATTACGGAAATCACCCTGTCTCAAGTGAAATTCATGAGGCCCTTAGTCTATACCTTTTCCAGTTCGAAATATCTCGATTCCAAGTAGATTAGCTGGGTTTATGCGGCAAACAGGGTCGTACGGCAAATCCGTACATTGATAGGCTGAAAAATTGCATAGAGTGATTGTTTATTGCAGAGCGAGAGGAGGAGGTCTCACCAGTTGGAAAGAATAAATCAAATAAGCTTGCCTGGACCCAGTCATCCTGGACATATTGAACTGACGCCGAGAAAGATTAAGCTGGAAGATACATACTACACATAAACTCATACTCCGCTACAGCTGTCTCGAACTCTGCTAACTATTGCATCCGGTAAGCGGTATCCGATTCGGATTAGCCTGTCACAGTGACCGAAGCCAAAGGACGCCTGTGCTTAACCATTACCGCGATTGGCTTACGCCGCACCACTTGCGGTTCCAACCACACACCACATATCCAGTGTAAACCCTAAGGAATTAGACCGGGAGGTGTGCCAGCTGGACCTTGTGTCCAGCTAATAAGGAAAAGAAACTCTAATCTCTCGAAAACTAAACAGAGAGAGGCTGCAATGACGAGATCTGAACTGAGAAGAATGATTTGTGAAGTGTAATACAAGAAGCGTTGCAGTATAGGAGTGCAGGTTAGTGCATCCCAACAAAGCTGATGAAATGAATAAGTAGGTGATTGCAGACACCCAGGTTACTGAAAAGAAGAGCGGATTAATTGTCAATGCCCAGGCTGTTGGACGATGCAGTCGATAACAAGGATGGAAAGCACATGCTGATGTGACCCACCTGAACCCAATATAATCGCCGTCCCTTCGCCGACGGTGTACTAGGAGTACGTTGGTGACTTACTAGTCGCCTATATAATCACGTCAGCGCAACCTATGGCACCGATGATTCCCTTGCGCACCGCACGTCTCCACTCACATCCACTGATAAAATCGAACATCAATGAAGCTAATAGGGAAGGCTGATTGGAGAGGCAGCCGTGCCAAACTCAAATCAAGTTACAGTTCACAACGAAACTATTATCATATTTGAACAAAGCAGATAGAACATGACTCATCAGTACCAAACTTACAATAACACGGGTGGGCGTTTTTTAAAACAATCGATTTGGGGGGTGGAAAATCAATAAGCGAGTGAGGATAAGACATTAAGTCCAGGGAAGGGTCAGGTTCACGAACAGTTGTTTCTGAACACAGAGAGCTGGTTTGAGTCGATTAATTGCAACTGCTTCAGC
>QNGE01000022.1:230118-397651 GCA_008508345.1 Paragonimus westermani
CGACTCAAACCAGCTCTCTGTGTTCAGAAACAACTGTTCGTGAACCTGACCCTTCCCTGGACTTAATGTCTTATCCTCACTCGCTTATTGATTTTCCACCCCCCAAATCGATTGTTTTAAAAAAGCCCACCCGTGTTATTGTAAGTTTGGTACTGATGAGTCAATACGAAATGCTTGCATCTACCAGTTTTCATGTTCTATCTGCTTTGTTCAAACTACTCGAGGGGACCAATTGTTTCATATTATCATATTGACTAACCTAAAAGCTCTTATGATGTTTGTTCAAGTGGTTAGAGTGCCAACATATTTCAGTTGAAAAATACGGTTGTAACTGAAAGAATAGAACAAACACTGAATTGTGCTGACCCAGAACTCCAACGAATTTAGCTGATTTCAATCAGGGTTAGCTTGTGTGCAGGAGTGTAAAAACCTTTATCGCAAGGCTTCGATTTTTTGGGTTCATTCTGCCAAGTTTAATTAGATTGCAGTTCTTTTCTCATACACTGTCGTCACAGATTCATGTTCGGTTACTTACTGACCTGGAAGTGATCAACTCCACCATGCGCTAGAGTCCAGTTTACATTACGTTATGTCGAAACACTAGTCGCCCACCTCAATATATATACATATCTTGGTTGACTATCCATTCCAACTGCAGAACGAGCGCATACCTTTTAAAAACACCGATGTGATTTTTCTGTCTTGTAGAACAATGTAACAAACTATTTTTGTCTGATTCTATAGAACGGGATGGAAAAATTCCTTGCCCGGACAAAAAGACAAAACTAACCTGAGCAGTATATCTGCGTAGTTTTCTGATGGACTGTCTAAAATCGTCATTTTCTGAATCCTCCGAGAGGGCTTGGTCAAAATAGACGAAAAGAAAACCAAATTAATCTGTGCATTGGAAGGGTTGGTCTCAATATGTGTTCTGTTTGATTCAAAAAATCAGCATTTCACTGTCTAAATCATTCCAGTATTCAAATTTTGGTTGTCTGCTAGAGAAACCTTGACCTGGCTACGCCCCATGACAAGCTACTGAATATCATATAAAGCCAAGATGTCTGTTAGCTCAGTTTAGCCACCATTCTTTTAGCAGTGTAGATTGTGTTCACTATCTGAGTGTCAAGGTGAGTTGATGTAAATCGAGAGATGCGTGTAGGCGGTAGTGCGTTTGGTGCATACTGAATGTCCTACGATAAAGTGATCACAAGATGCATCTGTTCAGACAGAGTATCACGGCTCGATGCTCTCTAGGCAACAACATTTTACTCGCTTTTTCCTTAGACTTCCAAAATTTGAAGATTGAAAAGTAACTTCATGTGTACCTTCGTACTCAGTTCGCAAAAGTCGGAAAGTAAGTTATAAAACGTTGTCGCTTAAAGGATGGGTGATTTTTTATAAAGTACACTTCAACCGTTCTTTTGTGGAACATACCTTTGATACGGTAAATCACGGTGACTTTACTGGTGTGCAGATTTCAAACACGCCACTATGAGAACGAGAATGGGAACATTTAGAAGGGCACGTGTTTTAGTCGGTGTGTCTTTAGGTCAACAAAATTATACACGGTTTTTAGCTAGATCGATACAACGATCGGATTTATGACTCATATGCGAGGTTACGGATCAACTAGTCAGTGGTTGCTTGTGTGCGGCATTCCTTCGAGCTGCCTCATCGGCTAAGCCACATTGGTAGACCATTGTTTTCATCGATTTGAGACCAGGATGTTTGAAACTTCTGAACAAACCGCTTTTGTTGGTATACTTTTGGGTCAAGCAACCTGACTCATCTTGCTTCGATAGTGCGGAGTGTCCTAAATTGAAGGTGCTTTGATATGTTCTTCGGTAAGCTGCAAGCCATACGAAGCTTGAGCAGCGTTCACATGATGTTCACTTTCCGTCGAATGAACAATGAATGCGCCTTTGACGGATCGTGGTTTACTGTGCACCAACTAACGTGGGCGGTGTTCTTGAATTTGTTTCCAAACCTGACTCGATGGTCGACCAATATAATCTACTCCAATTAAGCCTAATTAGATAAAACCAGAGATTTTGTTTTCGTTTTATAAGCACAAAAAGCTTGTGTACTGACTTGCTAAGTATCTTATTGGTACGGACTCCGTTGATGGTGATATCTTTCAATCGGAGTAATTCAATATTTTGTAAGATGTGTTGGTTCTGAACATCTTCCTCTAGTGTAAGTTTTATAGGCTAGCGGGTACAACTAAACGTGATGAGTATTGTGCGTTGACCAATAAAAATGACAAGTATGTCTTTCAGGTATCGGCGATAATGAATGAACCGGTTTTTAGTGAATTGCAGGTCGGTGCCTTTAATCCTCATAAACATAGAGAAGTGTGGGCGGTGATCCCAACGCTACGCCATCTACTGTTGGCGCCCCGGTTTCGGTTGCGACTTGTGTCAAGCAATCCTTGATAAAATCCACTTTTTCTGGGATTAGCACTGATGAATAAACACAGTAGATGAGTTTATGATGCGTAATAAGTAATGCAACAATCAAGCCGTCACCAACAGATTGAACAGTACGCTAATACCTTTGTGCTGAGCCCGATCAAGCTCTCTGGGTTCAGTGTAATTATCGCCTTTACAACTGTGCCAACCTGAAGAGGGAGGATGAAACACATGCATTTATCCTACTGCCTGCGGCCAATTCTTGTTGTAGGCTGATCACAGGTGTCTAACCTCGAGCTTACCACCATCAGAAAACTTTCCTCTTTTGCATTCGTTGTTTGAGCGTTGATCAGAGAACTCTTTTGAAAACTGTCAAATCCAATAAGTTCAATTCAATCAGAGGTAGTCATTTGCCAAGTCTGTAAGCAGTTATTCACTGCCGACGTTTTACCAGCTACCATTTTATCAACCTAGAATAAATGACTTCAAAACTTCGTTCCCTGTGTCCGGAATCTTTTCTTACATAAAACAAACTTACATTGACTGTGGGCCTTTTGTTCTTCATTTGGCACCAGCACTTAACTATATTGATTTTTGGGTAATGATAACTATTCCGGATTTCTTATCAATAAAACTTGAACACCAATATCATTTAAATTCGTAGATTTTGTATTCAAACAGACCATTCATTTAGCCCCTCCTTATCAAGAACGAGAATCCAGTTTTGCGTAGATGTTAATTGCTGACTAATGTGTTTGAGCCTTCAAATGCGACAGTTCACTTTTGCTCAATGTAAGGTTGATGATTTATGTATTGGTACCATTTCCATAGATCAGCAAAGACGAGATTTCAAGTTCTGGTTGGAGTGGATATACAAAATATTGATGAAAGAAAGTATGAACGCAATGGAATTCTTCGTTGTATTTTGCTCCTGTATGTTTTCTGTTGTTGATCACTGGCTTGATGAAAAATGCTTCGGAATATTACCGAATTATTTTACAAGCTGAGGTTATTGATGAGCATCACGAACATCACATCAGTGAAGTACTGACTGAAAGCGAAAGTATACGTTGAAGGCTATGATCGTAAAGATAGTCCAGCATTTTGGTCCGAGTGATTATAATCAGGTCAAGTAAATAGCTTGGATTATACAGTGATGGAAATGAGAACTCAGCTAACGAGCACAGTAAAGACCCATCGATAATAAACCAGCAAAAGTAAAGAGATATGATGTTTGAACTAAAATCCGCGGGCCAACACTTTTTTGATGCATATACAACGTAACAAAAAGTCTTACGTCATTATGTACTCGATAATTTAGTGAGCTTCAGAAAAATAGTTTCAAGAATTTTTAGATTTCTGATCATGTGAGGTGAATTCTATTACAGGGTTGGATAGAGACTGAAATAGATCCTAGACTACTGGATGTCTGTTAGCTCAAGGGACGCTACCACCAAACTTCTCGACTCTTTCATATAAGAGTTTTAAATTGGTAAAACGTGTACGTGTACCGTCGTTGCATCTGGTCAGTAGTTATGTGGTTCCATTTGACAGCTTAGATTAATCCTTGAAAGATCTGGGAAAATTAATTGTAAAAAGTACACCCAGTTACAAAGTGTGTCACCAACGCTTGAGACGACGTGATGAGGTGTACAAAAAACCACCTGTAAATGAGTAGTACGATCTGTCTGATGACCCCAGTGATGTGGGGGTGGGGAGGACCGGTGAACACGTTGCCATAAACCGACTCATATATTTCAGTACTAAACATCTGGGAATGGACGTATGCAGAATAGGTGGTTTCGCCTTCTTCTCTCCGGGTTTCCGTTGACAATAGGTATTACCAAGCAGAAACAACGCATTTACTTGTTTTGATTCGTTTATAGACGAGTTGTGAAAATTTTACCAGTTGTTGTTAGCAGACAACCCTGGTTGCAGGAGTAGGTATTGTGCAGATACCGTGGACTTTGGGCATGAAGGAAATGTTCTAACTAATGGTGACACTTTTCCTATGCGGCTCTGAAGCAAAAAATGGTTAGATAGCTCTTTGAGATATCTTGGAGTTAGTAGCTAATTGAGAAATGTTCTTTCTTTCTCCACGAGTCGAAATTGATTAACCTTCCGTGGTTGGCCTGCGAATGAGCAAGCAAAAGGGGCTGAAGGAATTTCGCGCAAACGGTTAATCCCAGTGACCACTAAGGAAGCGGCAGACGGCCGTTTTAACCTTGGTTGGTCTGATCAACACCACGCACCTCAGGGAATCGATTCCACGACAAGTGAGAAAGTATTTTATTTGCAATCCGTTACTTATTTATTAGTCTACGGGGTTGCGGTCACATGAATCCCTTCATTAAATACACAAACCTGTCTCATTAATGTTCAGTCTAACTGGTAAGTATTTCCGAAACTGGGACCTTACAAAAGTTCATGCTAATTAGCGTGGTGTGGGAGCCATATTATCCGTTCAGTACCTGAGCAGTCGGCAAATTCTATGAACGAAGATACTGTGTAAGTAGACCGGCCGAAATTAGAGTACTACGTTTGTTCACTACTGTCAAACACATGGGTATAGTCTACTTTGTCTAATTTTCAGTTGTGTGGAGGTTGCGATAAAAAATTCAGAGTGATTTTACCGAAAACAACAGACAAACAATTTGCTTAAGCATGAGCTCAACACAACCACTTTGGTTTTCTTTCAAAATTTCAATCTGTAATAATAAACTTAATGAATACACCATAGATGAGTGGTCAGGGATTTGTCTAATTTCAAGCTGAGCAAAAAATTTGCTCGCAGCCTACACATTCGGACAGACTTTCTGGCCGACCACTTTCCAAAAAATACAGTAGACTCGATTCCCGGCCGTGACAGGGGTACTCTAGTCTAGTCCTTCTTTTGGAAAGAGGCGGTGATCAATTGCGAAGAATGTTCAACTTGAAATGAATGATATCTTCAATGTCGATTGGAAGCAAATTGACGATTTTTTATTTGTAATATGTGAACTGGTGAATGTGATATGTGTAGCCTGAGCGAACCAGTTTAGATTGGGTTTCACTGTGTTGTCCAAATGGGCTTTGTTTATCTGACGACCAGTTCGTGGGAACTGAAACACGCATGGTTGATTTAATTGTGACTAATTCTGTCTGTTTTGCCGAAAAGTCAGACTTCTCTCAATGGGTCCTTCTTGTGTTAATAATGAAGTTTGTGCAATAGATGAGTTTTATTGATTAGCACATCTTCTGTCCACATTCAACAGCACTTTGTTTGTTATTGAAATCTTTATGTATTGAAAAACTCGCATTCAAGCGGTATCAAAAATGTTGACGTTAACAACGTTTCCCCAGTGTACTATTTTAATTTTTCATATGATCTGTTTAGGTAATACGCTTTTATGAAACGGTTTTACGATGTTACCATGGAAGGGATGTGAAATTAAAACCAGGATGTTCCATGTAGTGTGTTTTGTCATTTGCGTGTGTTTCAATAAACAGATAAGAATTTCGACACCTTTTTATGCGATAAGGCATCAGTCGAGTTTGATGGAAATTTGATTCATGATGTGAGTTTGTTTTGTCTTCAAACTGCTTTTTACTTCTAAAAGTGTAAACGGTTGTTGAGACATCATACCCGATGAGCTATCCAATGGTCTAAGCTGGACCTCGATTGAAAATGCTGTTTAGTTTTCGTCTAAAAATGATCAATTCATTGGTCTTATTGTCAGGTTTTCTTAAACATCCACATAAATGACGTTGAAATGCTACGTTTTTACCCTGTAGCTGATGGGTGTTACAAGATTACTGATGAGTAGTCGAGGATTTGGTTCATTTTCATGTTGAACATCACTTACATTTGATCGCAGCCTTCACATTCAGATAGACCTTCTAGCCAGCCTCTTTCGAAAAGAAGCACTAGATTCGAGTTTCGCCCTCAGTAGAGTTCATCAGTAGTGCATATCCTTGCCACAAGCGAAAGTGCTCGAGCGTTCAGATTAGATATTTCAGTCGTGCCTTATGTGAAGTCAATGGCGCAGTGGTCAACACGGTTGCCTCATGATTGGAATGTCCGGAGTTCAAATAATGATGAGCTCTAATGAGAGCAAAACTCGAGTCTAGTGCTTCTTTTCGGAAGGGTATGGCTAGAAGTCAAAAGTGTTGTCAACACAGAGTTTGCTCTATTGGACGGTGAGTATGGCTCAGGCAGCCTCTAACGTAACATCATGAATATTCTCGATTGATGAGATGACGGTCAGGTAGCTGCCCACGTTCACTATTGGTAACTCTTCGGCAGTGCAAAATGCCACTTCACCATCGCTTGTAAGTAAATCCTGGTGGATCTGTTAGGTCAAATTTGATATAAATGTGCCCCTTCATTTTGTTGATGGGGATGTTATGTTTGGCTCCCCATTATCAATGTCACCTCGGTCTCCGACAAGTAGTCGTACAAATTATTGGTAAGCCTGGATGAAGTACATTAACCTAACTATAAGCAAGACAACAAACAAAGATGACCACTTACAACTGCGGTGGATTGATGGTCATTGAAAAGAGACGGCTTTTATAGTGGAGTGTACATAGTTATTTCAAGAGTGGTCATTTTGATGAATAATGAAGTGGCGTTTGAATGGGGATGACTTAACCCGAAGATCATACAGGATTATAGTAGGAGTGGCGTCTAATCACATCACTGCGTTCTGAATTCTATTCCGCTACACTCTTAAGCGTTTATCATTTTTAGCTGTTGCTATAACCTCTTAATATTAATAAGATTCCTTGGGGCGAATGGTGACAAGGGGGTAAAAGTTCTTAGATGAAACATTGTACATTCATACATCTTGTCAAGAAAATTACCGTTCGAAATGTGGTAGCTGTGAGATCTATTCACTCTGATCTATCCGGTATTTGAATGAAGTAGGGTCTAACATTGTCCACGTATAAAACGAACAAAACCACCAAGGGAGAATGAAAAGTTTTGGATATTTTTACATATTTGAATCAAGGCTGTAGTCATATGTAAGTAGATGATGTGTCGTCCATGGAAGCACAACTGGTACTAAATGATTTAATCAAACAGGCTTAGAATGTAACTGCTAGTGAAGTTATTTACAACTTATATCACATCGTTTACCTCCTGGAACTATGCACACTATCATGATGAGGTGTTACCAGATGGTGGTGTAGTAGAGTTGACCTAAAACTGACTGTTCTGACGCAGGTTCAGCTTGCTTTTTACCGGTAGCTGGTAGAGCTATGTCGTAATGGCCATTAATTATTGTTACCTCGTTGTCTTGTGTCCTTCCAAAAGTTGGAACGAACAAAGCTGTAGCACGTTAGTTACAAACAATCCACAAACAACCATAATTTCAATTGAACATCGACTTAATAGGAGGATGACAATGAGACACACACAGCATGATAACAGTAACCTTGGAGTAAGACAACTTTGGCTATATGATTAATTCTAGCCGATGAAATGATGCGTTCTACGTTTCATCGAAAGGTATTGCCGTTTATTAGCAATTGAGTTATCTGTTAATTCTGCAGTTAATAAGAATATTTTGAACATACTTTGTTCATTGTCGCTATCGATAGCATTGTCATCATTGTGTTCGTTTCCTAAAAACGAAAGGTGTAAAATCGAATATGAATTACCAATGTTTGTTTGGTGCTGTTCGAAAATGGTTAGGAAAAAAAACCGAAATTACACTTTTGTGCTCTTTTCATTATCAATCATACCAGACTGCTAATTGGACAATTAAAACATTGTCGAAATTTGTGTACCATTTGAGATACAGCAAACGGTGTTGAAATTAGTTTTTGAGAAGAGTTTATAAAGAAGCCATTGTCGAACGTTACACCTGAAGATCGATTTTTAGAGAAGTGCGAATTTCGCCGTTAGCAAAGCAGTTCATGAGAATTTTTCCTAAAATAAAGTGCAATGTTTTAGTGTACAGTGTAAACTGATCGATATCCGAAAGAAAAGACGTATGTAAGATTGCAAAATGTGGAGAAGCGATGAAGACTGGCTTGAATATTAAAAGCATACCACCTCTGAGGTTGTGTCAAATTCACCTGCGCATAATTTTTCCTGAAATCAACTGCTACTGGAGCGTGAGAGAGGTACAAATGTTAGCCCGTTCTCCAGTTTCCGTGCTAGCAACAATTTCTGTCCTCAGGGTCTGTAAAAACAAACCTGCTGTTCATACTGTTGGACCCTTTTACTATTCAGGTTGAAACAAAATATCGGTCCAGTTTTGTAGAACAAACCATCATTTGAAACAGTTCTGTTCTCGTCTCTAGCAACATTAGAGAAAAACCTTGTTGTTCTAGTTTTGTAAAAAAAATTTTTCCAAGGGGATGTTATAGTGCTAGTTTTCGTAGCAGTATACTTTTAGTTTGCTTCTCATACCTGCTTAACTCTAGTGAAGAGAAACCAGAATTTCCATAACTGCCGCCTCATAATCCAGAGATTATTTTTTTTATTAAAAATTTTAGATTTGTAACACATACACAAATTAAGTAAAAAATGGTCATTCGGTCTATAAGAAAATATCCACTTAGTTACACCTGTACCTTAGTGTACTGCATATCGCAAGGCCCGGCATATATTTTTAAAAAATGTTTACGCAGCAATGACAAACTAACCCATATTAAAAGCCTTCACGTGTTACAAAGTATAGTAAGCTTTCTTTAATGTGCGGAATAGCTTTATGAGGGACTGCGACAATGTTAAGCCCAAGTCAATTTTGCACGTCACGTTGGCAATATTATGAAATCTATACAGTTCCTTTTTGGTTAGTGACGACCAAGATGTTGAAACTTGTCTACTTTACTAGTGTTGACAGAGTAAAAGGCGCTTGGTTTGCATAAGATGAACGCTTATACTCATTTGCATAGATGACGTATATCCACACACATTGGGCAGCAATACATCGCCATTCGTCTTGAAGACACGTCCTTCATAAGATGTATACATTATTCCAGTAGTCACTTCTGGTCCGTTGTCTTTCTGGCGTCAACACCTGCCCTTTTGTTCCCGAATATATGCACTTTACTGCTCACGAATGAAGCTGTCTTTTATACAACATTCCTCCTTTTGGGGTTCGTTCGATCCTGTGCACCTACTGACGAATTCTGTCCGAACAGCACAGTGTTGTTTTCTCCCGACTTACTAATCTACTCCCAGCATATCCCATCACTTCGCTTACTCACTACCGTGCATTTATCTTGTCTCGCCGTTTCTCTTCATCGTGTATACTGGGACCTATCTGGAACTTACCAAGTACCAACCTTTCCATTCAGGCAGTAGTGTTCTTGAGCCTGAGCCGATGGCACCTGTGTTCTGATGGTCTCAATATTTCGTCCCTTCTCCTTGATTGAACCTCCCAGATTTGCACAGCTGTTGAGCTGCCGACTGGTGTTTCGTGTGTGCCTGCGATGCCTCCAGGCTTCATTTGGCTCTGATTCTTCCGGCGAACATTTCTCTGATGGAACCGTTGCACTGTGGCCACGTTCGGATGTCGTGATCTACCGGAAGTCGAGAGGTTCTAAGGCACCTCAAATTAAATGGAGGTTACCTTGTGCTCGCCTGAATGGATGTACGATAGTTAAATGGTATGATTTCGTTCGGACACACCGGACTCCCAGTTGTTGCGCGCGTGTTCAAAATTCCCTGCTTTCAAATCAAGGTACATGATCCATCAAGTTCGCCTTTGGTACATCGTAGTTCGCTACAATATGCTTCATCGTCATGTCCCCAAACGTAGACTTCCTTTGGTTTGGAACGCCGGTCACTTCGACCCAACGGGCAAAATGCTCTGTCATGACCAGGACGTACTGGTTGCCGTCAGCGCCCATTGGAAAGGGGCCCACAAGATCTATCGACCAGAATTCACCGGGTTGGGAGGCCGTTGTTGGCCTTGAGTGCTGTTGGGATCCCCCACTGCCGCCTTTCAGTAGCTGACACTGTTGACAGACATACACCTACGCCGTCCCATCCTCTTTCAGCGTCAGCCAATATGCATCTTATTGCAGTGGACTGTATTACCTGGTGCATCCATTGTGCATTATATCATGAGAGTTTGTTACGACTTTCCCCCTCATTGGTCTCGGGATGGCCATCACATGAAGGCGGCCAACGCTATGTTGCTACGTCAACATGCCTGCATTGTTTAGACCACATTTTCTGCTTTGGGAAGCGAGTATTTTCAGCCCTTCATACCTAGTATTCGCTGGGATCCCCAAATCTCTTTCCAGAACATAGACCGCCTTCCGGAACGAAAGAAAAAGTCAGTCTTCGTTGCACAAAGCAAATATCAGTCTATTGAGTTTCTTTTGGTTATTTTATAGACTAGACGCATCGGTAAAATGAGGAATTACAATTGGTGTTGATGCTTTCGCTTTCTCATTGGTCGACTTGACTCCGCTCGTAGCTCGTTTGTTTCAACGCGTGACGCACTTAAACAACTTGTTTTACTGCGGTGCTCGTTATAACAAAATACGATGCTGGAGTACCGTGCCGTGCTGATTAGTCCCCGCGCTAACACACAAATCTGTTCGTGTTTTCGACACTGATTGACCGTAGAACTCCGCGAATCAATGGTTGACTTTGTATCGATGCGTTTGTCCAATGCAATACCTCTACATTATCCTGACGTTGTAGATGCGCTATTGTTTGTGGGTCCTGCTCCATTACCTAGCCATTTACTCCAAAACCATTTGGGAACGTTTGTCATCTGCCTGCGGTCGCGAAAAAATCAGCAACGCAGCTTATAGAACCGGGTAAATGATTGATCGTAGACTCATATTCCTGTAAACGTAATGCTCATCTGGATAATTTTCTTCTCGGGTTCTTCGCAGTCCTGATCCACTCTTGAGGTTTGTGGTCCGTCTCCACGTGACACTGTTGACGAAACAATTACGGCCTCCACTTGTCCAGTGCCCGGACGATTGCTAAACACTCCCTATTAATGGTCGAATACTTCTACGCCGATGCAGTCAGGGCTCTGCCGGCATAATCGATTACTCTTTCTTTCTGCTCGGGTACTGTACTAATGCCACAGTCACTAGGATCGATTACTATGATGAACGTTACTTTGTATTCGGGGGTCTTGTTGTCAGTTGTTGCTCATTCGTTTTTGTTGCACTCACATAAACTGTGTTTGGGTGTTATTGGTTCACTCAGTTTGTACAGAGTTGATGTGATGGAGTGAAGATTTATGATGGATGGACTGTAATGCTCTACTATACCCGAAGACTGTTGCAGCGTGCACTTAGGATTCGAAGTCAGGGCTTCTCGATTTCACAAGAACAGCTGTTTTTGGTAATTCTCATCGGGCTTTTACAATTACATAGGGTGCATGCGTTTTATAAGTGAAAAGTTAGAGCAAGTCAGATGGGTCATTAAGATCATAGACGTGGAGCGGATGACAGTGTACTGGAGGGGGTGGGGGTTTTGGTGAATAGATCGGTCGATTCACATCACTAAGGCCGATAAAGGCAACATCACAGTGATTCTTAATCAAGAAGACTACCAAAAGAAAGTGTCAGAACAATTAGCTACTGGACCACGTCTGAATAAAGTCAAGACACAGACCAGCAAGTTCCCCCGAGGTATCAAAGAAAAACTTGAACGGTCTACATGGTTCATACTCAATCCCAAGAGCAACCGTCCTTCACGTTTCTACGGTCTTCCAAAAGTGCATAAAACAGAAATACCCATAAGACCTATTGTTGACTGCACCACCAGTCCAACTTACAAACTGGCCAAGTTCATCAGCCGCGTAATCATCCCGTTGCAGAACAAGTTGGTAAGCAACGTTAAAGACTCCTTTGATTTTGTTGACAAACTCGAAGAGGTGAGATTAGATTGTGATGAGACTTTTCTTAGCTTTGATGTGATCTCTCTTCACACCAGTGTGCCGGTAAAGCAGAGCATTGATGTTGTTAAACAGTTATTGGAACGTGATGATTCTCTTGATGCACGTACTAATTTATCACCTTCCGAAATTTTATCCGGTCTTGAGCTTTATCTGCACTCAACCTTGTTCACATTCACCAAAAAATTGTACAGGCAAACCGATGGTGTAGCTATCGGTTCCCCTGTTGCACCTGCAGTAGCCAACCTTTTCCTCGGATACCTGGAAACACAAGCGATGAGTGAATTTATCTGTACTCCGCGAATTTGGTGGCTGTATGTAGATGACACATTCGTAGTCATGAAACAGACAGCTCGCGACCAATTCCTACAGTTTCTTAACTCAAAATGCAACGGCATAGTCTGCACACTGGAAACTGAAACCGATGAGCGCTCACTGAATTTTCTAGACTGCCCAGTCAAAGTTGACGAGCAACAGAGATTTCAGGTTTCAGTGTACCGCAAACCAACCCATTCTGGCCGTTATCTCAACTTCAACTCGTCCCATCCAATAGGTATGAAGAGAGCAGTCACCAAATCACTCGTCAACAGAGCTAATAAGATCTGCACCACTGAGCTCTCCAAAACAACAGAGATTTCTCAAATCAAAGAAATGCTAGCCGCTAATCACTATCCGAACGCTAATCAGGAGTGTTGACACTCCTGAGTAAGGCCACCCGAGATGGTTGAAACGTAGAGTATTACAGCTTGCTCGTAACGTTGTGTTATTCCCAAGTTGTTTATCAATAACATGTTAAACACGACACCCAAACTATTCATCTTCATTCGTACTAAATTTGGTGCGGATATCTTACAAATGCGGTACACTGTTACTCGTGCTGGCCGTGAGACATGCAGTCGTCGATGTCAAGTGGTTCACGCTTGCTTGAATTTCAAGTGGCTGTGGAATAGTTGGTTAGGAGAGATGTAGAGTTTGCACAAACTGTATGCGGGCACACAGACAGGGGTTGTAGAGTCTGATGGCAACAGCCCCGGCCGTTGATAGCAGTCGTAACTTGACAGATCTGCGGTGGGCTTGACGAACCTTGTAGGTAACTCGGAAGGCTTCATCCGGCTCAATTTGATGTCCAGTGTTAATCAAGTTAGAACCGATTGCACTGGAAATGGGCTTTATCGATCCGTTGCGAAGCCATTTCGGAAGATATTCACGAATCCCTTCCGATAGCCGTCTTGTGGTTCTCCCAACTTGACCGGCTTGACAACAACAGGTGAGATGATAAATAGAAAAGGACGTGGAAAAACTAGGCAAGCTATCTTTGAGGTGTAGCACCAGTACCGCGAAGGTACTGAACGATAAGGTGACTCGTGCTTCTGGATAGGCTTTCTCTACCGCATTACAAACTCGGCGAGTGATAAATTCACTGGTTACTTCGTCCTTGTGATAGAGTGATAAAAACGGGTTTTTATCTGTCGTTTGAACAATTTTATGCTTCACTTTTGGTTGTATGTTTCTGTCCAGGAATTGCTGGAGCTATCCATTTAGATTTTGCACATCTCGAACGTGCTGGAGTTCATCGGACAAGGTGTTTGGTATGCATATTCTTCGCGCCTTTGAGGCCGAGGCTATTGCCATCAGACTCTACAACCCCTGTCTGTGTGCCCACATACAGTTCGTGCAAACTCTACATCTCCCTTAACCAACTATTCCACAGCCACTTGAAACACAAGCAAACGTGAACCACTTGGCATCGACGACTGCATGTCTCACGGCCGGCACGAGTAACAGTGTAACACATTCACCAACACTCCCACCCCCTCCAGTACACTGTCATCCGCTACATTTCTGTGATCTTAATGACCCATTTGACTTGCTCTAACCTTTCACTTATAAAACGCATGCACCCTATGTAATTGTAAAAGCCCGATGAGAATTACCAAAAACAGCTGTTCACACAACTGGCTTCTCGATTTGTCATTATTTTATCTGACAAGTGCCTAGTTTCAGATTGACCGCAGTTTTTTAGGTTACCATTTGTTCTGTTGTGGTTATCTAGTGCATCGAGATTTTGAAGCAGAGGGGAGAAAAGATGTTATTGTGACAGCTTGCTTACGTAGTGCTTTTACTATCGTAGGAGTCTTCAAGAGCCATCCCATTACTCCTGTTATACACAATTCTTTGGGTGAAACTACTGCCGGTAACATGCTTTCTATTGCAGCAACTCAGGGGTACCTTGTGGCATCACAGCGAATCACGGGAGAGCAGGTTTGAGAAGTTTCGTTTGTCTTGTTACTCATTTTGCTTTTCATCTAAGTCCTGTAAGTTTTGGAAATTGGTCAGTCAGCACAAAACATGCAGCTAATGCAACTGTCGACCATACAGAGACCGTGCATTGCAGCAAAGCCATGGCCTATGAATTCCGTAACCACTGGGTTCACTGCAAGAGTGATCCCGAGTTTCCTGTGGGTTAGTATTTAAGGCCCTCCCATTCCGGACCTCAGATACCGCTGTGGGGCTTGCCGGCCAAACATACCTGAGAATAACTTCACCCAGGACACAGACAAGCAATTTAGTCAGTTCCTCACTTCCTACAGCATGTTTTGGATGAGTTAAAATCAGTCTACCTTACGGTAACCACATACAGCCGAAACCACCTGTGGTAGCCAGTAGACAAGCTTAAGCAGAACACACTAAGCAGAGGCGTGGCAAACGCAGTGTGACTGCGTGTTAGTGCGCTGATGCGTCCCAGTAGTCCATCAGCACGAACCAGAAAGTCTCTAAACTGTTAATCGACTGTCGTAGTCACACAATTGTTCCTCAGCTAAGAACGTTGAACACAAACAATCCCAGACTTGGCCACTGTCCCGAATTCCACAGACATAATTTCACGATTTATAGCTGCAGAAAATGAAAGCACGTTGCTCTATCAGAAAGAAGCGGATGATCACTTGCAACCGAGTTCTGTTTGTGATCTACTTAAGCTATGTGTGGAAGACAAGCTCACAATATGCAAGTTCCGCAAATCTCAACAAGACGGACGCCCCCAGCCAATATCTACCACACTTGACCAGAGAGAAGAAATGCAGAAATTTCTCTTAAAGGTATCTTCCCTGCTTAGAAAACGATTCTTGCTCGACAGCGAAACCCGACTCCCTCGGGATTAGGACTCTGCTGGCTTATTCGATTACTCCTTTCTTTTGTTTGAGTACTGCCACCTTGTCAAGGCATCCGCTGATACGACGAATGTTCCTTTTGTAATTTAAAATTTTAAGCTTGTTTGTTTCCCGTCCATTTCTTGTTGCACCCGCGTGAACTTTCCCTAGGCATCGTCGGCCCACTCAGATCGCTTGTTTTTTGGAGGAGTTCGTATAGATATGATGTAACGGAGTGGAAACTTTCTACGAACTGTCCGTAGTACTCTGCGCTTGAAATTCGGGGCCGCGGCCTCTTAAACTGTGGCAGGGGCTTAATTTCACTAAGACCCAACTTGCGTCCCAGTACTACCACCGACGACCGTCCGAACTGTGTGTTATCGGCATTAATCCGGAGTCCCGAATTCTTACGTTGTTTTCAGAAAGCATCCAGATGGACAGAATGTCTCGATTCCGTACCACATTATACCACATTATGATCTTCATATACCGCCACGGTGTCCAGTCATTTTACCTACTGAACCTTCAGGATTCGCAATGCGAATGCTGCCCCAGATAAGCCCAAACGGCGTATACGTGAATGCGGTTTTCTCAAGATCCGTTGGTTTGATTGCTACCTGTCAGTATCGAGAACTTAGTTCCATCGTGAGCAAATTCGCCAGTTGCAAATTATCAAAATTGTCAACGACTGGCGATGTTGGTGCAACTGTATTCTCTGTCACCACATTCAGTCATCTAAAATCCACATAAAAGAGGTATTTCCCGTTGAAATCCTTTATCAAGAAAACAGACAAGTTGTACAGACTGTTTGCTTCTCTGACAATATCCTCATTCAGCATGTTCTGTGTTTACCTTTTTCACTTCCTCTTACACATAAACCAGCATTATACGGGGTCCGTGAGGTCGAAATATTCCGGTCATTGGTATTTCATGTGCATTCCAGTTGCAGAGTCCGTACGGGTCATCTTTGTTTGTAAATACCCGTGCGTATTTCTCGACCGTAGACTGGAGCAAGGAGGTTGCGCAAATGGGGTCTTTAGCCGTGTGTACTTGGTTGACGCTATTCTGTTGCTGTCCTGTGAGAGTCAGGGATCCATATCTAGTTGGCAGCTTTTTGAGCTCCAGGTCAATTACGGCATCCGTTGTAGCGAGGAACTCGGCTCCGAGGGTCGTTCGCCTAGCTCCTGAAGAAACTATGAAACAGTGTGTCAGGATATGACTGCAAGTATTCACCCTGCATCCTTTCAAATCATTAACTAGCAGTTTGTAAACCCCCACTGTGCCAATCACCATAGATGACTGTCCTGAGTTTTGCTCCCCCGCACGACCACTTAACGAAATAGTCACCGCTGTGTCGACCAAGCACTGTTTTATCTCCCCGTCAAATTCAACGTCGCGTGTAAAGCTCCACTCTCAATCGCTTTCATTGACCTACCTAACAACAAAACAATCACGGAACGCTTTACTTTTAGGCCACTCAAACCATCTTTCTCACTACAGCTGAAACAGCCTCCTTGTATGTCGTTCATCCGTGATACTGTTTTCAACGCATCCAAATCCACTACTATCTACTTCATTGTTTTCTACATTTTTTTCTGATGCTTTTTGATCATTATTGCAGTTCGCATTCACCGAAGCAATGGACGTAACTCTCAACTCCTGCATCACCTTCGCAAGCTCATCAAGGTCCATACGCCGGGCGACATAGGCAATACAAAGTTAATCGTGAACCACTATCCAGCTGCGTTAACATCTGCCGCCTTGATTATTGTTCCACTCCTGTCCTGCCCGACAAAATTTGTAGAGTGGCAATGAACACAGATGGATCTGCTCCTGGTCAAACCTAGCTGCCTTGAACTGCCGCATGACCTCCTGGCAGTCTTCCGGGTTGCCAACCACAGACATTAGCGCCTCTTTCGCAGAAGCCCATTCTTTCTTCGCAGAGGTTCTTCGGGCTGTGTTCAGCATCGACTTTGCCCTACTCTTCACTGTCGTCCGAGAGGCAGCCCACCTCTCACGACCGATCTTGCTTCTGACCCATGGGGGCATAAACACTGTTCCAAAAATTGTTCCTGTTTTATTGTCTTTCTGATGTTGAGACCTGCTTCACAGTTCCCAACTATACGCGCTATGCCACTTGCAAAAAGAATCCGCATGTTGTACGGCACTAGTATTAAGCAGTTTAGTTGATATTATGCTTGAAATATTCGTAATATGGTTAGTACCTCAATTTTACCACAATGGGACGATCTGTTATGTACGTATAACGCTGCCAGCATTCGTGGAAGACGTTTCTCACAGTTATGCCTAACGATTCAACGTCAAGCTGACACTTCTAAGATTTATTTATGAATCCGGAAGAATGAGACCATTGCAAAGATAACTAACAAACTAATGACTTAGGTAAAGTGTGAAGACTTATATACTACGTATCTTACAAAGTTCGGAGTTAACCAGAGCAATGAGCAGAGCCTATTGGCACATTATATTGACCATCAGGCCTGCCTGCAGCTGAATAAAGCACATGTACAATGTAACTCATAGTGGTTAAACAGTTTAGCAGAATGGAGGAAACAAAACTTTGACCTAAAACGCTTTGATAAACCACCCCCGAAAAGCCAACCGGATAATCAACTGGTCAATATTTTCGCCTATAAATGAATGAAACTTAATGTTTTCTTCTACTCAAATATTTAAAGTGATTTTCACGTGGTAAGTTTGCAACACACCGTTTTAACAGCTGCAGCTAATTAGCTCGCTTATTCACAATGTGTGCAGTCGGTATTAATCTGGAAAATTAGGCTGAATTCATGTTTTGCACTGGTAACATTAGTGGGGCGACCTTCTCTATATTTGCTAACTTGTATTCCGTAGGGATGGCGCTTTCCCCCAGTTGAAGTTAATGAACAGACGTTAATATAAAGACGTTTGGCTGTAAAACGGTTAGCAACCGTGAATAAACAAACCACACTGTAATAAAAAGTGCCTCCCAACAGCGGCTTCTCCGATGAGTTATCAACGAAACACTAGGATAACCTTTGCAAATGCTTGCTAACGTGTGGATGACTGTGTAGGGTGGTGTTCACTCTGATCTGTTTCTTTGGAATAAGCTTTTTTGTTTCTCTTTTCGACTCAACTGTATTCCGCTCAATACCAACAGTTACGCCTTGCTTTCACAACGGTTTCTTCCATTGAAAAACACATTATTGTTTCATGTAAGTGTTGTTTCACATCTGAACTCATATAGCTAGCCGATTAACAGTGAGAGATATTCCGGTGACAAAACAGCACAGTGTACCACACTTCATTTGTTGGTTTGAAGTTCAAACTTCACTTTAATAACAGAAACAGTACGATAACTACTTCTTTCCATTACAAATGTTACTAACCTTATCGACTAACTATGAATGAACGTAGCCCATCGCTATTCGAAGTTGCGTCACTGAACAATGATTAGAACAATAGGCAATATTTTTGTGAAATGTTGTCAAAACGTACAAAAACAACGCTTCCTCCAAAAAGATCGGGTTCAGCGTGATTTCCATTAAAAATTTTGGCGTTTCACAGGTGATAAACATGAATTAAATTGTTTATGGTGGGGCACAGGCAGTCCCATATAGTAACAGAAGCGCTCTATTTGACCTTGATGAGTTTTGAGCCCACAAACCTAATTCGATAACTCAAAACAGGTACGCCTAGTCAAATTCGCATACAATGCAGTTGTGTCGAAAATGACCTCAAAGGCGTTACTAAAAATATTTATGTCTGAAATAATGAGGCCATCAAACTACGGTTAACCTGATAATCCCATACATTTTTGGTCCCGATGAATAGATTTGTATCAACTTTGAGTAAGCTTGTTCATACTATACCCACTGGTGCTTTATCAAGGGTCAAATATCCCATACAATTTAGGGACGTAGAACCGTGGAGCACATTTTCATCCGAGCATCCAGCAACCGCTCGGCAACTATGTGCAACTGATCCCTGTTAGAAGGCGGGACACTTAATGAGAGCAGCTAATTATCACTGGAGGGTACTGAAACAAAAGGTGGAATTAGCGATCAACTGACTGATCGACTGGTTTATTAGCCACTACAGGCTCTGAACTGCGTGTTGCACATGTTCAAATGAGCTTGGCTAATTACCAAGGTTGAACCACTGCTATAAGTGACAAGGCACTGCACCATGACTGACTGTTTTGCTTTCAGAAAATCTTGTCGAGTTATGTGAACGTTATCTGCCACTACCCAGGGCTTCATGGAGACAGCAAGCAATGTGTGGGTGACAATGGCGATAAAACAGACCACTGACGTAATCCCCAAGATGGTTTTGGTCACCATTAACACAATTTTACTGGGTTTCACAAACTATCAGTCTCTTTGAATCGCATAAAAAGGGGAGTCAGCTATCCGAATGATGGAACTTACCCACGAAACCTGCCTAGAGTTGTAGTTGAGTAGTACGATCATCGCCTTTTGTCTCCCGAGAAAGTTAGACCATGAAACAGCTTTGTTCACTCACAAATCTTCCGGTGCTCGGTTTTTAAGACGACAAATAAGCAAATTAGAACATTAAAATGTGTTTACTTACAATGTTGGTTACCGATTTGTCGACATACACAATTAAACTGATTCACGTGATACCGGGAATAAACACTGTTCGTAATAATTATTGGGTCAGGAACTTTTTGGGAAACAGAGAATCGTTGAATCGGATTTTTCATGGTGCAATTTGCTGAAGAAACTCCCCGTTTTCAGTTACAAAAGTTTGGTTTCTATGGTTACCGGAAAACTGGTAGTGGTAATGGCTGGCATGAGTAGATGTCGGTAGAGCAACACACTTTAGGAAATTAAACCTACTGACTGTGATTAAGTGCAAATGTGCCGGATTATCACAAAACGGCAGTCCACATATTTATCCACTACTCACGAGTTATAGTTTTAAGTTCCTGCTGCTTGTGATGGTACTGCTATCTAACGAGTTCAAAACAACAGTCTGCCACCCACCGGTGGTAACTAGGAGCGTCTGTATGCAAAGACACTGCCAGCAACTTCTAGCGCGGTGGAGGTTCTTGCTAATGTGTACGCTGACTGTAATCGGGTGACCAATACTGTCATTTGAAGAAAGCACTTGCAATAACTAAGGACAGCTCTGAATCGTACAATGTAGGATGCTTGATGATACTGGAAATTATCAGCCTAAAAAAGACGGTGAGATTCCGAAAGTCGTTTTCGATGCCATTAATTCTCACTGATTTAATTTTGTAGGTCTACTTGTTCAGGGTGAACCTACAGTCTGTCGGGCTTTTGAGTTCAATTATCTTACTACGACCCACAAAAGCCATCCTTTTTGGTTGGGAGTGTGTCACCTTGAAACTACACATTCAGTCTGTAAATCAACAATCTAAAGGAACATAGTACTGCGAAATACAAACAGGGAAGATAGTCCATCGTAAAGTATGGATGAAAAAGGTGCACTCTATTTGCCAATCAGTTCAACCGTGCTCCCTTTAAAAATGCTTTCTTCAGTTTATATGGGTGTGGCAAACTCAGAAAGTTCGAAAGAATCTTGAACAGCGTTTAGGACCGACTTTTTAAATCCTCTCGTAGAAAGCGTTTCTCAGCAAACGTTTCCAAGCAACTGTTGGCGAGCAAAAGTGTTACCAGAAATAAATCCTCCTAGTGTGATTGTCGTCAGTGTGGGAAGTGGGATTCGGACCACCACGCTCAGATGTTCGAATATTCAAAAATACATATGTGGACAAGAAACGATGCCATTAGGAAGCAGATTTCTGATAGTGAGAATCGTGCGAATTTATTTGCTCACTAATCACTGAGAGATGAGAATAAATTGCTGAGCAGTGTTGTAACCAACCGAGGTCCGCACTGTCATACACTCTGCTTGTTCCTCTACTGGCTGAATTAAGAGGCCACGTTGGCAAAGTATGGTTTGTAGAAAAGAACTAAAAACTGTTAGTAGTGGTTAACTACTGTAGTTCAGATTTATTTCTGGGACTGGAAACCTCGTGGTACATGCAGTTGGTTATCGGAACGACTAGGGGGGGATGAAAACAAGTGCAGTGGTCTGCATATTATCGTTATTTGTGTGAGTTATCCGTAAAGTAAGAACTTTTAATAAGGCGAAGGCTGAAATAGAGATGCTTCAAATGTGTGGTTGTACTCGCTCTTGCAGATTAGCTTTTTTGTCCGGTGTGAGCATCTCAGTACTGAAAGACTGACGGAGATACAGCTGTATGTGACAACTTCCCTTCCTTTCCTGACTTTATTCCCAATTCACGATCTATTCTTAGTTTTACTGTTATGTGATATTCAAGCATTTGTGTCAATTGTTACTGACAACCTAGTGTCGAATATCAAGCAGCTTTCTATGAGAATAAGGATTTGATGAAACCTAATAAATCAAAACAAACTACCATCTGATCTTCAAGTGTTGAGAGTCAACAATAAAGGTGCCCTACTAAAAAATCTTGACTGGAAGCATTTCATCAAGATTGCACCAGTTAACTCTTTCCCAAAAAATCCAACACAAATCACGAAAGCATTCACTAACTGACGCCCGTGTACTCAATCAATTGAATAGACAAGTTTACTTTGAAGCCTAAGAATCCATTGAAGCGTTATAGTTATAACTAATATCGATCTGAGGACTGTGTATGAGGCGAAATGTCAACTAACTCTAGGCTAACGGAAGGTATCACTCCAACCGGGAAAACGTGATCATGGTCACAAATAACACTCGATGAGTTACGTCAGATCCCTTGAGTTGTGGATTTTTCATCCAAACAGAATAATTTTCTCCAGGGTAATTCCAAGAAGTGTCATACTAGTTACGGTTTAATCAGATGTGTACTTACATTTTGAATGGGCGATTTGCCCATGAAATTACCGTGACTCATTTCGGAGGAGCGGTTATGAATAGACCTGACACTCTGTTATTTGTTCATGCTTAACACCTAATTTAGCTGACCTCAGTTGAATAGTTCTAGGCAAAGATGTGTTGTTAAACTCTGTGAGATATGAAGCAAAAGCGGTTAATAACGTCATGGTTTAATCAACAACGGCAGCACTCTGATCTTCTAGTATACGATATTTCTGAGTTCTTCATCCAGATTCTGTTAATATCTCCTTACCGTGTGCTTTGTATATATCAATCAGTCGTAACATTGTATGACGAAAACTAAGTGCAATACTGACGAAGAACCCAGCCGAGATAATAATCCAGCCTAGCTCAGTAGAACAGTAACGTAACGGGAATATAACCTAAGAAAAGCCAGGCATTTCGCCCCTGGGATTTGGGTTACTCCAAACCACAATGATTTCGATATATATATATATATATATGTATGCATATGTCAGTACTCGTGTCCTGATGGTAAAGGGAAGATAGATTACAGTAAAAAAAGTCTCATCTATTGATCTTGTCACCCGTTTGAGTCATGGCCAGCTGAATTTATGACTGATGCTCGCTTGTGTACTGATTTATTCCTTGTAAGACTACTGTAACAGCCACTGTCTGCGGTTGACACCGAACCTGAAGAGTGGTCAGCATAAGAAATTTGTCACAAGCTAGAAACGATTTGCAGTTGTACGTTGTTGTCGCTAAGGCACTCTTTAATTTAACTATCGACCGATGATAGGTCGGTAACAGATGTTACCACGCAGATTTTTACCATAAACGAGGTACTTGTCTTGCGAGGCACACGACAGACTTTTCATCAGTACATTCAAAGGATTTTTAAAAACGTTCACAAACAACGCCATTGGTCAGCTCCTGCGAATCATAAAACTGGGTTCAGTGTTCGTCCTAAAGACAAAAGAATAGAATCCGAGTTGTGTCTAGTTTCCTGATCCGTGAGATGAACTTAGTGCGTTATTATAAATATTTTGAACTTCCCGGTTTGTCATGTAAACAAAACAAACAACATTAGAGACTACCCATATTATTATGTTTAACAAGACAGGTGTAGAGAAGGCTAGCTAATACCCGAAGTAACAACAATTGTAGTCAAACATTCACAAACATATTACGTCATTTGTGAGCTTATTGTTACTGTCAAAAGTGGTTCGAGTCTGTGCAACCTAAAGAAAACGACGTCAATTTAAAAACTCGATTGCGCTATTATTGCGTCATCATATTTGTCACAGTTATCCAAACCATGAGCTGCCCAAAGCGTAAGATACGGTAGCTTGTTTGAACAATTCACTGTAGCAGAAGTAGAGTGCATAATACGCAACGATGCATCACGTGGTTTCACGAATACTTACAAAAGGTCCACGAAACATCCAATTGTTTTTTTCCTAATCAGTGTAGATCGCATCAAGTAGCCACTCACTTGTGTTTCGCCGCACATTCCGTGGAGTAGTAGCAGGTTTTCTAGGTGGATATTCCGCGTGTAGTTTTTTCATCGATGGTCGCTCACAACGCTTCAGAACGATGTTAGATGATACGCACGCAATGAAGCGGCGACCTGCCGCATAGGAACTTGCTGGACTTAACAACCTTTACAAGGTCACGTGACGGACCAATCCCATTTAAGCTCCAATCAATGGAGGCGGTTGTGTTATGTGATGAGTGGGGTAGCGTCAATCAATGAGCCGCATTGCAGGGCATCGGTGTAAACTCTGCGCAAAGGTCTACTTTAGAAGGTTTTGCACTCAGTTCATCTGAGCAGTCTGAATATGACTGTAGGCACATGCAACCTAAAATATGGATTCATTTCACGCGTTCACATCAGAAATAAACTTGTGAGGAGGGCAAAAACAAACAGGGCATTAGCAATCTGGACGAAAAGCACACACAACGATGCGGATCTGGTGAATGTTAAATTGAACTAAGCACGCAGACAGCAGTGAGTAATAGCCGATTGCTTTCTAATGTATAGCTCTGGTTGCCGATGGTTGATCGTCAAATCATAGCAGTATTTCATACAGATATCGTTGGTATAGAACATGAGAACAAACGATAATGAGATGCTGGCATTCTGGTATGCGGCGTTGAGATACTGGGCGTTCCGTATTTGCTGAGTTTCACTCACTAATCTGTAAGCTGATTTACCTTTCAGGAAGGTTGGCAGTTTTGTTGGTTTTGTCCTGAAACGGTTTTTCTGTGTTATCACGATATGTTTCCGTAATTCCAGTGAAACCACTAGGTGGAGTGATTATCACAGAATACCGGAAGTTGGTTTTGCTTGAAAATAAAAAGAACGTAGTATATTACTGTTAGCCAGAGACGTAAAATCATTCGAGTGGTGGAAAACAGGTTAAAATTAGCGAACATTAAAAATAGACAGAAACATTTTAGAAAATGTGAGGGGCTAAGTGATTTTACAACCTATTAAGTGATTTTCAGGCTGTACGATCAAGCGTATCAAAGGGAGATTACAAGCAATAAAACTCAATAGGTATTTGCAAGCGGTACAAATATCAGTGTACCACAAATCGAAGAGAACATAAAAACACTAATGCAGGCAGAAAATTCAATCACGTTGAGGTCTAGACATTCTTTCGATACAAGCTGTACTGCAATAGCACATGAACTACCAACCAACGCGAGCCTGAATGATACAGCGCACTATACAGTGTAGCTGTGTTCTCCGTTTGATTTAATACTAACTAGATCAATCATTTTTGTGCATTCCGTTTTAAAATGCACCCCACGATACGCGAAACAAGATATTGGTGTTTTCCTGCAATGGTTCCGAGAATATTCTTTTCGGAGATGACAGGCACGGTTGCTTGAAATTTACTGCATTGAGACAAACATAGTAAACTACTGTAATAGTCATTTTTGACGAATTTATGATTTTTATGGGTTAAATGAGACGGTAGGTAGGGTCAGTTGGACACATACAGGAAACTTGTGATATACGTTAGTTAGCCTTTGACAACTTGAACTGTTTGTGATACAGTCGAGTTGAGTTCTGTGTTGATCTTGTTAAAGCAGGGTTCACTTATTACTTATGACAAATGCGTTAGATTTCGGTGCTGAATCCAAAATAAGGTAGGAAAAACAACTTATATTAAAAACAAACCATTCGTCGATCGTGCATTCTGCGTCTGTTAACGTTATTATGTTACTCCCTGTTTTTAAACGAATGGATTTTATTCCTCACAGTTTGGAAGAGACGCAATTGCAAAAATTCGGGTTTCCAGTGAGCTCGAACCAACGACCGACTCAGCATACACAAAATGTCAAGTGCTGTACCAGGTGAGCTATGCAGGGAATTTCGAGGCTCAGAACTCTCACATTTGGGTGGCGACATATAAGACGTACCACATCAAACACGGGGCTATGTTGGATCGTCCCTTTAATTACGAGCTTAGTTGTCGGATTCAAAGATCGAGAAGGAGGAAAGACGTGGTAACAAATTCCGTTGAAAAACGAGGATTAGGCCACAGGGGCTCTAAGTATGTTGGGTGGAGCCAGTGACCACACATAGTCGACAAGAAAGAAAAAATCAGACGAAACGATCATATATGGTTGTCAGGCTGTTATAACAAATCACACTCCAGTTCAGATGGGGGTAACTACGTTCCTCCGCATGGCTGCAATCTAACCGATTGATTGGAATAATATAAGTCAATCCAACTGTAGCCGAATCGCTCGACCGATTCAACATGAATCGCTCTGGTTGCTTCGTTAATAGGTGTGCCCCCTGACAAGCTGGTTACCCTGACAAGATTTTTCAACCAGTTCATTATGGGATCCACCAACACCGCTGAGGAGTACCAACATGGTGTTAAATTATTGCAGCAGGCCTGTTAACATATTGAAGACCTAGGTGAAAAATAACTGAACACTGAATTATCCTCAACCATTCGCAGTAATGACATATCCTTACACAGCATATGATACACGCGATGACTTAGTTCTGTCCTAAAACTTATGTCAATGTAGTTTAGGTCGATAACTGGGTTATTGCACACTGTTAAGGAATCAATCTTTTATAAACTGCAATCCAGAGTTTGCGACAAGAAGACAATTTGCCGATGCTTTTTTGAAATTTTCCAGATGTCATGACAAATTAAGGTGACTCATTTTCTCAATAAACTACTGCATGAGGCGAAACTAAAAATAGGTTTTCCCATCGACTGCGAAATCGATTTCCTTGAGCATGCACAAGTTAACTCCTTGTGGCTGAAATTGATTTTAATAGGTAGGAGGAATTAGTGCGAAAATCGACCGAGGATGAAGTCAGTGACCTTACAGGCTATTCGAGTCAAATTTTCGGAATAGAAGAGAAAAATCGACTCTGAGAGGTTTTTTAATGCTCCAGGTATTCGACTGATAATTAGCACTGGTCTTGATGGGAACTACGCTGGAATGGAACAAACTAATGGAGAATAACACGAGGGAAGTATCGGAACTGTAAGTTCAGTGGTGAAGACTGTGGGTATAAGTGAGCACGTAGTAGTTTCGACTGCTAACCTATTTTCGAGGACACTCTAAAACTCTATCCGATCTCTTTATGAATCACTGGTTATACTTTAACGGCAAAATATCGTTGTAGTTGAGTTCAACAGATAACATTAGCTTTTAGAAACACACTAGCATTATGTTTTAAGTAGTTTGGTTCTAATACTGAAATCCACCAGTTTTTCATGAAGCATATCCTAATTCCATCTCCGTGGCCGGAAGATTGGTTTCCAACACCTTTTTATTCAGTGACTGTTATGGTGATGTAATTTAATAAAAACTGGCTGTGGTGTTAATTTACCATATTGTTTGGCATACAGTCAGTAAGTAGATCGTGTCTGAATGTTCGCGATAAGAACGTTAGAAAATAAACATAAAATTGGATGCTGTAGACTGTCAAAGAGCCCTCTTTCAAAATTGAGCGGCTAATATATGAACAAGTCGGACTGTCAAGGAGAGGCGGCTGCAACCTTCAAGGTCCTACAGGAAGTCCCCTCAGTTTCCACGGTTGGGAAAAAAGTAGACATACTGAATTTTTGTTGCACTTATTCCACATTTGAGATCCCAGGGCGTCAAACAACTTTGAGAAGGCTAACACGGCAAAGACTAGAAGTAATCAAGAAAAAGGGTGTCAGATAGCCCCACTTACGTCAAAACTTCCAGTTTATTTCCAACTGAGGCGAAAAGCGAACGCCCATTGCCTGCCGTCTGTTTCCAATGTGCTTCCATCATTATCGACTATGTGTTGACATAGAATTTATGTACAGGTTTATTGTCACCATAATGTCATGTAGTGATGACGTGTCAGTTACAACCATTCAAATGAGCAACATTAATGCAGTACCAGTTAGTCTTTGCACAAATAAGTTAGTAAGCGCTCACCTTGGCGTATGATGGGTCCCACGAAATAACACCTGCATCTGACTAAAGCTGCCTGGCAAAATCCAGGTGTTAAAGAGTGTACAAGTACGTGGGTACTCGGACGATCTGGGAAAGCCCACATAAAATATAAATCGTGAAAAGGGCTCAGAGGAGAACAGAAGAAGAACGAAAACTGATCGACCAAGTCAAATGTAACCTGCTTTATATCGCGCAAAAGTGGGGAATATCACCAACACACACGAACTAGGGGCTAGGATCTTACAACCGTTCGAATAATGTGAACTTCCATGGAACGTTATATTTAACGCTCGTGAGGTACCGGCAAACAATTTCAGACATGCTGTTAAATAAATGAATGAACTAGACAGAGGGGGATTAGCGATGTTTTGTGAAGAGACGTACTTCAACGCGTATGGTACAAAAGTTCCGAAGTCATACTGATGTGGCAAGAAGATGCATATTTTGCAAAGAATAATTGTGAAAGATTCATTGGAGATTGGTGAGCCAGTTATACTAATGGCGTTAATGACTTTGCATCTTTGAACAGTATTCAAAATTCAAGAACTTGTGCTGTAGTGTTAATTATTATCATTGCTGACTGATAGAAAGACTCCATACTGGTTATACACGACAGTGTGTGACGTTAAAATTCGCTCGAAGGGTGACTGTAAAAAAGCCAAGTCATCGTGATATGGGGTCCGCAGACAGTCGTAACTTAAATTTACTCACAGATCATTAGTGTGTTGTGATAAACGCCGTCCATAATGACCGACGCCAACCAGAAGCTCGCACACAGTAAGACATTCAATAATTTCGTCATCGGACCAAATTGGTGAAAGCTGTATTTGGAAGCCCGTCTGAACTACACAAACATGTTGCATCAGAAATACCTTTCAGTGAGAAGTATGACCACATGTATCACAATTTAGCTACGTTACTTCCAAGTGACAGATGACAAATTTCGTTGTCAAAGGCACACGTTCACTTGCAACAGATTATGAAATCTGTAAAGTTTCTTGCTGTTCACCTTCAATCCAACATCCCGTGACGACAACAAAAAACAGTATGAACTCTATATCCAGCCCTTGCGGTCGTAGCCAGTACAAACTGGCCATCTGTGGTGGACCGTAACCGTCCATACTAACAGGGTGAAAACACACTCTAATTCATTTGCACACAACTTTCCTCCTCATCAGCGCTGCCTGTGGAAGTGGGGGTCGGGCGGATAGGGGCGTCAACTAGCAACACCAAGTTTAGCCGACTCGATTATCCATCCAGTCTAACTCCACCTTATGAGTCCAAACAAATACAAAACCGGTCGTGGAGGTTCGCTTTAGAGGTGGGCATTCGGATTTATTATGAACTCGATTTAGAGCCCATACAGCCGTAGCCAGTGAAACTCGGCAATCCGAATTGGGCTGCATTCGCCCACATTAATGAGGCAAAGAATAGGCATTATTCAATTAGAATGTGAAATTGCTGGATACCACTTGTGATTTTAAAAACCAAATCATTAGCGCAAAACACAAACTGATGGGCTTAAAATCGTTTCTTGCAGCCATTTTCACTCGCAAACATGCAACAAAAAGATTAGCCACACATCTTTCCCTTTGTTCCCAGTTAAGAAAACTACAGCAGATGCACTGAAACTGTTAAATCTCCTTGGTGATCCATACAAGTGTCACCAGGTCGTCTGGAATCCACGGGTAACTAACCCTATCTTTTCAGGTAACCACTGTATTTGATTAGTGCATGTTTGGAGCTGGAAATAATGTACGAAATTAGTTCAACTCGTGCTTACTCCGTCTTGCTCGACTTAATGAAGGAAGTAGATTGTCTCACGTGACCAGTATTTTTGCTCCATTACATATATATTACTTATCTTCATCTTGGGCTACCAATTATGAGAAAACTGAACGGAAAATGAACGCTTATAAATAACATTGGTAGGTTGCAGCAAGAATTGACGGAAAATTTCTGTTTCGGTAGTCAGTCGTGCGTTCATAATCGTTAGCCAGTTAACTGGCATTTGAAGAGAGATGGGAAGGTTGTTTATTGGATCGTATTGGCATTCATAGCACCCGAATCATGTTAGGTGAGATAGCCCAACAGAGGTTGAGGAAAAATACAACGATTACCCAAAACTATCACGTTCTGAAGAAACCGTGCAGTTACGACCAGAGTGGATAGTTGTAACGTCGGGTCATCTGTATCTATCTAGCTGTAAGCATTCTAATTATCTTTTATATCTTGATTCGGAATTAATCAAGCGCTAGTCTGAAGGTCATAAACAATACTTAGCTACCAATCAAAAACGTGCCAGAATAGTGTTTCTTGATTCAGAGTCGTGTTGACCGTGACCCTAGTACAAGCGAGATAAAATGTGGCAAACTTAGCCGATTGTCACTTTTGAATGAACACTTCACTCGCCTTTAAATGACAATATTGAAGGCGGAATCCGCAGGGTCTTTTGAATGTTCTGTAGTTTCAGAAGCGACTGACGGTGACACCCTTCCTAGATATTGTAGCTGCTTCCGATTCTTCCATTTCTGAGGTGATCTGGAACTTTCTTCCCATTGAGCAAGTTTTCGAGAATCACGTGATTCTCCCAAGGTCATTCTTCAAGCAGGGCATGGGTTTATTGAAACTGTCTCGAGTTTTGGCCAGATCAGGTGGTGTTCTCCAGGGATATTCGACTTTTTTTCTTTTCAACTTTGCTATGAACGGTATTCCATAAGATACCGTTGAGAATCCAATGATGTGTGTGCTAAATTTCTTCCTGATATTAAGCTCAACGACGTGTGGGTATGGGCTGACATTTTCTTGCACATCTCATCACCTAAACACGCAAACCAAGCTGAACAGGATGGACGACTGAGATGGTTTGTAAGGAAAGCACTTCGTACCATCTAAGTTCAACGTGCTACTCCAAGACTGGGGTTCATTTACTCCAACAGTGTCTATTACAGGCAGTAAGTTTGAAACTGTGGTGTGTTTTGTATACTTACTTAGCATCATTACCGATGGTGTTTAAGTAAAAATGACGTGTACATGTAAGATTTATCAGCCCACGTTACCAATGACCTTGTATGAACATTCATTTGACGCTCAATAGTAGGACATATAAAAATGCTTTATGTTGCTTGTTTTGCTTAAAGAGTCGACACAGGCCCGTTTCTGACGAACTCATGATCGGGCTACTAGTCACGTTTGACCAAAACCCCTATCAAGTGGGCTGATCAGTTGAACAATGCTGAATTTCACCAATGCATAGTCTAGAAAAATGGAGCTGTTCAGATATTTGATCGATTAATAAAATGCGCAGCCTGAAACGGTTGAGCCACGTACTACGTAAATCCGCCAGCCGTTTACGACAGTCGGTTGTGTTTTCCAAAACTATCTGATAATCTATACTTCCACAGTATTGAAGGAAACGAAGAAGAGACACTCTCAGACGCTAAAAGAAGCCTCGGTTTCAGTGTGTAAGGTTTGAAAACCGCATTAGTATTTATTCTATTAATTCTATCAATATCTGGCTATACAGTCCATATTTCGTCTACTTTTCGCCCGACTCTGCAATACTTTTTTGATCTGGACATACCAGTCCTCATTCTGATACCTGGGATGTTTTATCGATGATGTTTTCGCCAATGACCAGTGACGATGATGTTCATTGACCAGATAAATGGATTCATCCTACGAACTCTACGGCTAGCTGAACAAATGTTCAGGCAGCGAATAAACCTGTAGCTTGTATCAACGATCGCTCACCTCTGTTCCAACCATGTGCTCCAATAAAAGGAGCCATCATAATTACCAAAGCTATTAAGATGATCAAACCAGTTTGTAGTTATTGCACTGATTCACTTAATAACAAGTATGCTTCGTTTTTTTGTTATTTCAGAAGTCAAATTATCACACTGCCACACTTCAGAAAACACTGGTTTTCATATTCCGGTCGTACACCGATGTTCGATCGAAAAAGACAAACTGGAGGTAATTCGGTTTTGTGAAACACTGGTACTGTCCAGATGACAAAAGATTTGACCTTCTCGGTGTTTGCTGATATAAGCATACGTTTCTAAAAAACGTGGTTAACAGGTTCACCGTGATGTCCGACGTAACGTTTCAAACGTTCGTCGTGTAGATAATGGCACGCTTGCGCTCTATATGCCATGTGGGGCTAAAGGCTGAACACTCATAACAAAACCACCAATATGCTCAAACTTGCAAAAGTGCACCAATGGACGGTATAGAAGGATTATGTGCGGGTTATAATTGTCATGATTCAGGTCTTCTTAGGACTGTGAAATCCAGCAGACGTAGACGAACTCTTTGTGCATATCAGGACGGAACAGTTGTCTCATCAGTTGTAGATCTGGTTCACTGTCCCTCTTCTGGAAATTCTCCAAACAAACAACTTGTCTAATGCGTTGCCGCTGTGATTTAAGCTGACACAGAGCGCAGAGTAATTGGTCCATTTTTTAGTATGATGAATAGTCTTTGTTATGTTAATCACAAACACACTAAAACACTTCACGTGGGAATGGATGCAGTTTTGTCCCACTTCTTCAAGTCTCCGAACCACGGTCAACAACTGAGCGTTTTGCTGCACATGTTACGCTTCCAAAATATTATTCCACCTACCAAATCTGACGAGTGATGGTTTGGAGTTTATTTAGAATAACCTTTACGAACGAAGATGTGCATGCAAACGAAGCGGGTTATGAGTGTTTCACCATCAACATATACGTAGCCTACTTAATCTGAAACCAGATTGCAAGATAATATAACAAATGCACAAGGTTCATGGACTGTAGTTCATTTGTAATCAAGGGACTTATTTTCAGTTTTTAAATTTGCTCGTAAATCACTGGTGGTCTGATGTTCACACAAAAGTTTTGAGCTTCAAGGTCAACAGTCTGAGCCACGCTGATCTTGTTTGACTGCCAGCAAGTCAGCATACATCCTAACGAGCACCTTTCATCTGAATAAAACGAAGAATAGCGTGGTGCATTACATTTCTGAATGTCGATTCAGGATTAATCTCGTGATCGGTGGCCAACATGGGTTTGGCGATAAATGGAACCTGAAGTTTACGTGATCCCGGGACGAAGAAGGTAGACTGTACAGCCACGCTCTGAACCCATTCCGGCAGGTGTTCCTTCTTTCAATTATATGTAAGCTGTAGAGTCACATGAACCTAATGATTTTGCGCTGTTGTTCTTCACCCCGTTCGCTGTTTTATTTGTCCACCCTACCTCCTAATCCATATTTCAAAACTTCCGCCGATGTGTCAAGCATATTTGTATCCACAGACGTGTTAATTTTCATAAAAACGGGACGATAATGTTTAGATATTGATATTTCTCTTTGACTAATAGGCAGAAGTCAGAATGATATATTCTGGTAGAGGTTTGTAACGTCAAAATTCTTCTTCACTAATGTGCTGATACCACTGGATATCACTCTCACCAGATGTTTGATTTGCCTGCACTTCACGAATAGTTTTATGGTTGATGTTATAGATGATTTATGATATGTAATGAAATTCTGTGAGTTGAAATGAAAGCATCGGTGAAGGAAGGAATGTCAGGAATAGTGAAGAGACTTCCAGATTGGTTGCGCGAGTTATTATAGGAGTCTTAAAGTGGTCTAAACGAAGACGAGTATGAGCCCAATCCTTAAGTCATGAAACATTTCTTAGTGGCTGGATAATTTCGTTCTATAGTTAATGGACTCAGCTACCAAGGTTTATCTATACAAATGATTACTGACTATACAAATCTAGTCTGTTGCACAAAACAGCTAAAAAGGGGTTCTGTTTTCCTTATCGTAGTAGCTAACTAGACTCACAGAATCTGAGGTTCAACAAGAAGGTACATCCACTATGTTCTGTTTTTTAATAAAAGCCATGCTACTCAGTTTGCCGAGTGATTCATGAAAACACACGAATTGACTGTGTCCTCTTTTAACCTTTTCTTTCAATTCTACTGTTGCTTTTTATCAAGTTGACCCAGTGTATTAACTACTACCAGCTGACTCAGATTTGAGTTAAAACAACTTAATTTACGTTGATATTACATCACTTGAGCAGTTGGTAAATTAATGCCAGAATTTCAGTAGTCAAGATGTTGAGGGTAGTTGAACCCTAATACCACAAATCAGTAGATGCAAGTGAGCTACTAACTTGAAAAGAGTCAAACAAAACGGGCAGTAAATATTTCATCGTTGTTCGTTGACTGCAGTGATGGTTGAGGTGATGTCTATTTATCTGTGGACTAAGTTTAACCCGGTCAAACCCATTAGGACTGATTCAATTTCTATGTAAGCACATGTCCATGGTTCGCTGAGGGTGGTAAACATGTAATCGAACTTGTGTGACCCGTGATGAAGTGTGTCGGTTGGAACTCAACTGTATTCACCTTTATCTCTATGTTGTCATAACCTTAGGCTGTGTCGATGGGACAGATCAACCACATGTAGTTCATTGCGTGTGCGCCCATTCGATTGGTTATTGTATCCTATACTGAAGGTTAACCTAAATAGTATACAACCACCATTAACAAACTGTTTGGGTCAAAGTACCATTTCCAACGTGATCAGAATAGTCGACACCATACGGAAGGGTATCAGAACTGGAACCAGTTGAACTTTTCTTCATATAGCTGAGTTTTAGACAAAATCAGCTGATTACCAATGTTCAGAGTCCGGCATTCACCAGCAATGGATGCTTGCATTGCAGCTGACGCCCACCTACAGTGAAATCAACCGGCCTACACTGGTGACTAAGATGTCACCGATAACATACGCAATAAAAAATTCCGGTTGAAATTCCCTCAATTTTGCGAAGAAGTGTTTATACAACGGCCTTCCTGCACTACTGGCACATTATTTAAAACTGAATGCTTTTAAAGAGCTATAGAAATTTTGAGTCATGCGTCAGCTCGAGAAACATTGATTGTACAATGAAAGCTTACTGATTAACAAAACGCCTCATGAAAACAACTGGAAGTACAGTCAACACTCCCTTGGTTAACCACTATAGTCTTGTCAGCTTGATTGAAAAATGTCATCCTAAACTGAGAACAGGCCCCTAGGACGATATAGAGGGATAGTAAAACATTTTCGGTAAGGAAGGAAAGTTATCACATATTTGGCTCAACACTACAACCTGGCTACAATGGCAGAATTTACCCGGTTTGATTTGGTCACGTCAGTTAATTTTCAATACACACGGACAAAAGACAACGTGTTGGCAGTTTCTATAGAGTTGACTGACATGTTAGGCAATTCTAACTAGTGAAAAATTAAGACTAACCGACCGAATGTAATCAGCTTAACGAAAGTACTTTTATAGACCAGTTATAATTGGAATCAACCAAAATATTTAAGTCAGCATGAGAAGCAAATGTACACCAGAATACAAGATGAAAAACAGCACCCTTATTCAAACGAAACAGTCCATTTTCAGCAAACTATGCTAGCCTTCTAGTGTGACGTACAGTGGCACACTAGGAGTAGATAACCCTAGGGGTTTGGTGTGCAATAGGGAAAGACCAAATTCCAAATTGTTTATAGGGTACTGTAATAAGATTTGCTCGGTTACTTCCCTGGTATTTAGATAAGGTCACGGAATCGCGGTTCTTATTCAGATCTGCCGGTGACCAAAAATCTTGTGTAGTTCTACAGGGGTGACTGGTACGTTTGTTGTGAGAGGACACGAACAAGCAATCAGCAATCAACAGAAACGGATACCCCTTTGTGTTATAAACATGCATTTGATGTGCACATATAAGTTATATACAGTGCCACATGTGTTACTACCCAGTGTACTTGCACTGTTATATCATTAGTATTAAAATAACTTTCTTGACAGTAAATAATGGTATGCATAAAATTCCCTAATTAAAACGTTGTTCTCGGAAGCTTCCACAGGTTCATTTGGGTACATCTTGTTTCCCTGTTAGTCTGGACAAATTAGGACGGAATATGCAAGGGATCAAGTGTGCATTCGTCTAGCTGTACTCTTTAAGGGACTTGGAAGACGAAAAAATTGTGAAATTATACAGCAGAACAACTTCAATTTCTATGATAAGAAATACACTATATCCAGATGCCACCTGAAAAGTTCACTATGGAAACAGTGTAACCGCTGTATTTTTATTTTACTGCTTCTGTAAATCGATGGACCCTTCAGTACCTCTGTCAAGTCACCAGACACATATACACTGAACTTAGCTGTAACGGAAGAAGTCATTTTGAGGTTTGTCGTTTTTATTCTTTTCATTTTTCGTGACCCCTATCAAACCCTACTTGCCGCAAAAAGTGGCCTCATTGCATTTATTTGGTAGTCAGGATTTTTGGAGATATTACTGTTTTTAAATAATAACACGGATTTCCGATGGAATTGACTTAACATTTATCACAACTTATAGCTGACTGACTGATCGGTCGCGTAGTTCGGGTTTTCTAAAACACGTGGGTGACAAAATGCTGTGTACAATCGTAGAAAAATTCACATTTTGAAATACACATAAACGCACCTTAAACTGCTGGTTAGGTGTTGTTTACCCAGTTCGCATCTTTTTAGTCTGGGTGGACACGGATGGGCAGCCCAGAATGTCAACTTTAATTTGGCTACGTCACAGGCCTAGTTCACATATGTACTAGTCATACGTGTCACGTGCAAATATAACCACATATGAACATTGCACAATGAGACCCGAGGTGCTGTTCCAGAACATTACACTATAGCAAACTAGTAGTCGTCCAATTTTACCTCTGAAATCACAGGTAACTGCTTTTTTTCTGGACTACAAACTCTCATTTTTGTGAATCTAAGTAACGTTGTTTGAACGCAAATCAAAGAAGAGACAGAACCATGGTGCAGATTGATCAACTTTTGAAACAGTGAGCAACAGTTGAAAACCGTTTTCATCGAAAGCTGCTTTTTCACATTCAGAGCGCTTTGGTTTCTTAATATACAAGCTTGCTCTAAAGTTCAGATGACAAGCTATTCTGGGTGGTCAAAAAGTCAACGTTACCTATTAAACAGAGCCTTTCATTAACCACATTTTTACATTGTTTTTCCCCACATTTATGAAAAATCGTTATGAGTCTTTGAGACTAATGAGCACAGTCATCTGTAGTCACATAAACTGGAGATAACAGAAGGGTGAACTCAGTCTTGGTTTGTGAGCAGTGGTGGTCTTCGTTCCAGTCTCAATAAGTTTTATTTGGTCTTCCTGTTATCGTTTAACTAACATACTTTCTTACGGGTCCCGGCAATTTTACGCAAACAACTGCCGACTAAATTGAAATACTGACACTTTTAAATAGTTTGTCTGTTGAAGGTGCGATTGTGTGTATACTGAACATTCGTTCTTCAAAGCCACTTGGGTTAACTTGATTTGTTTTGAATAGGAAGCAGGTACAATAACCACTACAAAATCTTCGTTAAGATACTGTGTACTTTGAAATTATCACTGCATTCTGTACGCTATTAAGGATGTTAACGCTGTTACTGTTGCCAAATAAACGCCTTTCTTTCGCACAGCACGTTTGCTCCATGGTTCTTGGGGGCATCTTCATTTGTCCCAATCTCCTGGTCATGAGATTATAGCCCATTTGTCCGGCGGGTATTGGAGATCAGAACCGATAACAAAATTAAACAAAAAACAACCAGCCTAAATGTTACACGTGGATCAGTTAGACAAAGGGGACTGACACTCACAGTCCGTCAGTGACATTTAAGTCGAACGGTAGCAGAAGCGGTACAAATGACCGTAAAAGCTATGAGAGACTGTCATCACACTGGCTGGATGTCAAGAATCGGCTGTCGAATGAACAGATCAGCTGTTCGACGTAGCTTCAGAAACCAATCCCCAGAACAATCTTTTATTGATAGAAGTCGCAGAATTTGTACACAGGATCAAGTCAAGAGTGTTAACTGTATTATGCAGTCCAACTTGAAAACAGATAGTTCAAGGTTTCGAATTGCTACAGATGGTCCCCGAGGTCGGATAAAAGTGGTCGTTTCAGAAGTGTTGAAATTCAACGGAGGATTTTATAAAAAATGTAATGCATCTGCCTCCTTTCAAGGTTGTGTTCGTTTGTTATTTTAACAGGTCTGTACGCCAGGAGGTTATCCATTCACCAAATGTGATAATTCCATCTAAAGGTGTCAGCTGTGACAAAATTCCGTTGTAACCAAGCTCGCTACAGCCGAATACGGCTGTATGTATGAACAACGGCAGAACGTAATAGACATTATGGAAAGTTACAATTTCGTATCGTAAATGCTAACAAAAATAAGGATGCCTGAAAGAATTAAGATGTATTTGTGTCTAAGTGATTTTCCATTAAGATTGGGGAACTATTAGGAACAAGAAGTGTAAGATGGAGGGGTATGGTTGTTGGCGAACAATAAGAGAAGGCGATTTTTATACTAGTTTGAAGTGGTGAACACACAAATAAACAAACTTTCCTTGGAAAATGTGCATATTTTTGACAACATGTGAGTGGAGCAGTCGCAAATTATATATCGCGCCGGGACATCTTTTATAGGTAGGCCACCACAGTATCACTGAGAGCTGGAGCAGGCTGTGACCACTTGACTGTCTACATATTCCCGATCTTTTGTGTAGCCAGTATACTACTGGTCGCAACAGTATTGTCCCTTGGATCATGCATAAGAAGTTTGGCTTCCAGTGTCAGCCAAATATCCGATGTTACTATAGCAACTCACCTTTGTCAAATCGTACAAATGATGCGCTGACCGACAATTCCAGTTCCAGTTTGTGGTATCATGAGGAAAATCTCTAGAGAACCAGTTGTCGGTTGTAAAGCTTGAGCATCCGTTGACTAGGACAACCAGGCTCCATCATGTGTGAAAAGCCGTCTGAATAAATGAAAGGAGTGAACCGGTATTAGCAAACAAGTAGAGGTCCTGACCTCATCAACTAAGGTCAACCGAACGGTTAACAAGAAACCAAAAACAGTCTGGCATGTAAGTCAAAACCTCTCCGAAAACTCTTGTAACAGCCCTAGAAGAAGGAAGGCAACCACAGTATGACAGATACTTGGCTAGAGCGTCAGAAATGGCTTGGAACAGCAATCTGACCAGGTATATGAAAAATTATCTGAGATGTATCACGGGACATTTGGCGTGTAATTATAGAACCGTACCAATAAGGTTAGTATCCAGTACTTAATAAAAAACCAGTATATATTTATACCATTTGGAAGGATTCTTTTGTCCAGTATATACTTTCTGCTCAAATTATTTTGGTAAGAAGCTGCGTGAGGTTGAATTTTGGGTGCCAAAGAAAAAAATGTCGTTCATGTTCGCAGTTTACATGATCGTGTTTTCGATCTATGCTCGAACCCGCCACATGCCACGATTTGTCAATATCAGGAGCACTTTGACCGCTTTGAGTAATTTGTGGTAAATCAGATTCGATGGCTCACACGTAGGTGTTTCTTCAACTCCAACGTCAAACATAGTGCAACTGGCATCTGTGACGTTGCACCAGTTTAGCAGCGTACTTTGTAACCAGTCAGGTGGGTTGAGTATGTTGTCAGTTTTAGTGGGTGGCTAAAAGAGTAAATCACACTGAGGGGTATCAATATCTTGCAAGATCTTAACTTTTTAAACAAGAAAAAAGTGTTATATCATAGACGTTAATGAATTTTCACATATACGCCAAGAAATTGGATAGTGCACTATCTTGTTACCGAAACTGTGATACACGAATGTAGAAGCGGACGGACCGGAGTCTCTGCAGGAAGAGATGATCAGCGGTTAAATGATTCAATAAAACTTTGTCCAAACTTTCTGATTTCCCACGGTTAATGCAAACAGAGATTAACTGAATGCTTGCCGGCTGAACATGTTTCATTTTATTGACAATGGAAATGCGCAAATGAGAACTATAGTCTTAAGTTATGCGAAGTGATGCATGACAGTGGGTCAGAGTGGCCTGGTACATTCACAATAAAAGAAGTACGTCGCCATGGCCACCGCATCCATTAGATTTAGATTCTAACGAACGTACATGAAACCAGTAAGGTTCTACTGTTTAAGAATATCGTGACGCTGCGAGCTTAGCTCGACTAGAACATAGATGAGAACGACGCGGATTGCTGTTAATTTCAGCGGAATGGTAACCAGACATTTCAGAGTCAATGAGATTAATGAACATTTTCAGGACACGAGTTTACAACAGAAAAAAGAGAGCTTTTGTTAAAACTGTTCATTAGAATGAACTTGCTTTAGTTGGGCAAAATATACACTCCAGTCATTCAACGAAAAACAGAGCATTCTGATGGTATTCACCTTAACCTTGTCAGATATTTCACCTAACAAAAATAACGGATGAAACTGGCTTTACTGCGTTTGTAATTCAGTGGAAGTAGTTTTTTAAGTGATGTTAGCAGAATCTGAGGGGTAGCTTGAAATGAGAGGGTTACAAGTTTATCCACAAGAGCCTTAAACTGAATATTCAAGAGTTTCTGATCACACATCTAACTCCTAAGGAACTCGATAAAGTTGACCAGTCTCAACGCATCTTAAATTTATGATCATTAGGCTTCCCACAGGGTTTTCTATGAAACCCAGGCAATTGGAGAAACTATTCGCAACAATTAACAGTCCAAGTTTGTGCGCCATCCTCTATGGTTAGAAAATAATCTTATGGACTACTTATTGTGATCTTCTTATGTTCAGGTTACAGAGGTGTGTTTGTCTGTGTAGAAGAGCTTGGTGATTTAAGTTTTTGTGACTGTGATACGGGAACTGTAGTGATTCTGATGCACACGAGCCACAGGGTACATCTTTAACTCGCCTCTCCTTCAAAACTGTGCGATCTACATAAGCTAACGATGAGCCACTGGCAACATTTGCTCGTCGTCTACGAGACTATTGACAGTGATCACGTGATAAAACTGATTAACGCAATTTGAACTTCGTGGTCACTTATGGTACTGACACGTGATTTTGTGCAAGTAGCTTGCAATCCACATACTTCTGAGTCACTGCTAATGTCTGATCAATAGTGTGTCAAGTCAAACTCTTCACTGACTCACACTCAGGGGTCAACAAGTTTTGGCATACGCCGGGTTTTTTGTTCCAAAGTTTTATCGCATTCATCACGACGAATCAAACTAGTCTTCACCTCAGTCTGCAGGAATTAACGTGTTGCAGTCTGAACTACAAAACAAATCTTGGCAGTGAATCTACTGTCTGCTAGCAGCACTTTTCAGTTTACGAATCTGGAGTCCAATTAAAGTTTTTAGACAGACCCAGATGATAACGCTATTAATTTTTAGGCAATACTATATCAACTTTAGATCCAATGAAGCATACAGATAAACATTTCCAGTAGGGTTATTAGTTTGTTAAGTTGTTGTGTGTGTATGGTTACCAAGATAACCGGAAAAGTGTAGGAATCCATTCCGGAATTGCTGCACAGCATACAACGTAGTGTTTTTGTTTCGACTGCACAACTAGAATAAGACGTATAGTGATTATGACTACACGCATGATGCCTATTGTCTTACAGTCCAGTATACATGGTTGCGACTTGTACAACCGGAGGTTACAATCTGAATGAGCGACGTAATGCGCTTATCTTGCTGTTAGTGTCACCTCACCAAATCACACAGGTTAACCAGACCTGGAAGGTGATTTTGTTGTTGAGGTTCGACAGTGTAAAGGTTAGTCTTACGAGCCGTTTTCTGAGCCAGTAACACTTGATTAACTGATTGATCATGATTTACTTCAACAACCACACGACAATTCAGTTTACGTCACACTGCACTTGCGTGCGGAACTTTGAGGGATCCGTTTGAATCAGACAATTGTATCGCCAAGGTAACGGAAAAGTCACCTATCACCCGAACACAAGAAGGTTGACCACCGCGACAGTTTTACGTGCTAGAAGTCGGTTTAATCCAAAACTAGTGATCACCATGCCTCAAACAAGTGAAATATGAAGACAATTTAGTCCAAACGGTAGTGTTCCCGATGTCAATGTAAGTGTAAATTTACGACTTTCTTAACCAGTGGTAGCTGAAGTGATCAAAATCCGTAAGTTTGTATTGTTTGACGAAATAGTCCAGTGTTAGCAAGTTTCTTGTATTAAAATCTAGAAACCGTTGATTCTATCCAAGGCGCTGCTACAAGTATTTTTGATTAACTCGCGGGAACAGCAGTGGTTAATCACGTGTCTTCATTACATCTTACTCGAGACCGTGTACCACCTTCAAACCAACGCACAACAGGGAGTATATGTACGCTCGGCATACTTCACTCATAGTCGAGCACAGCAGGTAAGTATATTAAAACGTCAAGTAACAATAAGTTCCGAAGAAAGTTTATTTTTTTTCTCTGTCACTTCAACTATATCCTCAGCGTCATTATCATCTAATGAGAAGGTACCACCGAAATCATAGGTTGACAGCTGAGAAACCATAAAAGGCAACGAGATGCAAACAACTGAATAAGAAATCCAAGCAATTTTCTTGTTTGACTGTGAATAAACGTACTTTTGTGGTAGCTTATAGTCAGGTCGCTAACGTGAAGGCAGACCACTTGAAATGCCTGTGAAACAAATCCATCTAAATCGTCCAGCCAGAGGGGTAGTAGTGCGAAGGACATCTACTTGTCGAACTCGATGTCAACAGAACCATAAAAATCGTAAAATTCCTCGGAATGGGCTCAATTATGAAGCCAGCCTTTCGTCTCAACTGTAATGAACACTCCGCGGAAGGATGTCCTTGAATGATGTTCTCCAAACTTACAATCATCCTCTAAGACTTACTTTTTATTCCATCGGATTGCGCCGGTGTGAACCACCTCGGCGGCAACGTAGACCATAATTTCGAAACGTTTGCAAACCTTTTCCCAGTTGTGAAAATCACTTGAAGCTGCTTACACAACGAACCATAAGTTACGAAACCTTACGGTAATTAAAAATTCTACGAATTAGTGCTTGTCTCTCACCAAACCCTTCCGCAGTATCGATCGGAGTCTATGTGCCACCGCAGCTGGATGCCACTGAATCAACTGTAGTCTGTGTGTGTACCACCAATTAGTGTTCACACAGCACCATTGCTCAACCTTTCAAATCCCTTTACTTCAGGTCACTTGTGATCGCTGTAGCCCCACACAAAATTGATCGAATTCTCAATCAACGTTCTCTTTCATCAATATTGTGGAATCTTGGTTAATTTTAGTGGGACAGTCGTTTAGTATATATTGCGTTCTGTCATACTTTAGACGCTGGTAACCGTTTACGCTGAATATCGGTTTAAAAAAAACCTTACAAAACCATTGTTCGTTAGGTCCACCCGAACTTAATTACCAGTACATCATCACTCTGAGGAGGGTGTTCGTTTTGTTATCGTTTTACAAGGCTACTTCTACTAGCCGGGCATCACAAACAGTAATCTGACGACCAGGAGAGCATTTGCATGGTCACGTGACTGCTCTGCACTTTTGCTCTGGAACGGACTACAGAGATGAATACTGAGAAATGTTAACATTTGATATTTCCCCCCAACCAACGAACATGCGTGATCAGCGCACTGAAGAGGGCACCAATGAACTGCGACCAGTATTACTAAGGTTTAATGGCAGATGTATGATTATTCGATAAGCTCCTGTGAGATGCCGAACTATCTATACTGCCTAACTGAGCTGAGTTCCAGCAATTCCAATAACTTCCGATTTTGGTTCAGTAACAATAGTAACTTACTGAGCTGTACCTGAGGTGATTAGTAAGCTTAAACATCAAGTCCCAGCTCGGACAGTGTCGGTTGCATCATCAGTGTAATAAACACCGTATCCCACCAAATGTTACAAATTTCTATCCACCATTCCTGGAGGTAAATACTCACAACGGCAGGTCAAACGGCAAATTTCGTATGAAACAGAACAGTCTGGCGAAACAAGACCACAATTATAGCAAGTGAAACCGTATCCCACTCCCAGCCCCATGATTATGAGGCGATCTGCTGTGTCTACGCTGTATACACACACACCTTTGTATGTGGCTTATTTATTCTTTCGCATCTCAAGCTCTCATACCAAATCTGATTGAGAAGACAAAATTTCAGAAATACTGTAATATCATCACATTGATTTAGATGAAGACATACATTTAATTCAAACTGTTCAGCCCATCTTTGTGGCTGACTGACTGCAACTGTGTGGGATCTCTTTGACATATATCGACTAAGAAAACTTTGGTAAGCGACAAATAGAATTTGAAACCACAAAATGTAACATCCTACCATAAGTAACCTGATCAAAATGTTAGTTCATTTTGGGAGATATACAATGAAAGTTTCTCAGTTATTAGCCAATAAGCTAATCAAACTAAACGTTCTGTTCAGTTTCGCTTCTCTCGAGACCATAGGAGACACCCAATTTTATGAAGAGGATTCAACAGTACGACAAAGACTTAACATCCGAACTCAAACTAGGACCATGTACGTATCGGGGTCATTTTAAGTGGCTTATATGGTCCATTAGAGTGCTATAGTGCTATTGATTTACAATGTTTATTCGTTAAACTGCCACATCATCTTTTGCAATAACAAGCAAAAAGCTTTTTGTTAGGAGATGAATTGAAGAGTGCTCAGGTAACAACAAGACCACAAAAAGCAACAGAATTTGACCAGGTGGTGATATTTTTGTGTAATTACGGCGTAGTGCATATAGCTAAGCTAAACCAGACACGGTACTAGACTTTGAGTTGGAAAGCGGCAGCGTATTTGAAATACACACAATGCTAGCATTGGATTAACCATTTTAGCCTGCGTAACCAAACAAGTTCCTACCAATTGCAAGTACCAAAAAACTGTATTTTGTCTCAATAATGCGATTAGCAAGAGCTTATTTGGATGCGTATTTAGCAACAAAATTTAACTGAGTTGGCATGTCAATAAGCCAAATAAGGGTAACCTACCTAACTGTTCTGGCGACTTTATAACTGGATAAAACTTATCCTGTTGATTCGGTAAACGAAGTTATATTAAGCATCTCTGACCGCGAAAACGCAGGATTCCTGCTCATGGATAAGTAGTGGGAAATTGTGGCTGCTACGTGATGGACAGTACTCACAACTGCTTGCAACATTTGAGTTCTCATGGACTTCTAGCCAGCCCCTTACGAAAAGAAGCACTGCATTTGAGTTTCTTTCTTGTTATGGCTCGTCAGTAGTGCAGACCATTTCCACAGTTGGGATTTGAAATCCAGACACTGTTTCATGAAACAACCATGTTGAGTAGCGCGCCACTGACCTCAAGTTAGGCATGACCAAGTTGTATGTATAAGCTTGGCTACTTCTGTTTGTCAGTACTACCCAAATTGGCTGGCCATCTAGGGAGGAGGCACAGTAACTGTAACCCCACTCAATGACGCCAGTAATAAGACCTTACTCTAAACGGTAAGGATTTGCACGACTGACGAGTCTGAACAGAAACGAAACTCTAGTACAGGACTTTTTTATAATCGGAATGAGCACAGCGACTTGAACTGTGCCCAAGAACGTATTGAATACGCAGTAAACTGAGAGCAAATGAGAACGCAAAAGGTTAACACAGTTCTCGTGATCCATTAATTTGGAAAACGAAAAAAATGACTTTTTAGTCAATAGTAAACTGTTTACAAATGACCATGCTCTTCAGTCCTAAATACATCTGGTGAAAGGAGAGTCGATTTTGTATGAAAGAACGAGTAGAAATAGCGTAAACAGTGACCATAAGGTGTATAGACAGTGGAACAGAACAGTTCGGATAAAGACGCCATAGATGCGTGCACAATGTGTGGATGTTTCTGCCAAAGCTCGTTGATCTAATTCCAAGCGGAGTATGTTGATAGTCGACAAACAGTGAGGTTCGTCACAAGATGAATGATGAATATATCTGCTTATTTTTCTTCACTGAAAAAAATAGAAAAAACGAAAACGTTTTCTGAGTGAATTGCTGACAAAATACACAATGCCACCGACAAAAGCCGGGGACCATAACATATAATGAATTAATCAGGTGACGAGGTAACCGTAGTTCAAATTTGGTCAATCAAAGGTGTTTTCCCTAAAACAACTTCCATGAGCTAAACTACTACATTACGTGTCTGGTGCTAATCAAGCAAACTGGGTGCAACCTATCTACATACCAACAGTGATCATTCCGGAAGCACAGCTATAGTGAAGGCTTGAAATGATTATGCGTAGGATGGGGTCACATGGGGAGAGTTGAGTTGGATCACTTCTTAATAGCCTTACATTCCTAAAATAGAGCAGAGATACTTAATTCGAACGAACATAACTTTGCGAAGCGTGAAAGCAAAACAAACCAGCGGACAAGTGGAGCAACTACAGACGGGCTAGTTAAATTATGTTGGAGTTGGATTCCGCTCTTCCACGCGTATCATATGTTGATGCTTAGGACAACCCGGAATATTCTACTGAATCGGATTTGTTAGTAGGTGCAAGGAACATTGTGCAACAGATTTCACAAATCGATCCGAAACAACATAACAATTGTTCATGTGCTAAACCAACACTGAAGTATAACTAATACGTCTCTACCCTATCATTACCGAAAGAATAATCAGTTTGTAAACAAAATCAACTTCTACTTCTTTACAAAAAACATATTTGCTGTTTAGCGAGAAGCCAACCAAGGCTAAAGAAAATCGTAGATAAACATTTCTCTAAGTTGGCTCTCAAAAATGATTGAAGGCAGACAACATGTGTCGTTAACGATAGATTTTCTCCGTCCTGAATTTTAATAGAATGCTCTGTGGGTTGTGCTCAAACAGTTCAAAAGTGACTGACTGTCCGGTTCCAAATAAGAGAAAGACCAAAGTTTAAAACCTTCTCGTTTGTTACCTGAACAGCAACACTGCAACCAATACACTTTTGGAAATAACTAGAGCAATGACAGTGTCTGAATAGAAGAAAATCTGTCTGAAGTGGACGACATTTAGTTTGCACTGCCAAAAATACATTTACTCCGATTGTTTGTCATTTGAGAGGAGTTTACAGTGAATTCTGGGAATTATTTTTGAGTGTTCGTAACGACGTCGTGTGGTTTCACAACTCGAAGACAATTCCGAATCATTTGTCAATAGTAGTACGGAGTGCTTTTAAATTGAAAGGCAGATTCACATGCCATTCTTTATGAACCAATAAGGAATCAAAGTTAAGTCGTTTCGGGATATACCCATAAAATGAGGACCCTCTCTAAGTTGTCACATCTTACGATCATTCACGTAGGGTAAGAACGACAATTTGAAAATGCTTGACAAATTGAAAACAATCAATAACAACGGAAACTGGCCGCTGATGTACCTTCGCGGTAGTCAACAGCTGGCTTGCAATTGAGATCGTAAGTACACGTTGACCTCGAGGTTGAATTTCCCTCTGGCTGAGTAATCATCGATTGACTTAAACCGTGGCCAGATGAAGTAGAGTTGTAGGGAGGTGAGTTGACCACTTACCGAAAGCTGACGCCAATTTCCAAGTGTCTTATTTTTTACACACCTTATATAGCAAAATATAACTGTATTGCTCAGTTAATTCAAAGAAAAAAATGCGCATTTTCATCCACACTCCTTTCGCTTGACTTAGTTTGATTAAAACATAAGGAACAATGGAGTGAATGCCAAGAAATCATAAAATAGAGTGGAAATTATTCATATCTGACCTTACACATAAAACTAGAAACCAGGGTATATTTTTATGATAACACAGCATCTTAAAGTGTACGAATTTGAACATCGGGTGTAGATGAACTACATCAATGGGCAATGCACAAGCAGAGAGCCCGACCTCAGTCATGAGCTATTAATTGGGTTGAGACATTCGTAATCCTTGCGCTTTATCGAGTGCAGACAGGTTTGCCCTGAGGGAATCGTTCGACAAACCCTTCATTACTTTGGAGGTCGGTGAAACTAAAGTTGTTGACAGGTAGCTTGCTTGGTTGTCAACGCATCTATTTTTGAAGATGCAGATGATCGTAATGTCTTTCTAAGTGGTTGGCACACTATCAGATGAGAGTACGAAATTGAAGAAAGGGACCAGCAGTCGTTTAGTGAATTCATCAACACGTGAATTCAAATCGACTCTGATGCCAAGTCCGGGCGAGGTGATTAACAGACCTGAAGTTTCACCAAGTTGGTTCTTACTTCAGGCAATCAGAAGTCAAAGTGAGTAATTAGCTCAATAGTTTCTACGGAAGAAGTCAAATGTATTAACGTGCTGCCTCTCCAGCTTGCTAGCGGCTGACTAATCCGTGTTGGTGATTCCATCAAATTCCAAAGTTGAGACGTACTTACTGTTTGCTCTTACGGCTACTTCACTATAATGCAGATCTGGATTCAACCCCCCTGAGTACAGGAAGGATATTGATGGCACTTGAACTACCAGAGCTGGTAATGTCTGCTCACGTCTTCTGAAGAAGCGCATGCTCAATAAGAATGTTATTTTCATTCAACTTTTAAAGAAAAATATTCGCGACAGTAAGGTTTGTCAGATCAATTTACAATCAACCTCACCCTTCAAACTTATCACAGACAGCTTATTAAAACGAAAAGAAAAGAGATACATTACAAGACATTTCCCAGAAGTCATTTAGTCACTTAAGGTAATGAATGGTTAAAACGGATTTCTCACATTACACGTTTTAGAACATTGTTGAATCGCCAGAGCAATATACTATGCACCTCATGTTGGCAATAAAAAATATTCATTTAAATTCAAAAGCACTGAATGCACCCTTACTAGTCGTCAACCTTGGTAGTTGTGGATAGTTTTTGGGCTAATCAAATTGTCCCGAAACAGCGTAATAAAATTACAGATTTATCAACGTTGGCATAATGTTAGTACACACAATAGTTTACTGTATACGCAGGTTGTGATTAAGACATACTCTGCTATATTGATGGATGATCGGGTCACAAAATGGTTTCGCTGTTCCCGTAACTGGATAATCTCGGTGATTTGTGGCGGTCGGTCTGACAGTGCGGTTTGTAACTCCATACTACCAGCAAAACTTTTTCGGGGTACGTTCAAGTACTTGCTTGAAGGTGCAGTCGCCGTGTCCAAAGGTACAGCTACACTGTGCCGGGGTGTGGGAGGGAAACGACTCGATGCGGGTTGAGTAACTATCAGATGTCTTTCTCCCGAGGATTGCACGGTTTGTGTATCATCTTCAGAAGACTGTGAGGAATCAGAATCGAAATCCAAATTTGCATTTGGAAGCACCTGGCAGCTGAGTTCACTGAGGAAACCAAAAACGTCAACAAAATGAATGACGTAAGGATGGCAAACTAAGGTCACACTACAAAAGTTTGCGGGGAGCTATTAGGCTTAATATTTGATAAGGTAAAAGGTAATAATGTTTCCTGACATTATGTTAAGTAAAGACGGGCAAACAAATTGATAGAAGTTTAAGGCATAGTATACACAAAAAGTGCACGCATGATACACAGGCGAGCAAATCTCTGAATATGTTGAATACAGAACATGAAACAGATTGAGATATTCAACATAAAACATACGTTTCACTTTTACCACTCGATGTAGTATAGGATTCCAAACACGTTTTTTCTTGTTCCGTTACGAGATGCCTAGGCAGAGTGACAATAAAAAGGCATAATTACAAAAATTTTGATGGATCACGTGTCACTAAAATGTCACAATCTTAATGTTCATATCATCACTGTTGTCATTAGTATCGTCAGCAGTGAAGTCATCTGCAGAAGCAAAGCATCAGTAATCGGTACCGTTGCTTGATTACCATAAAACTATGAGAACAAGCAGCCCTACCCTGGAGTTAAAAGAACGTGGACGGAGTTGAATTAATAAAAAACCTACACCTAGGTTTAAGCAATCAACATCAATGTGAATGCACCCTCGTAAATAGTTGATTTAGAATTGAGAATAACGAGGATAAACAAGTTTGCGCGGGCAGAAACTTGTAACTCGTTCACACCGATCTCACATTCGACTGAGAATTGGGCGATCATGCGTTTCATTAAACTTCAGCCACTTTTGGTACGTAATTCAACGAGCGTGAGTGATGATGTCACCTCGCTTGGTGATGAAACGTTTGCAACCTAAATACCAAGCTCAGCGAACATATCAATACTAAAACCATCAACCCGAGCTATGAACAACACCACCACTGTTCCCAACCATCAGAAACTTCAGCCACTTTTGGTACATTAGTCAACGAGCAAATACTCTTGTACGTTCGTCGTTCGAGCTTAGTACACACATCTGGCACCATTGTAAATACAAATGTGAGCGGCTGATAGGATAAAAGTGAGCTTCACTTTGGCCTATTTCGCAGTAAGTCATTCGAAACAATCGTGAAGATAGATATATGGCAGGTGCTACTCATTTCACTATCTCAAAGATAAATGAATCTCATGATGGAATTTAAACTTAAAAATTAGCTGCTTACGCTTTGGGTTCAGCTACTAGAATTAGAGTCCGCAGTACACAATGAAAACTGAAACAAACTCCGAAAAGAGACAGGATTTAGGTGCGCATTCATTTCGTTCCTTTCAGATTGTTACCTGAAGTTTTCATGCTAACAACGAGTTCGATCGAAGCAAAACGAATGACTGATATTAGCAGAAGTGAGAGCACAGAGAACGAAGCTGACCAACTTACCTGACAAAATGCTTGCAGCTGGCTGCCCTGTTCAACAATAATTTAGCCTCGGCTATCGAATAACACTTGAAACCAAGTCTTACTTCGCCCTGTAGATCAAAATGGATATACATTAAAAGTTTTATTCAACCAACAAAACGGTGCGGTGCGATCGATAAACCTATGGTTTGAGTCACAATGAATGGGACAAAAAAGGTGAGAAGTGAGAAAAACATTTGGGCTTATTTGAAATGGTTTTCCAGAACCAATAATTAGCTGTTACATTAGTAGACGTCATCACTTGAAATAAATCAGATCGTATGGCATATTAGTATAGCCTTTAAGTAAAAACACTTTTAAAAACTCTTGCAAAATTAAACGAAGTAATCTGTATAGTATTAAGAAGATGCCCTCGAAACCTGTACTGTCCTGTTTGTGAGAAAACGTGTGAGACAAGGTTGGTGAGTTGTAGTTTACAAACCGAAAGGTGTACCAACCAAAATCTGGCAACCTCTAAGGGTTTGAACAATCCACATATGAGACGTCGAATTTATAAAACCCTTAACATGGGTAGGTAGATCAGAAGACAGAACACTAGATTGCACGAACACACCTGGAACAAGGCCGAACTATGAGCAGTTACACTTCGTGTTCATGTTCAAATTACATTGTCGTCGTAAAATTTCCTAAGGATAAATTGGGTGGATTAATAATTTGCTGACTGACTGACTGAGACCATGCTGTTGATTTAACACCGAATATCATGTCAGTATAGCTGATAAGAGGAAATAAAACTGGAGCTAATGGTTGACCAGTGCGACTTCATCTGTCCGGTAACGCTACGATATCATAATAGTGATTGATCACCAGTTGCCAATCAAAACACTCTTCAGATGTACTACTGTACATTAAAAAGCCCACAGCCCTTCGCTGATGGGTTAGTGAAAACCCACCTACTCTTGATGCAAACTAAAATAACCAGTGTGTTAAAACATTTTAACTCGGCTGACACTTGAAGTGGTCCTGCTCGGAGGTACATGGAATACAAGTCAGTTTTCTAATGGTGTGCAAAACGTAAACAACACATGAGATGGACAGCATTTATAAATGACAGTCAAGAAGAAAATATGAGTCGGAACATCTCAAGTGGTGCTCGTGAAACCAGTGACCCTAATGGCTTGTAACACGACGATTATTGCTTATTCAAACCTTGTTCTGATTACCACTGTCCGACGACATGGACTGTAGGCGTACAGCTGTGTACTGAGGAACCTAAACGGTTGCTCAGATGTTTCTGTCATCTTTCCACATAATAGGTGATGTTGACAGCTTTATACCCGTTCCAATGAAGTTGTAGCTTGTACGTTGTGGATGTCAGATAAAAAGCGAAATGAGCTTAGTGAGCAGCATTGATGAAAGTACGCCCATGGAAAAGTAAACGTTAATACTTATCAGCCCTTTGGCCGAATTAGATGAGTTTTTGAGATACTTGTGAAGAAACGGCTGAACTGTTTAGACAAACATTTTGAGTTATACGAGCTAACTGTTTGTAACTGCCACGGCAAAACACAACAGATATGTTAACACATTTGTGTTGGGACAGGTTAAGCTGTGTGGCCAGAACAGATTGCTCACAAGCAAAGACCGTATGCTTTTACAAAGCTGCTGCTGATAGACGCATGACATGCAATCGCTAGTCTCACAGTTACATCTTTCGCAGTGTTGAAAGCTGATAACAGTGTACTGGATGTCTAAGTCGAAGACGTCATTTTTCCATCACATGCTAGAACATCTTAACGCAACTGTGGGATATCGCCAAAGCCTACTACGGATAAGCCACTGACAATAAGAGGAATAGAACAATTCATCGATGACCAAAGTCTGCTCGGCGGGCGAGAAATAACAGGCGAAAATTTACGACGGTAAACGTCAGTTAAATATAAAGATCCAGGTAAAATTTCACCGGACTTCCAAGTGTAAACTTCGCTTCGTGTTGCACTGGAATTGCGGCTCACAAACGCGGATGCACGAGCGAAGTGAGAAGGTGCGAGCTGAACAATAAAGACTCTGCTTTGCTCAAAAACCTTTCATGGTGGTATCGTTATGCTGCTAAGTGAAAAGGCAGATGGTCTAGAATAGCTAGGGTGGGACTAAGAGCTCTAAACTCATAGTAAAACTGTATAGAAACTGAGTGCATTCTGTCAAACTTTTCAACTACTAAAGCGAACACTCAAGAATCCCGCCCATTACATAGTTGAAAATAAGGCCTTACAGGAAATTTATGTCAGTCTACATGCAAATTGATGTGTTTGGGGCAGACACTTGTAAATCCACAAAATAAATGCAAAAGGAGCGCACGAAAAGTTTAGTGGCTTCCAAACGTTTTCAGTAGCCATTGTGTGAAGGTGGTAGCTGCAAACAGTGTTGCAAACAACTGATTTTCAAACAGCATTTTGATACGGTAATGCCACCATCGTCAAACTATTTGCGAAAATAACCACGTTCCAGGAAATCGCAAAAAAATGTGACAAAAGCACTAGTGGAAGGTTCGAAATCCTGGCCGAAATTCTTCAATCTGTCGTTCTTGTTACAGTGAACGTATGTGGTATAAAACTACTGAGTAGCCAGTCGCCATAGATAAACAGAGGAGACTGAAAGCTTCAGGATTATGCATGGAAATGCAGACCCCTTTTTTTTATAAACAAACATAACTTCTGATATGCACTGACCATGAGATATTTTTCCAGTACATCAAATCGTGTGAGAAAACTGTCAACTCATCAGGCTCTGAAAACGATCTTCGAGTGAAAATAGTTTGCGTAGGTATGAGACTGTGGTTCTGTTAGGCTACGACCCCAGCAGCACGTTAACTGCCACCAGAACCGTGTTTAGAAAGCAGTAATTTTCGACAGGGTTCCAGTATCAGTGTGGTCTCATTCAAGTCAGTTACCCTACTATTCAACTGTTTGACTAACCTATCAATTCACCATGAATGTCCGTTACTAATTAATCCATCTTTTCTCCACACGGCCCACTGTTCAGTAGATTGACGACGAACAATCCCAGTTCGTGGAAAAAAAACAAACTTCTAGTTTCCGACAAAGAAATCCATTATCAACCTTCTCACACCGTTTTATCAGGTGGTTTCCATTACTTCGGTCACTGTCATGTGCAAAGCCGAATGCCATACAGCAACATCCGTCTGAAGAGCTCACCCATTGATACACATCAATTTAAGTCAGTGGCACATACACTTTCACGAAGAAATTCCCCCTGTTCTCTAGTTACCTCATCTTATGGAGGCTGTGTATTTTACACCTCTTTACCGATTCATAGTTTGATACCAAAACTAAAGACTTGGATTATCGCCCTAACTATCTTATACACTCATGAGCACAGTTGTCTCTAAACAAGCCCGAGGGCGGAAAAAGCACAGACATCCGCAGGATACCAGTCCAAATGGTAAGTTAAAAAAACCGTGTTACAGTGTTTGAGACTGACGTCACAAGTTAACCAATGTGAATTAATCGAGTCGCACCTAGTACTGAGTTTAACGGGACAGTTTCTACAGGAATAACTCCGCTGTGTGCTGCAGTGCACGGGGCACATATACCGTGATATGTATGTAGCTGTATCAGTCTATCGCCATTTTCGACGTTGGTCATGCTATTTAATAAAAACAGGTTTACACTATTGTATGGATAAAATGCGCCGACCGTTGCAACTTGAAATCAGCATAAATGAAGGCTTGGTACCATTGATGACCTTTATAGTGATTTCCAGTAAAAGTGTCGTATTCATGATTTTAAGTCTCGCACACATTGCCCTTGCTGACTGGTGGAGCACTACGCGACTGTTGGTGCTTAAACAGTTTCGGTGAAGGAGCACAGCAAAGTTAACCTGAATCCAATCATGTTAAAACTACACCCTCAACCGAACTCTTTTGTAGATGATTTTGTACCGGTAAGTAACAAAGTGTTCGTTGAGTAGCTACCTAACGGACATTAGTATACACTGCAATAGTGAAAAACAATTTGAGTTGTTAGAGAATATCAAGAAAATGAACGCGGAAAAACTGTCGGATCAGCCCATCAGAGTACATCACATCCAGCTTCCAAACAGTATCACATATGACGTGTGAGCCACCTTCACTTTGGAAATTCTACCAAACGTCCTGCACACGCCAGTCGGCAAGTCTGCATATCAGTCAGTGCCTCTCAGAAATGGAATAACGCTCTGCTAGAGAACAAACAACCTTGCTGACCTCAGAAAAAAATACTCAGTAACAATAGTGCCCGCCTATTAAACCCATGTTACAAGGTGAAACCTTCAACCAGTTCGTAAAATGTCACACTTTGGTTTTGCAATAAACACATCTACGGGCATAGGAAATCTTCGAACGGTGTGATATACATGGTTTTCTGACAGTTCGGTTCACACACATGAACCACAACACAGGAGGATAGTCTACAATTTCATTTAAACAAGACAAGTCCAAAAGTTTCTACTGACTTTTGGTTACACGAAAAAAGCGTGGGATTTCAAAGGGATGTTTAAACTGGGTGTCATCATATATATCGGGTTTTGTTGAAACGTCGGAAGATGTACAGGGTATTGTTTCTCAATTTTGATGCCATTAATTTTCAATTAAAGTGAGTGAAGACAAAATTCTCATGAACACGTTGGTAATAAGTAATTTTCAGTGATGAAAAACGCGACCCAACTGGTTGTGTTGAGTGAAAATGGTATTGTTACATTATTCGGAAGCACAAAATGCGGAGGTTTGATGTTCCACACCGTAGCTGAAGGATGCATAAAGATTACAACGCAGCAATCCGGATTATCCTTCAAGATTATGTTTTTAGAAGCCTGCTAAGAAGTCTCAATGCTGTTCTGCTGAGAGAAAGCAGTTCGGATCGCAAACATCCATAGGAAGTTTACGTGAAAAAGGGAGCTCGTGTGAATTTGAAGAAGGCTACGATCGCCGTGTCAAATGTATGCTTAACCATCATTTCGGTCAATCTTCTCAACTACATACATCGAATGAAGTACAAATATTTGGACGTGTGGTAGCCTATGGACAGACTTTTCAAAGTGACCAATCATCATTCGATCATGTGATCGAAAATATTGATAATAGGTAGGGGTGTAGATGTAAGGTGGGAACAGAGAATAGGGATAAATAAATGAGAAATAAGAGAAACATTCAACCAAGGCGACATACAATCACGATTGCGATAGATCCACGACCATCTGGTTTTGAACACAATGGTGATTTCATACGGTGTATGGCAAACCCCTCCGAAACAGCTAAAGTGTGTTTGTTCAATGTCTGACAGATAATGTGGAATGCTTTAAGGGGGTCTACTCGATGACTGGATTTTGTAAATGCATTGTAATTGCAATTCCCCTTTGGGTACTCAGAAGCCACTTGAGAAGGTGCTCCGAGATATGAGTGTACAATGCATTCAGTGCATGGCCATAGGTTTGCGAACCGCAGACACAAGTAAATTCGCAAGTAATGTATGACTTAGCGAGTATAGGCACTGGATTTTTTCTCGGAGTTGACAGGATGCGAGTTGTTCGATGTAGCACAATGAGCTTGGCTGGTGTATAAGTGCAGTTTAGTGTCGCTTCCATCCTTTGTCCCAAAGAGGGTGCAATATCATAGGTGTGAATATGAACACAGGTTACCACGGTAATGTTGTGAAGGCTGGTCAGGATCCGGGCGGCTTAGAATTCTTGTAGATAAAAAGAGCTGGATATCCATTTTGGATTGGAATCTGTTGGATAAAATCAGGCTACCCACAAATATGCTAACCCGAGCAGATTTTACGGATTTGATAGCATGATGTTCGCACGAGCCCATGCATGCGCATTAGTGTAATAAATGGTCTTCTTCCAGGGAATGATTCCGGAGACAGATCCATCTTCACGTCCAGTCTTTTCGACATCGAGAAAGACTATCTGATTTTCCTCCTCGATTTCAAAAGTATATTCGATGTTAAGATACAGGCTTTTAAGAGTTGTGCACATAGTTTCTATTTGGTTAAGCGATTCGCACACTACAAATGTGTCACCAATGTATCTTTTGCACAAATATGCTGAACTGGTAATGTTTCGTGTTTGCTTCTCAACAGAAACCATGAACACATCGGCTAGCATATGTCGAAGAGGACTAACCATGGCCACAATCTGTGCATGGCTGATGCACAGGATAAGGAGACTGCATAAATGAAACGCACGTAGAGCTAACTACATCGCGCAGTCATAAATCATCCTAACCGCGTCTGCCAAAGATAGGAAATCAAATGACGCAATCACCGTATCAGAAACATTCGTATTGCGTACTCTTTCTACAAATTCAGATGTGTCCCAAAGGGTATGCGTGTACAAATGGACTTTGACCGATTCCAGAAATTTAACCAGACATTTCGCCGGACCATGATAAGGAGGATTCGGCATAGATAATATGGGTTTTAGTGGGATGTCGAGTTTGTGAATCTTCGGGAGACCGTACAAACGTGGTGTCTGCCTACCTCTGGGAGCTCATTGATAGTAGATCATTGAGAAAATTAAGCTACTGTTTCTTAAGTCTAGTAACCAGTTGGTAATACTACTTTCTATAGGCTGGACCAACACAACTAACTTCACAATCGCCTCACTGGCCACATTCGACAAATATTGAGAGAGATAAACAGAGAAACATAGCAGGATGCAACCGTCAGTGAATGGGAGATGTTATGTGTGCATACACTAAGCGTAGAGAAAAGCAGATCAACCAAACAGCATAGGCGTTCGTGTTAGTCACATTGGGGCGACTACACACATACAGATGCGTGCTTTGCAAATATAGGAATCCAACTCATTTTCTGTGTTCCAGTAGCAGTTATGGCATGGAATGTTACATGCTAAACAAGGTAGTTCAACTCACTTGGCCCCTTGGAACGACTATAACGAGATGCTTTTTGGATCGTTGAACTTGCGTGATGATTTTCCTACAAACAGACATGAAGGGAGGCGAGAGTGGAAAACTGATCAAAATATTAACCCTTATAAATCAAATTAAATGTATGTTGGCCTAATTTATTTCCAGCTGTGACCAACAATATGACGAAGTATTCACGATATCATCGTTCGTATCAAATGAGCTTTCGGGAATAATTTCTTCCAGGTTGAATTGATTAGGGATGGCCACAAAGTTTACTCTTAACCGGTGGAAAAATGGTTTAAGTGGACGTGACTGTAGGAGGAAACGAATCCCTTCGAATTAATCGGAAACTTGAAATCTCCATCGATTTACATTTTCTGATATCAATAAAATACCCCCATTGACCTATTCGATCCCTGTTTGAACTGGTGGGCTGATGGACATGGAATTCGAATTTCGACAATCAAGCCAGTAGTTTGCACCTGAGACGAATCTAACCAAAACCGCTCTCGAACGTGAGTAAACAGTCACCCCATCCAAGAACAAGTACCAAGCTATCTCATCTAGAGGGGGAGAGGATGCTACGACAAGTACTAATGTGTGGGTGGCACAAAACAACATTAACTGCGGAAAAATTACCTGGGAAGATGCAAGAAATAGTAAGCGGATTATATGAAATTTAGGACCGAGTGTTCGCTGCGTTGATCAGTTCATAATAAGAGAGTATGTTAAATATTGTATTTTGAACGTCAAGTGACGACCATTCAATGGTTGGAATGCTGACAAACAAAACAGATCGTAGACGGTAAATGCAATAGAACAAAAACAAAAATGGATTGTGGAAAGAGAAGGCTTATCAACGAGAAGTAACTGAACGAGATGCATCAAAGCCCCCAACTCATGCGGTCTTTACCACTATAGGCAGTTTGAATTGAATCCACCTAATCAGTAGGGTATCGCATGGTTGGGCTGTTTCGAATTAGCCTGCCGCAATAACCGAAGCCAAAGAATGTCTGCGCATAAAAATCACCGCAATTGGCTTGCACCACACCACTTGTGGTTCCACCTACACACCACATATCCAGTGTAAACACGAAGGAATAAGACCGGTAGGTATGTGAGTGGGGCCTCTGTGCCCAGCCAGCCGATGCTGGCTAGCCAGTTGATTGGCTGGCAGAGAAATTAAACCTTTATCTCTCGGAAACTAAACAGAGGGAGGTTGCAATGACGAGATCTAGGCCAAGGAGCAAGATTTGTGCAGTATAGTACAAGAAACACCAGAGTATCGGGGTGCAGGTTAGTGCATCCCAGAGAAGATGAGGATGAAAAATAAAATTTATATTGAACTACGAGAAGTCAGAGAGACCATTCATCATACGGTACACCAACAAAGCTGAAGAAATGAATCGGTAGAAGATTGCAGACACCCAAGTTTCTGAAAAGGAGAGCGGATTAACTGCCAAAGACTAAGCTCCTGGCCGATGCAGTCATTAGCAGAAGCATAGTGGATATACTGGCCTGGGCTTAACGTACTCGCCGCCTCTTCGCCGACGGTGTACTATGAGTACGTTGGTGGCCTACTAATCCCAAACGTCCAGCGCATTCGCGGCTGCNTGCTGGTTAGCCAGTTGATTGGCTAACAGGGAAAGGAAACCCTTATCTCTCGGAAAGTGAACAGAGAGGCTGCACCAGCGTAAACCCGAAGGAATAAGACCAAGAGGTGTGGGCGAGGATTCTGTGTTCGACCGGTCAATGTTGGTTAGCCAGTTGGTGAGCTGGTTCGAATCTGAAACCGTTTTCTCTCGGGAAACAAACAGAGATACCACAGTGGTGAGGCCTAAACTAGGAAGAAAAATATTGAAAATATAATGCACTCTAGAGAGGAGAAAAAAGAAAAGCAAAGTATAAGGAAGGAAACAAATAAAACATTCACAGTACAATACAGCAACAATGCTGAAGAAAAGGAAAAGTGAAAGGCCACAGACACCCAGGTTTCTAAAAGTGGGAGACAGCAAGTTAGCAAATGATGGTGCAAACAAGAAGAAAGTAGACATAAGTGACATAGTTTACTCGTTGTATCTTCGTTGCCGGTACATTATGAGTATGCTGGTGACCTACTAATCTGAGGCAGCCAGTGCGTTTTCGGCCGCACACACCGCAACGCCACATAGTCAAGTCACCAAGACCTAGGACACTGAATGTTTCCTTGTGTGTCGCATTCTTCCGCTCACAGCAGCGTAATGGATGTTCATTGCACTTGTAGATGCCCGTCCGGATCATATTTCTCCAGACCGTCTGGTACAATGTTAACTCTTCCCAACCTCTAAAATCAATGTAGTAAAGTGAATGACTCACCTGAACAACACCTCGACATCGCAGCTTTTGACTACCGGCATTCCGCTTACCTGATTTCAGTTGTCCATACAGCAGCTGATTCGGGATTCAGCCATCGCCCATCCGACGGATGTGACCTAGCCAACGAAGCTGATTCAGCATGAGCAGGGCTCCCATTCCTTCCATGACCGCTGGCCGTAGTGCCTCGGTGTTCGGAACCATGTCTGATCATCGGATATCCAAGATGCATCTTAGACATGGCACATGGGAGCGGCTCAAGTAGCGCACGTTCCGTTGATATAGTGTCTAAGTTTCATTGCCGTACAGCAGTATTGACACTACCATGGAGCTGTAGATACAGAGCCTAATAGCCACCTTCAGGCTTTGGTGCTTGCAGAAAAGCTTTTAATACGTTCGAAAGCAACACTAGCCTTCGCCCCACGGGCTCGCAACTAGTGATTCGCGGACCAATCCGTCGATAAATTGCTACCAACGTGGCAGAAATGTGTAGCTGTCGACAACATCTCCAATGACGCGAATTTCAAACGCAGGTGTAGGAACAGTAAATCTGACCGGAGAAAACTGCGATGATACCTAGTCCTGTCTTGGATGCCACGGTCGCGAAAGCCGTGGCCGGTCTCTGCAGTTCATTTTCACTGTGTGTAAACATGGGCTTGGCATTTGAGAACAAAGGCATATGCAGCGTTGTGGTATGCCGCCGACTTGGGGCACCGAAAGTTAAAAAATCAGTAGGTGTCCATCTGTCCAGTACTCAATTTCAGCGCCGTCTTCTGCTAATCCCTGAAGAGCAGCTGCTAAATAGGGTTGAAGCTAGGACACAACCTTGATTCATGCTAGAAACAATGTCAAAATTGTCAGGGGTCGATTCACATGATTGTACCTTCGCCTTTATGCTCAAAGGCAACATTTTATTCAAATTGACGAACATACCCGGACATCCAAACGTACTACTAGTCGTTAATTCTTCCCAGCGCATGGAAGCAAAGGCTTTGGTGGAATCCACAAGGAGGAAATGCAGGGGTTGATCGCATTTGCGGCACTTCTTCTGAATCTATCCAGCAGCAGACATCAGGTCAATCGCACTGCGACTTGCTCGAAATTCACACAGCTCCTTAGGGACAAAAAAGTCTGTATTTAATAGATTCGGAGGGATTTTTGCAAAGCACCTTGTTTGCGCAGCTCAGCAGACTGATGTCTCGATAGCTGTCGGAACATTGCTTGCTACCCTTACCTTTCAATGAAGGTATTACCAGAACATTATTGAAATCCTGTAGCATTATTTTCTGCTCCCAGATGAAGTGAATAAGCTGGAGCAAAGCGCGTTCCAGAGCCGGTCCATCATTTCTCAGTACTTCATCTGACACTCCATCCTCATCTACAGCCTTTCCATTGTGCAGTTGCTTAATCGCTCTCTGCACCTCTGGTAAATCCTGAGCGAAAGCAATTGAAGATTCAGCGGCCGGTTGCGGCAAGCAATTCACGGTCACCCAATTGAAAGTGGTAGGACGATTTAGTAGGCTACCAAAGAGTTTGCACCAGACTCTGATGACGTCCTCTGGCTGGGCGCACGAGGGGCCGGTGTCCACGTTAACCGATGTTTTGCTACACCGTATGGATGGGCTGAAAACTGCCTTAACCAAATCGTAGAATTGTTTGTGTTGTCAGTGGTCGGCTCAACCGTGTATCAGCTCATATTGCTTTCTCCGCCAGCCGTCCTCGTTTCCACGAAAACGTTCGGCCAGTCGATGGCGAATAGTCCAGAATGTTGCTCTCTTGTCTTCATTGTCCGGATCCATTGTGTAAACGGAAAACGCTGCATTCTCCTCTCATACCAGACTGGAGATAGCCGCGTTTTTGTCGTCGAACCAGTCCGGAAGTTTCTGGCGCTCGATACCGATTGTCTCGGTGGCTGCTGTCGCGAGCTATTCTTCGAGCTGCTGCCACATACCCTCGAGGGTAGTGGATACAGGAGCGTCTCTCAGATGAGGAGTAACTGCACGTTGAGAAGCAGTCTTCGCCTTGCAGTTCTCCAATCGTTTGACACCCAACTTATGCCCTTGTCCGAATGATCTGCAACAGACAGGTTTACGAAAATGGATAAACAATCTGGCCCTGATCGGTCTGTTTTGTGATAGCCAGATCATGGGTAGCACACAGGTGAAGCAGACGATCACCGTTCTCGTTGACTGACTCAATGTCGTAGTGTTCGAGGAATCCCAGACAGGTGACCGAGTCACACCCAACTCGAGGGTTCAAGTCACCAAAAAAACAGCCGTACGTGTATGCATGCATACACATTCATCTTAGGGCCGCGTTTAAGGGTGTTATACTTCGTCCTGTCGTTGACTGTGATGGCAAGCTGCGAAACGACCTCTCAATAAACAAGTATGAGGAAATAAAAAAACTGTGATGGTCAACGATGAAGACAACAATTTCACTAATACAGACCCGATACGGATCACAGTACTGTACTGAATTCAGGAGCGTTGGCAAAAAACTATATCGACCGTCACACAATCTCCGCCGGTAGGCCTGTCGCACCGTAGAAGCTTCACTCTGGGACCGTTGAAACCTTCCGAATTTCTTCCAAAATTTAGCAGACCAAGTAGTTGAGAAGCAATTGTTTACCAGTGCTTGAAACAAACAACGTTCAAGGCAGTGGTTCATATGTAACCATCCTACACTCAAAAGGAGTAGGAAATGAGTCCGACAATGACAACGGGACACCCCCTGACATTAAGTTTCAAAAAGTTGATCTCCGAATTCGCTTCCTACAGTTGTCCTGATAAGTTGCTGATTTATGGACCACCTTCTCCCACGGGGGTACAGCAACTTCGTCATCGACCAATACAAGCGTTTGCCAGTAGAAACAGTAGCTGAAGGTCTCTTGAATAAAAACGACTTCAGTGCTGATTTGATGACAATATCATTGAGTCTCAGGGCTCGACCTTTGATCGGAGGTAATTATGCCATCCACCTCCTCACAAGAAATGCTAAAATATCATCTATTTTTAGTTTCTTCGCAACAGTGTTAAAAACACTGCAAACCAAAGTAAGTTTACCAGGAAAGGCTAAAATAAATAAAATATTTAACAACATTCAAATTTTGAAAGAGATATAAAGAAAGTAACTAAAAGCAGGTTAATGTGATGAATCATTAGAACAGATATTTGCCAGTAGAAGCCCGTTATAACGGACAAACTACTTACTTCATCAGGACAGCAAGAAGACATTGCGAGCATTTCGTCTATTCTCGTCAGTCGGTTACATAAAACATTCGGTTATATAGGTTAAGGGCGTAGCGCCAAATCGATGAAATGAACGAACTTCACATTGCTGCAATCAGGTTTCACTGTCATGGCAACGAAATTGATTTTTACCAACAAATGACCGGTGCGTGACGCTTGATCAACATTGCCTCGAAGAATGCCACCGATCTAGGGTCGCGATTGCGCAATAGGACCGTGAACGAAGTGGTGGGGCCAACTCTATGACCTATTGCGATGAGGTGTTTCGCGATCGAAGACGCCGGATTTCTGTTCGGGTGTTGGTATGCTGACCCGCCATGAAACATTGTTTGCACTAGCCACTTGGGAATGTGCTCCGCCTTCCTCTGTCGTAAATTTCGGTCCGTTCTGCCAATGTATGAATCACCGCAACTGCAGGTGATTTGGTAGATAATGTGAGAGACAGAGTTTTCCGAGAAAGAACAATCGGGGCAGTGGAGACTAATCCTGCGGGTGGAGAGCGACAAGCGCAATTCTGCCGCGGGATATGTGCGATCAATGGCAGATTTAAACTTTCAACTTACATCGGTAATATTGTGGTCACTTGTGTAAGGAAGGTTGATAAGACCCTGCTTTTTCGACACTAACTGAGGTTGGGAAGTAGTCAGTCGTTCCTGGCAATAAATTTCAATAAATTTGGCCAGATATCCATTCGCAAACAAAACATTCTTCAAGAGCTCCTCCTCAGACTGTAGGCTGTCGGCCGTGCACAGTTTCCTTGCTCGGTGAAAAACAGTTCGTACCAAACTACGTTTGTATGCCACCGGCGTAAACGAACAGAATTGTAGGTACTGCTATTTCCATGTGGCTTTTCGATAAACAGACCTACTGAGTGTACCGTCTAAGCGCCTACAAATAAGGACGTCTAGGAATGGTAGTTAGTTATCTAACTCCTGTTCATAGGTGACACGGAGATTTCGATGGTTGGAGTTAAACTGATGTAAAAGGGTCATAAAATGATCAAAATCGGTGAATATTATGATATCGTCGACATACCGTTTATAAAGCAATGAACGGTCAATACAATCCGACAGTCCATCTTCGACCATTCCAAGAAAATTATCAGCCAATATTGGACCCAACGGGTTCAGGGTCCTACTGCGCAATCGCGACCTTAGATTGGTGGGATTCTCCGAGGCAATGTTGATCAAGCGTCACGCACCGGCCCTTTGTTGGTAAAAGGTACTGACGCAATCAATTTCGTTGCCGTGACAGTGAAACCTGATTGCAGCCATGTGAAGTTCGTTCAGTTCATTGATTTGACGCTACGCGCTTAACCTCTATAACCAACTGTTTTATGTAACCGACTGACGAGAATAAACGAAAAGCTTGCATCTCGCAATGCGCCTTTTTGCTGTCCTGATGAACTGGATAAATGGAACTCAGTGCCTCAAATTACCTACTGTTCTGTTGTCTTCAACACACACACACAACACAGCTATTGAATAGCCAGAACATCTGTAATTCAGTACTTCCAGCAGGGTAACTGTGAGATTTATTTTTAGGCCCATGAGTTTCAATCGCCAATGCTCCAATAAAACATTACAATGAAATCCATCCCAAAAAATTTGATCTTACCAATGGAAAACGTCAGTGCGTTCGCCGTTTTTGAATGCTGAGATTCCAATGTGGTTGAAGCCGATACAAAGTCCGTTGTTGAACTGATCCTGAATCAATGACAAAAGCAAATGACATGGTCTTCAGGCTAACAAAATTCAAACAGCTCATTCCTATGTTGTCGTCGATTAGATTTAAATAAAATCAAATTCTGAGGTAGTCTTGTTTTGTGATTGGAATTTTGAGCGTAACGCAAAAATTGGGGGTCTGTTAAGAGGTACCAGACAAAACAATGCTGCTCGTATAACAAGAAACATCGAGTATTCACAGAACTTCCGGCATTAATTGAATTAATGTTGCGTAGGCGTCCCGAATATGTTTAGACTAACATACACGTGGGAGGATAAGCCCCCTCCAATTCTGGGTAAATAAACAACCAACATTTGCTCGCATCGTCGATGGTGAAATTTAAAACGAGACATTAACAGCCACGAAATGAACCTTCAATATTTTCCACAGTCGTTCTTCGTACTGGCTATTAAAGTAGATTGATAACTGGTCTAGAGAACTGGTTCTCGAAGGAGTCGTTTTGGGCTTGCCAAAGTGGACGTCGACTAAAGTTGATTGCCTTTAAGCTTCAATCAATTTCAGATTTCCCCAATAAAGTTCGAATGTGTCAGAAGTGCCAACCAAGAAACTTTAACGGCAGTTGAAAACATTAACTATTACCACTGGATTTGAAATTCCATTGTCACATTACAGTACAAAACGTGCGGCGTTAGTAACGTTCATTAGCATGGGGTTCCTCGAAACTCAACAGTATTTTTGCACGTTCACAACTTCACTTTTTCCAAGTCAGCCTTCTCTTCCACAAACGCCAACAGCTTTTAGTCTTTGAAGACCACTGTTAGAGAAACATTCATAATAGTGAAATCTTCATTCACATCCAATCTACCTCCACAGTCTCTCCCTATTCCGTTTTCGAATACATAATAATCCAGAGCTAACATAATTCATCTTTCTACATTAGGATAGTCTGCCAAGTCTAGTTGTCGTACAAGTTCGCGGTTGTTGAATTACACAAAACGAAACGCGTCTGCAAGTATCACCTGTATCTGAATAACTCATTTATGGTTTACCTGCTAATGGGTCACGTCTAAGGAAGCGATAGCTTTTGTGTATGAGGGATAACGACCAAATCATAAAGGACACTCCTCAAGCATCGTAGGCAGACCTAACTCAATTTCAGAGAGAGGCCTGTTTTTGGCAGTGCTCTACCGCACGGGTCTAATAAACGGTTGGTTCAATCACTGTGGCTGCCACGAATGGCAAATACTCACCCAAGCGAACAAGGTCATGGTCTGTCTGTGTAATAACTGCAATCACAGAAACCATCGACTCAAACTTACCTAACGAGATAGTGCATGCAAGAATGTACTAAAATCTTTGAGCAAAACCTTTATTTTAACCCACCCAGTAGTGTGCGACTTCGTGCAATTTAAGGGCGATCCAGACATTTCTACCCAGATCTTCATTTCAAAATAAAATCCGTAATAATAGTTTTGGAAGTTTTGATGAGTTAAATTCACCTTTGATGAGACATAAGACGGAGATATGTGGAAATACTCATAGCTATTCCATACTTATCTAAACAAGACAAGACTAACATTTAAGGATGAACTAATGCCGACGTTTCAGGAAACATATGGTGTACACGTATCCTTAAAGTTGAACACAGAAAGTTGTAAAATATCTGTACCAAATTTAGTACGAATGAAGTTGAACAGCTTGGGCGTCGTGTTTGACAGGTTACTGATAAGCAGAGTGAGAATAACACAGAAAGTTGTAATTCTTACAATTGAGGGAAATAAAAGACGTTAGAGCCATGCTCATTTTCCAAGGTCTTAGAATTAGCCGCGATGTTTTGAATACTGAGATCTTTGACGCCTGTTGGTGTACTGATGAGTTTAACTGTCACTATCTCGCCGCTTTCTGATTGCTTACTTACGGCCAACCAGGTTCGCTTGTTATTGGGTTCTGTAAATCAGTTTTCTTTGATCATACAGGTGATCAGTTGTGCTTTTCTGGTTCGTCACGTTGTGAGTGAATTTATCGGTCGTGAATTAAATACACGTCATCAGTGAGTGAGCTGGTGTAGCAAATGCAGGATTCAGATGGAACAGAGTAAAGCAGAGTAACGTTCCGGATATGATCTCTACGGAAAGATGAATTCGACTGAACTGGCATGGGTACATTGAAAAGTATTCTCACTAACAGACGGTCGTGAGCATTTAAGACTGAACAACAGTGAAACGCAGTTGGCTCTTTGCCTTATTGCACTGTTTTAATGGCACACGAATAGCCCATTAACTACAACGTGGACGATTGCTTTTTAGAGTCTCGACTGTTTTTGTATGGACATAGTATGTCATCGTGTAACTTACAAGGAATCTGGTACGCTGAACAACAGCAGACACTTGATGACAACAATACTGAAAGCGTCACTTAACTGAATACTAAAACGATGCCCTTACGGTTTTGGTCACATGTGAACGCAACAAACTCGAACCCATAGAATAAGCCTCAACTCAATACTCACCAGTTTGTCACAAACTCATCTTGCAATTTGCCAGTTAGCGGTTTTTATTGGAGGAAGAAAAAATGAACTTAGACTTACCATGACTTGAAACGGTTCCATACCGTATGTCTCCACTTCACAAGCTTGACGAATAAACTCATTTTTGGCTTCTGTCTGGGACATGCCTCTAAACCGAACACAAATTGCAAGCAGTAGATTGTGAAAATGACAACAAACTATCGTGTTTGCTGTAATGTGACACGAAAATCAATTATTGGATTGACTCAATATACTCTTCAAAAATACTCGTGAAGCAGTCAATCGTTCATAGTGCTCAGTCAAACTGAGCTGTATATAAAGTTCACATTACAGTCTGTGTAGGAGACTAAACACAAAAATGACATGGCATGCGACAAAAAAACAGTCTTCATCAACAATGTTATTTATCAAAATCACAACAAACAGCCCTGTTACCTGAAACTATTGTTCAATGTCGGGATGTTCAAAACTTTTTGATGTAAATGCCATGGTTAATTTTGAAACAAAACTATGCAGTTTCATGAAAAGTTGCAGAAAACGAAGCAATTCCTAAGTTACTCACAGTAAAGGTGTGAGATGACACCGAATGTGCTTTAACACTTCTGGCGGAATGTTGGGCAGAATACGCATCCCACCGGGAATACGGCTTAAATCCAGTCCTTCAGGGATGCTTGTGAATCCATGATCAGCTAGAAACAATGGAAAAATTGAGAAACGCACACATTACTGAATTTTGCACCAGATAAACAACAAATGATCGACGAATTGATTACTTGGAGACGTCACTTGATTAGCTAATCAAATTCAGGCAACCTTAGATAAGGCGAACAATATTCGAAAATCTGATTGTTTCAAGAAGTGAGTCAAGGTAACTGTTTTGTTCCTGTTTTCCGTAACCAATATTGCGCCTTACAGGCAATGAGCGGCAGAGATAACGTGACTCATGAAGAGTACAATCTATATTCTGACATTCATAGGCGGTAGCGTCATTCTTAAATGCATGGATGAAGGGGGCGTTGGTCGATGGAGGCGCGACCAATCAAAACAGAGCTTGGGTCCTAGCTCGTGTTCGGGGCACACAGGCGGCCCAGACGTACACACAGCACCACCATGGTTTTAGCTCGAAAGTCCGCCAAATCCGCAGCGTGCGGTCTGTCCTGTGACGTGCTGTCTGTTGTGTTGGTGTGTTGGGGGTCTGACATTGACCATGCGGCCGGCTGTAAGTTTGTACATCCCCGGCCCACCGGCCCGAACAACTCCAGTCGGTCTCCATAGTGCCGGTTGATCTTTGCATGTTTGCCACTCTATCAGGAGGACGAATGTCCCAGACCGTACTGCCGAAGCTGTAAGTCGACTGGTAGACACGACGACGTTCCAAATGATCAGGATCATTAGTTTCTGGGATTGAGTGCGCAGTATTCAACTTCGATCGTAGTAGCCGGCCAAATGTGAGCTCTTCCGGTGTTTTGTCAGTCGCACCACGATGAGAGGTTCAGTAGATCAATAGGGCTCCTATCACTGCATCATCCCAGGTCATACTGGAGAGCCATGCTGTCTGTATGCTTTCTTTCAATGAACAATACAAACGTTCCACCACCCTATTTCCAGCTGAGTTACACAGTAGCCCTCGTGCACTTGGTGAAAAAGGTCAAACTCGTGGTTAATAAACTGTGATCCACTATCCGTCACGATTTCCTCTGGCAGCCCCAAACGGGTGAACACGTGCCTCAACCATTGCATAATCCGGAAGTAGACAACTCATCATAAGACTGGACTCCAGGTCATTTATTAAGAAGTCAATTTTGCAAACGTCTGTGTTCGGCCGTTATCATCATGCTTTTCAATTACATAAGATAAGTGCGGGTTATATATGAAAAATCGAATAGGTCATTAAAAAAAACACAAAAATGTTGCACATCACAGTTTGTCGAAGGGGGGTGGTAGTGCTGGTCAATGTGCTGGAGTTACACGTACCAGTTATGCGATATGCGTTCGTCAATGCCAAGCGGTTCATGCTTGCTCGGGTTTCAAGTAGATACGGAATGATAGGCCAAAGGAGATGTGTGAACTGCTTTTGAGCACACAGGCAATTTTGCCACTTGCTGTAAAAACGGGTAGCGACCGAACAGTAGTTCAGATATTGAAGAACGGAACTGAATGGTTCGATGATGTCAGTGGCAATCTTGGACCAGGATTTCATTGGGTAGAGGATATGATGTAGTGGTGCGTCAACTGGCTTGAAACTTTTATCAGCTTTTTGGCAAGTGACACAATTACAAACGAACTGTTCTATCGTTGTTGATATTTTCGGTCATCTGCGTTTCGTTGAAACTAATCCTGAGTGACTTGAGTCGTAGCATGAACGTGGGGCACAAAGCCGGCCATGACGCGTATACAACAGCAACGTTCGATTGAAACAATTTGTTAACCAGTATGGGGCTATGATTCGCATACCGTTTTTTTTACCACAGTCTTTCAACCGTCAGATCAGCTGTCTAATGGCAGCTGTCAATGAAAATTACATTTTCGTTTCTTTCAGTACGCCGATAATACATAGTCAACTAACGATTGAATGAGTCAACTTCATACCAGATGAGTGTTATTGGCCAGAGTAAACAATTTTTTAGACGGAGATTGACCTCTAACAGTTAAGTAGTGTTCAAACAACTATTGATTACCAGGTGCTGCGTGAAATTCACATAGGAAGGACAAAGCTCAACCACTGAAATATTTTAGCTAAAATTACGTGAAACTGGTAGCTCAGATTAATGTTCATTTGATCACGGTGCTTGGGTTTTCCATGGCAATGGTCTCCTCGAAGAACAGACTGACTTCACCAGGATTCATTGAGCTAAATGTTAGATTCACCAAGCCGTCATTTACTCACCACAGCGCTTATTTATATTGAACCCCCTAAGCGTTAAACGCCAGGTTCGACTGGTGGCAGAAGCTGTCAGATATTAAAAACGTTCACGTGATTTTGTTAGTCACCTTGTTACCAAGGGGCTGTTTTCATATCGCAAATCAACGTTTACATAATAGCTAAAAAACAGCGTTTCAAGTAAAGGCTGACACCCAATGTAAATGTCAGTTCTGAACTCATTCTCAAATTAACACTTCATAATCGGCGTTGTTCTGGCACTCACCTGTCAGACAGTGCTTGAAGGGATCTTAAAAGGATAACCCCTAATTATACACATCCTTGTCGAAAGCTTGCAGTGAGTCAAACCAACTTGCAATACAACGTTGGCAAATCATACAACACCGGTTTTATTCACGATGGCTTGAACGATGCGTGTAGGACAAGTGGTTGAGTAACACCCACGTTTCTTAGAATGTCTGTCGATAGTGTTTAAGAAATAACCAAACTGGCTGCAGTATATCAGTTTAATAATATCAAAGAATAATGAAACGGTTGTTTTGTTATAGATTTCACCATTCAGGATCTTCAGTAGTGAAACGTCTCCAGGAGTTAGTCGAATGTTTATCTAAAGACAAATGTACATACGACGAGGGAATTTTTTTTTGGGATAAAACACACACCACTATGTCTTCATTCTGTTATTACGAAGGTCATGATGATGATGAAGACGAAACATATACAAATAGAATAATTACAAAACCATGCAAAGTAACGTCCTTAACTGTAAAGCATTAGGAAACTTACCTTGAATAGCATGAGCTGCCAGCGAGTAGGTAGCTGAGCTCGTTGCCCTCAGTCGACCAATGTAGAAGTCTCGTCGTAGCTGTAGATAAAACAGGTGCCTATTCAGAATAGAGAGAAGGTAGACATGAGCATCTGAAAGTGTACACATTAGGCAACAAGATCAAGGGACCGGATTACAGCGGAAAAAAGACATCATTTTCAGTGAACATTCAGAAGGCGCTACGGAATTCTGTAGCTCATCCGGTAGAGTACTCGTCGTCTGTAAACATGCTGTTCATGGCACCGGTTCGAGTCCATGCAGGGCCTCGGACGTTCTGCAATTGGGTCACATCGAAATTATCAAATATATTATATTACTCATCAGTAATACATTTTAACTCTGAAGAGCTGAGGGCAGGTTGGCGAGCCCAGACGAATTAACGTGGTCAGCGTACACATCAACTAGAACGTTTCAAGACTCACGCTAAGCGACACTACTGAAGTCTGTCAGTTCGCACCAAAACCACATATCGTTAGCCCTTCCCCAGCCCCCCATTTGTTAAAAACAGTTTTGTTTCGGTCAATAAGAACCCTTATTTCTTAGTGGATTGAGACCACCGCTCATTTTGACAAAAAATGATATGAACCTTTTAGCGCACACCCGAACGCATTGTTCATGCAGCACCATCCCCATTAACTCATTGATTGGTCATCGGTGTTTAAGCTGATGCTGACCTTCATCCCGCCAGATTAAAGTTGATTGAACTATTAGTCTGATGTATAGACGGCCTTGCTTTTGGCGTCTAATTCCATTTTCTCATATGTTTTAGTTAATCATTTGTCTCACTTAGCATTAAAATGTACATTGAGAATAATTTGAAATTAGCCGTATGCTTTTATCACTCATTACCCGTCGTCGAAAACGGTTTGCAGTTCCTTCTTTTAAGATATGGATCACAATTAGTAGTTGAGGATCGGGAGTACCACCATCGCACAGTTGTAACATATACAGTTAGAATTTTCGAAATCATGTACTCTGACTTTCCTGCTCAGAATATCTGTCACAACGAGACTTGACATTGACACGGTGTGATGACTTGCGCACCTCTAAGAACAACTGGACTGAACCTTATGGTGTGACGATCACATCAAGTTACTCGTGCCAGGCAAACCAGTGGACAGATGTCTGACGAACTACAATCTCTTAATCTTCCGAGTTAAGGATTTGATGGGAATCTGGCTTGTTCTTCCGGAAAAAGTAGCATTAAATCCAGTACACCGCCATTCACCTGTTGTTTTTCGATACGAGATTGCTAGACAAAGTGATTAGTCAAGAACTCCAAATTGCTCACTTGTATAGGTCTGGGCGTCCTGCAAGTAACTCAGCCTGCATAAACTGTAAAGATTCGCGACATTACTAATTCCACACTGAGTCGGCTGTCTCGTAGTACAAATCTGGTTGCCGTATTTACGGAGCGGACGGACAAACATCTGCTACTGATGACTCCTCCCTCACTATCCTGTCAAATTTGGCTTTCGGGCCCCGCGTAACACCCATTTCTGGGCATTACTCTACAGGTTCAACAACAGGTTTAGTTAACCAGAGTAACAATGTCCCAGTAGGTCTCATTTCTTGCTATCCAGCCTTCGGCCTCCCTTATGAAACAGAGAGGTCAACAGGCTGCTCTCGATAGGAAGCTAGACTCATTGGAAGTCGATGTCTGGTGCAATTTAGACGGTAGTCAAATTAGAAAACCGACGGTACTCACAATGTCCATTCTGTGCTGGCTGTGCTCTTCAAGTGACTCCACGACCATTGCTACCGGTGAGGCTGCAGTAAGTATAGTCCACAGCACGACTACCACAGCCCCACTGGTAGACTGGATTCGCGTTAACGACAAACTTTGCGCCCTCTTCTTGATAGATTCGATTAGGACCAGCTCCAAGAACCCAATCTTCAGGAGACTGTACATTGTGTCGGCTTACGCCACAGATGACTACAATGCCATCACCATTAAAGACGTATTACTCGCATCTGGTTGCTCACTTAAGGTCTACATATAAGTCTGGTGTAACTACATCTACGGAAGAGATGAACGCCTAGGTTTGTTGCCTCGAAGATATCTAGTCTAGTTTTGGTTATAGATTTGAGCTGGTTTTACGTCGCTCGAGTGACGGCTAGTGGATGTCACAAATATGTCAAGCGCGGGCTATTTTAGACGGTACTAATTTTATGTATCGTGAGCTGTAACGTTTTGCCTTGCGCCCTCGGCCTCCGAGCAGGTCTAGAGTAAGACAGACCAAGTAAGCGTTTGTTGTAAATGGCGTAGCCCTATTTAAGACAACACTTCCCATTGAAGCATACATTTACAATTATTCTATGCGTTGATGCGTTCTCACCAACGCCCGACAGCGAACCTACCAGTCTCAATGGATGGCTCTCCACAACCTGGCACAATTATCAAACTGGCTTGGAATACAGAATTGGTAACTCTAATCCCAAATCCTATGGAGGATTCCGGTAGCAGATGCTACAGCATGCGATGCGGTGAGTCACGGATTAAACCAGCACTAAATCTCAGTTATGCACTCAGGATTGCTACATGTCAGGAGGAACATTCACCATGGCAGTTTATACGGTGCAAGAAGGGATATCTGTAAGAAGCTTAAGCTTATAGTGTAGTACCCTGGTCGACAGGGGTGTTGTATTGCTGGCTTCAAAAAACTATAGGGCAGCTTGCCAGGATGGTTTGGTGCCGGCACTTTTCACAAAAGGCGGGGAGGCTTATGTAGAGATATTGACTCGGTTGTACAAATTAACGTGAATATCGGAGAACAACTTTCAGGACCCGGGTCACTAGACAATAATCCTCATATTCAAGAATGATGTCAGGAGCTGTTGCGAAAGCACTGATAAGGTTGACCCGTTCTAAACAGGATTTGGGTGTTCAGAATACTTTGTCGAATTGTTGCAGCTGAGATGGCAGACGATGTGGAAGAACAGGAACGGTACCGCCCTGGACAAGAATGTAATGGCCGAGCGTTCACTATTCGCCAAATACTGGGGCAAAGTTATACGCATCCCCAGGAAACAAGAGCTACATTCGTAAGATGCAAATCAGCTACAGTTGGTTGCAATTTTTTATTCCTAAATCTTTCGAAAAGATGTAATTTATTTGAGTATCGCTCCTACCAGAGCTCGGCAATAATGTACAACTAACAGATCAACTCTTTTTGTGGGCGCTCAATCGTTCGACCCGAAACCAAGAAGGGGTAGAGACACGACAACATCGTTTGTTGAGAACTCGAGTCATAAGCAGTTCACAGGGCTCCAAAACTACAGGGCAAAACGGTTGTCATACGTGGGCGACAAGATGTGGAACAAATCAAACCGGAGGGTCATACATGGTAGACAGACGCCGAGCGGACCAAGTGAAATGGCCATATATGGTGAACACGTTGAAGGAAGCATCAAAACTCAAAGAGAAAACACAGCCCAGATAGAACATAGACGTTCGACTGCACGGATGCAATCTGACTGCTGAGTGGAACGTGCCAGCACCCACGAACATACACTTCGAACTGGGTAGATCCAGGTCACTAGTAGGGTTCTGGCATCCATTACACTCCGTCGACTGATTGCAGCTCGGGAGGCAGACACTAGGGAACAACAAGTTAGGATTCGCTCTGAGCGACGAGGTACTGACCGAATTTTTCCTGTTCACCAAATTCCGGAGCAGCGTCCTGCGTATCGCCGGCCAACAAGTGTTGTATTTCTCGATAATAAAGATGCGTCCCATTTGGTGGGTCGACCTACAGTTTTAGAGACACCTAAAGACACAGGTTCACCGAACATGTACATGAACATAATGTCGGCGATTTCTTCCCATACCTCAACTCAGGTTGCGCTGTCCGCTTTCACCATCCTTGTTTAATGTTGTGATAGATGGAACAATGGAGGACTGTCTATGCCACTCACAAGATGCCGGCGTGGACCTCCTACCTGGTGGAAAACTGACCGATCTTGATTATGCTGACGACAAGGTGATGCTGTTTGACACTTTTCAAGCAGCACAAACGATGTCAGTGGCTATTTCACGTTCTACTGCGTACCTCGGAATGCGCTTTGCAGTTTCCAAATGCAAAGTACTTTTGCAAGATCACTGTGATCACGTAGATTTAGTGTTAGATAGTGAAGTCGTGAAGGTTGTTGACCGGTTTATATACTTGGAAAGCCGGATCAACGGCGGTGGCTACAGTGTTAAAAATGAAATAGAACCTTGTAGCTCCATGATCAGAGCGCCACTGGGAAGTTTGAGACATTTCTGTTGACAGAGAGAAGTCTGGCTTGGAGTAAAAGGTCGCGAATATGACGCCGTGCTACGTTTACGAATGCGAAAATTGGATGTGAACCATGTACACATCTCAATATCCACGCCAGCGTTTGGTAACCTGCACTCAGCGGTATCAAATGAAAAGTATCGGTGTTGTTAAAAAACGTACACTTAGTAGTAAAGAAAAAAATTCACTCGCATAATGTTTACGTGTAAACAGACTTAAGTGATTGGGACATTCAGCAAGTACGCCAACTAGTCGTCTATCATACCAAACATGGATTGACATTGTCGACTAGCCTAGGGGATAAGGGAAATGAATCATAATTTTGCGCAGAATTATGGAGTCGTCTACCAAGAGGTTAGCCACTGTGGGTTGAGGTTGCCCTAACGGAGCCAGATAGTGGCCAACTAGACCCGGTGACTTGAGTGCTGATGTTTGTTGACTTAGGTTCCTGTGAAGTAAATACAATTAACGACTAAGAGCATTGAATGCAATGACGAAGCCGCCTCCCTTTAGCTCGGTTGTCTGTATGCGAGAGGAAGGCACCGTGATATTAGATGTTCGCGTTATGGTATAATTTTGAACAACAAAGTCCTCCTCAACTCTGCTCTTTAATTCCTATCAAGGGATTACCCTTCTATTCATGGGACTATGGCATTTAAAAATCAGCGCGGATTGTTGTATCCAACGATGACGAAAACCAGTTGAGGTGATTTTCAGAACTTATCAAACAAACTGCGTGATAGGTGGCTCCGCCGTGCGTGTGTGTCAGCCATTCGAAGATAAAACTTGCGAATCACTGCTATGAACAATGGTCTTTCATGTATGAAAAAACCACCGCTATTCATGCATCGAACTACTAGCACTGATGTGTAAACATTGCAGACTTGTTTGTGACAAAAGAAGGCGGAATACTTTCAACGAAGTGCGTTCCAATGTATAACTGATATAACGTGGATATGATAATGATCATCCCGAACACCTAGTCAAAGGAATCCCATACTTAGGCACGATAAGTTGTAAACCTGTCCATTCCTTTAATGTGAAAAAACCAAAGTTTACGATTCAGAATCGCCGTTGTAAGTGTCACTAAGAACTGGGAGGTTTTATTTAGCTTAGAAGGTGTTAGACACAATGGAGTCAGCGATGAAAGTTAGAGTTGAACTGAAGCGTTCGTTTCGAACTGACTCAAGAAAATAAATTGTTGGTGAGTGTTCCTCGCCCACACGAGCTTCCCTAGAGTGGTATTGCCATTCAAGTAGGAGTGACTTATAAAACGGATGCATGTATATGTATACTATACATAAGTACATATGTGTATACATATAATGTTCTGTTCAACACTGAAGAGAGGGACATTACTCATAATTCGACATAGCACAATAAAAAAACCTCATACAAATAAGAGCTGAGTCGAAGCAAAGTAGCAAGAACTATCGAAATGTCCAAGTCAGTAACTTCTAGCATTGTGGATGACAACCCCTATCAAAGATTATGTGTATGTGAACGAAATGGGTCAATCTCCAAAGTGCAAAACGGTTTTACGTGAATCACGTTTGGAACAACCGATAGTCCTCTTTGTGGTTGGATATGAAAGTAAATTTTGCGGAATTAACTGCATGGTTTGATGTGAATGAAGATGAGAACCGTCAGATGCAGACAAATTAATATATAAATTACGGCATATTTGGGTGTGTAAATCGAAAACAACGCTTGCGCCTAAAATTAATCACTGCTGAAAAACACTTATTTCACTCGTAAATATGCTTTTATAGATGTCGTGACATAACCGCGGTAAAAGACTGTATGAAGGCTGCGCAATTTCATTTTATAAACTCAAAAAATTTACCAGCAACTTTTATATATAAAAAAACATCCGTGCGCACATAAAAAGGGTTTTAAGACAGCACAACACATTCACCATCACCATCATACGTAACCATGTATCAGTGGTTCTCAGTGATGCTCAAGTGCCACGCAACCATGAAGAAAAAGGCGAGCCATGTACACGGAGAAAAGAACACGGAAGGAGAGATGAAGGGGCCCAAACACTAAGAAATAGCTAGTTCCATATTCTAACACACAGCACCAAGGTGCCTAAACCTTGCAAACGGACAATCAAGCTGTAGGCGAAAGTAAGGCGTCGTTGACTAGACTGCTTTTTCGCTGCTCTCATTGCCACACGCCATTAGGCGCACATACTCCACAGATAATTTGGTCAAACAACAACATTCATGCCTCTGAATCTGATTAGCCACCATCTCAACTAACGTTTCCAACATCGACTCTGTGAGTCGCGAGCACCCCAGCCCAGGATATGAACCCGACCTACAGTTGCCACCCTATTGGTGGCCCACTTCGGTTATCTACACCAGGTCATCATCTGCCCACACTTCACCTAAAGCCAGTCGGCTACGGCGTCGACAAAGAGTGTTCGGTGTAACAGACGACTAGTTGACATCCTCACTACATGACCTAGCCATCTAAGTCTGTGTAAACGCAAAGAGTAGACTAAGGAACTCGTTTGATAATCACCACCGGATATCCGCTTCTCAACTTTCTCGTCGCTTATTCACCGGTGCCACCCAATGAGAGAGGTTGAACGTATACATCGGTAGTCAAGTACCTGAAGACCGTTCATGTCTTCTACACTCGGGAGCCATGTTTTGCTGCGTAAAATAGTACAGCCTTCACTGTCACCTTATATACGCGAACTTTAGGAAACATAAGGATACCTCTCCGTCGCCATAGGTGCAACAGACTAACGGACACCGCCCTAGCCTTGAACATAAAAGTTTCCTACACTTCCGCAAACGTTGATCCAGTCATCCAAGTATATAAACCGGTCAACAACCTTCACGACTTCACTATCTAACACTAAATCTACGTGATCACAGTGATCTTGCAAAAGTACTTTGCATTTGGAAACTGCAAAGCGCATTCCGAGGTACGCAGTAGAACGTGAAATAGCCACTGACATCGTTTGTGCTGCTTGAAAAGTGTCAAACAGCATCACCTTGTCGTCAGCATAATCAAGATCGGTCAGTTTTCCACCAGGTAGGAGGTCCACGCCGGCATCTTGTGAGTGGCATAGACAGTCCTCCATTGTTCCATCTATCACAACATTAAACAAGGATGGTGAAAGCGGACAGCGCAACCTGAGTTGAGGTATGGGAAGAAATCGCCGACATTATGTTCATGTACATGTTCGGTGAACCTGTGTCTTTAGGTGTCTCTAAAACTGTAGGTCGACCCACCAAATGGGACGCATCTTTATTATCGAGAAATACAACACTTGTTGGCCGGCGATACGCAGGACGCTGCTCCGGAATTTGGTGAACAGGAAAAATTCGGTCAGTACCTCGTCGCTCAGAGCGAATCCTAACTTGTTGTTCCCTAGTGTCTGCCTCCCGAGCTGCAATCAGTCGACGGAGTGTAATGGATGCCAGAACCCTACTAGTGACCGGGACCAAGCTAATTCCTCTATGGTTTTTCGCAAGAGCCCTAGTGTATCGTCTGAGTGCGTCGTCTGCTTCGTTGATAGCTTCACTGACAGACGGTGGCCTTGGGCCAGTAGCACGGATAAGCTTGAACAGTCTGCCGGTGTTTTCTGAAGCAAAAAGCGGCTTTCATCACTTTAACCTTCTTCATTAGTCAAGCTTCAGAATGGGCGATAAGGCTTCGCTTCAGTTTCCTACGGTTATCCTTCCTAAACCTGTTACATGAACTGCCAGAAGGAATGATGTGTCTGGCATCTAACAAATCCAGGGAGTTTCTCTGAAAACCGATATTCGTTCAACGCACGAACTACTGTGCCACGGTATCCTCTTTGTGCATCGCCTGTGAGATTTCGGTCCACCAGCTATATTTCGGGAGCTTCGAGTGGGAGCTCTCAAACCGGTTGGTTTCGTACTTACACTTCATCGACCACGTAGCCAATTCTCAACAGCCAACGGTCGTTGCCGCTTGGGCGGTCATCCAGCAAGAGTAAGAACAAAACGACAACGTACCAACGCATGATCTGAATCCAAGTGTATGTTGAAACAGAAACGACAGTTCTAAATGGAGCCCAGTAACCTATAACTATGTGGTCTATCTGAGGCCGGGACTGATTCGGAGAAGACGCTGAATATAACAATGACCAGCATTATGTTTAAAACGTAGTGGCTAAAAATAGCTTATGTTAGACGTACAGTTGCAACAGCTGCCCACAATTATCCAAACGGCATGTTGCTATCTCAAACTGGTCACCTAAACGACACTTGGCCGCGACCGACCAGGTCGTTCATATCTCCGGCCATATTGACTGTATCGGAACCACATGTCGACCGGAGGAGAGCGCCGAAATCCAAGTGGAAGGTGTCTTTGACATCAACGCCACTATAATCAGTCGAAGCACAGGTAAACATAATGAAACGATTTCTGTGGATTCCGCGTTTTGAACTGGTCTTGTTAGAATCTGCCAAGCGGACGGCACGGTCTACTGTTAATGGGAATCTATTCTACCAATGAGGCTGCGGCCGTCGCGCTGAGGACTATAACTACTTCAGCCTGACCGGTATCGGTGGCCATGAAATCACCCGAAGTGTATAACCAGTATCGAGTAGATAGTACTCGTGCTGCTAGTTCTACAGGTCGCCGACAGCTCTGGAAACTGGTTTCTAAAATGTGGTAGACATCGACATTTAACGATTTTAACGGTTGTGCGAGAGCGGCCTGCTGACCTATCCGTTTCATAGTGCGAACGTTCAAGTTGTCCATATCGATTCGTGTTCTAGGTCTAAGTAAGGAACGAGAGACCTGAGGTTGGATGGTAAGAGATAGGACTTACCCACACAGTGTTACTATGATTAGCTACATCCGTTGTGAGACCTGCAAAGTACTTCCTAGAAATGAGAGTCGAGAGGGGCCTGAGAACCAAATTTTGTAGGACAATAGTGGAACGGGTCAGTAATAGCCTGTTTTCACCTATCCATCCTGCTGTATGCAGCAGAGAGGGTGACCCGGTTTATACTCCGAGAAGGACGATGGAGTTTGAAATTATCGGTGTTGTGAGTATTCATGGTTGTATGTGGGCTGAGGTACACTCAAGACGTCCAGATTTAGACAGGAAAACGAGTAAGAGTCTCAACCAAAGCGTTTGGCTCAAAAGGCTGTGTCGCAAGGCAGCAGATAGGCGGCAGCGTACCAAAACTGTTACTTTGTCTGAAAGAAGGTAAATGGCCGTGTCAGCGTGATAGCCACAGCGTCCAGTTTAGTTCGAAAGGTCATCGAGCTGTCATGTTCTAGTCTAGCCGTGACAGACCAGTTCCGTTCTAACGGGGATTCAGTAAGTCCTAGGTTATTTCAGAAGGAGATCAATTCAAAGTAACTATAGGTTTCGCAAGGTTATATTAAGCGAATAAAACCTGGAAAGTCATGGTTCATAAACTAAGCTTACCATTATGTTTAGCATGTAGTGTGTAGAGTAATTATCGATGGGATGATTAGGTTTGTGGACCATCTGACGTACTAAGGTGAAGTCCAAATGAAATTCGATAGGTTCTTGTATGTACTTATTTAAATTCTAAGGCCGTAGTGAACGGAACCAATGGCTTCCCGTTCACGCAACTAGAAGACGTCACGAGGATTTGGCTCAAACATTTTGGTGACCTACTGAACCCACCCACTCTCCTCAAGTGAATAACGGCAGATAGGAGGAAACATCTAGGCGGACAGATGCTTTTACCTCAGGTTTGACATCCGTTCCGAGAGACGGCGTACAACTGCAAAACGTAGGTGCTGTGAATGGAAATGGTCTAAAGCATGATGACCCGACTTTGGAACTTGCTCCGCTCTAGTTGGTTTGCTTTATCTGTAAGCGAAAAACACTCCTTACAGGAGTTAAAACATGGTCTTATTGTACCTTTGTTGGAAAGTAAGGGAAGACAATGGAGCACACATTTTTTTCGTTCAACTGTGGTCGAAGGATTCTAGGAAGAAACTGGCTCAATCGATTTAGTAGCAGAATGTTAGAGACGAAGATCGCTGAGGAGCAGTGTGGACTATGGATGAACCGCAGAGGAATTAACGTGGCATTCGCCGTTCTTAATTTCCAAAAGAAGTGTCGCGAACGTAACCAGTCAACGTATGCTCCTTTTGTGAAGTTCACCAAATTATCAGATTCCGTGAACCATGAAGGATTGTGCACGGTATATGGTAAATTTGGTTGTCCAAATAAGTTCATCATTTTAAACAAAACGTTGCGTATGGATATGGAGGTGAAGGCACAGTCGTGTGGATGATTTTGATTTTGTCATTGGCGCGAAGGGTTGCGTCTCAACCCCAACCTTCTTTTACCTTAAGATTGACTACAATATCAGTAAGCACTCTTTGGAACTAGGAAAACGTTGTCCAACACAGAATGTTACATGGACAGTCGTCTTCTTAGTAATCGAGGCTTTGGTGCACTACGCCTGCCAAGTAATCCCGTCGATCACATGATACTGTTCGCAGATGACACGGGACTATTTCCTAATGGCTGACGGCAACAAATTACCTGACCGCAGCAGTCAAGTCTGGTTTAGATACAGGAGAAAATAAGTTTTTTCCTTCGAACTTTTTTGGGTAGGAGTGTAGGCTTTCGAATAAAATATGCATTGACGGCGATAATGTGGATAGGTACACAGACACCCGCTACTTAATAATCAACCCGTTGTCAGATCCGTTCATAAATCACTAGTCAACAGGTCCTATGATCAAATCTAGCAATGCTGTCGTATGTCTTCAAAGGAGTCTGAAAGAGCCACAGTCTGAAAATAAAAACTAACTTATTCGTCTACGCTATTACACATCAGCGAAACAAGGATGCTGATTCAAGGGAATACGTATACACGTATCAAAACACCCTCTGATTTATCGATTCAATTCCTTTCTCCCAAAACGAGATCTCACCACAGAAACCTCCATTGTTTATTTCTAATTTCACTTCCACAAAAGCCTGAAATCTGGCTAATAAGTATTGACGAGTCAGACTTAGACCTATTGATCATTCTCCTTCGGATCTACACTGACTGCATGTATGTCAATCAAACCGAAAATGTTGCACTGCAAGCCTCTTGTGATGGCGTTTGACTGCAGATGTTCTTTGACTCCGATCCATGTGAAAGGCTATTCTGAGAACGAACGCCGCCAACCGTGTCTTTATGCGTGCTAGGAAAGATATAGGGTCGCTTGAGAGTGAACAGGTGACGGAAATAAGACAAGCCTACTCAAATAGATTACACCAGACTACCCCCAGTTCCAAACAATCCGAATGGCAAAATATAGCCTAGTGGATTGCGACTGGTGCAAGGGGTTACCAGTTTCCTCCTAATGAATTTGAGGAACCGAATGATGTATGCAACTCGTACTTATGAACCGGTGCTATTTGGAAGTTGGGAAAAGTTCACAACTGAGATCCTTCCACACATTATGAAGCATTTCATGAAGGAGGTGAAATGGAAGTTCAGTCATTATTTATCAGTGATAAGTTATTATCTTTCGAGAGGATTTTCAAACTTCCTTGTAATGTTGCCGAAAAAGAAGATATCTATTTATTTCAAAAAACCGTTTAACCACGAGACTGGAAAACCTCGCCAATTTCAGCTGAACTGGTTTCTAATTAGGCGACATTCTGAAAAGAGAGTACATGGAAAAAGAGAATATCCAGTTTTATAAATATTCCGCTTCAAAAGCTTCTAAATTTAAAGCGATTTCCATATGCTGTTGCGTCGAATTTATATGCAATGTACTTTTGTCAACAAACAGTTTCGGGAGCGACTAATGGGTAAAGTTATCTGATGGGTTTTCAAATTTCATCTTAATAAGTGACTCGTCTAATCTAAATCCTGGAAAACAATTAGTTTTCGACGAAAAAGACCATTCAATACTTTCTATTAGTTTGACGCAAGAGTTGGCCATTTCACAACAAAGATTGAAATGTGCGATTGTTTATCCTTGTTAACTATGGCACCGATTGGACTTGATGGAAAGATTACTGTCTCCTATCAAGACCGTCGTGCAAACTGATCACTAGCAAAAGCGGTTGACCGTCCAAGTATGGTAGTTCAATAGTACCTAACGTGAAGCCAATGGCGCAGTCGTTAACGTGATTGCGTCAAAAACGTGGTTGGATTTCTAGTCATGACCGTGTTAAGGATGTGCACTACTGACGAGCTCTACCAAGAACGAAACTCGAGTTTAGCGGTTTTTTTCGAAAGGGGCTGGCTAGAAAGACCATTTGAGTGCAAAGACTGCGATCAAGTGTGAGTTATGTTCAGTGTAAAATGGCGTCTTACTTCGTTGACGTACAGAATATACGTTACTTTCGATACACAGTTCATGAAATCTCCATGAACTTTCATTCTGTGTCCAGTTTGCCGTACGTGTTATGCCATGCATGACGCTGTAAGCCAGTCAAAGACGCTGACTAGACTTTTCCGCTTGTGCTTCTCGTTGGTCATCGATTTATCCTACTTGTATAGTCCAATATGGCTACAATATGTGACATTCCAGTCAACTATTTGATACATAGATGACCTACTTAGAAAATAGCTCACTGCAACATTTTGGATTATACCTTTCTTAAACAAAAAGCTGGTATGAACAGATAAGAGAATGTTCAGACATGCTGATTTCATAAAAGTAAACCAGTTAAAAGTTTGACTGAATTCAGTGTTTACCAGAAGGAGTCAGTGAATTATACCGGTTTGGAGCTGACTTTAATTGAGTAACTTCGTACGGAAAGGGTACCAGTGAGTCTAAACGTTTAACAGTTCAGCTACTTGATCAGAAAGGAGAAGAGAGAGAGAGACAAAAATAACAACCAATTTTTGAAAAATACTCGCTGCTCTTCAGAACTGAAAGGTTTTGTAAAACAGCGTAGTTGGTAGGGAACACATGTTGTCACATGATTCCGGCCCTGCGGACTCCGCTGGGACTGAGAAGTGCAGCAAACATAACTGACACTTAGATCTACTTATATGGATGTCTTATCGAGAATAAATACTCAAGCCCTACGGATGGCAGCACTTGTGGGACGGAGGATGCACAACTGATGAACTTTGAGCAGTAAACGTACAAACCGTAGATTATAACAAACTTCTCAGTCATTTAGAATTTCGAGGTAGACCGAGGTTCCACATCTTCCTGTCACATGCTCTCGGGCGTTTGCTATATTCGACAGACCCCAGTGAGTCTGAGAAGCATGACACAATCAAACTGTGAATGATATACTAATTCCGATTTTCTGTCCACTCTATTGATTTAATTGTATGCGCAGTTCAAAGAACATTTTTGTTAATAAACGCATACCACTCACACTTAATTAACGACCAAACGATAGTCTGTAATTCCTATCTTTTGGAACCCACAGGTCAAGTAAGCGAATGAAGACAAAGAACTAAATTGGCATCACCTCAAGTAGGTGAAAACAAGAGCAACCAGGTTAAAGTTATCTCGTCTCAGTTGCCAATATATTTTCGGTATGTGCACAGTTGAACAGTAGGAAGTGCTCTATACAAAGGTTCACGGTTTTCAGGAATGATGACCTGTGCAAACGTTCACAGGGACTAAATAACATCTCCGAATGCGTTATCGCAATTTGCGAATATTCTAACAATCTGTACAATCGATTTGTTATTAAAGTTTCAACTGGAGTTAGCAAAGCGGATGTGTGCACCGGTAGGGAAATAGTTCAAATGATAAGCACTTTTTTGTCATGAGCATCCAATCCAATTGGATGGATCTTGTTACTGGTAAAAGGTTTGGACAGAAATAGAATGACTCATGCTTCTCATCTGCCCGAAATTTGCCCAGAAATGTTAAGGAACTAACGTAAATAGGCAGTCACACTAAGCTTTTTTAAACCTCTGCTATATGGATTACTTAGATTACGATCGACAAAGTTTAGGGCCAACCAGTGACGCACCTGGAAATATATCACATCATCAATTGAGCAGAGTTAAATGGACAGCTGTCTGTAGTCGTTATACCGTTAACCGGAAGTAAAGTTGGTTTGAACCTTTGAACGGTCTATAGGGCTCAATGTTGAAATGGTTAAGGTAAAACACATCTCAGCTTGAATACACTGCTCTTGGCGTTAAAAGTTTTCGTTGTACAGGATCATTCTTCACAACAAGCCGAAAATCACAATAAAAGGAGTAACACCAGTGGGAAAAGGACCCACTTTTGGAAGTTCATTCTAAAGTGCACACAATGACTGAGAGGCATGTAAAAGCTAGTGGGTGATCATAACGCCAAATTTCTGTGATGGGAAATTCACCTGAGATGATGTCTTATGCAGCTGTTTCATCAAGTACCTCTTCAAGCAACTTCACCTGATTACTAGTAGGAGTAGGTGTACATAGTGTGGCGTCTCAATTACCGTTAACGCAAGTCAAGCAGACGCAGTTCATAATACAAATGCTCTTGGCCGAGGTAACACCCGCCGAAAGCCATAGGCGTGGGTCCTACTTGCATTCAGACTCGTCCATGTGACGTACATCCCCTGGCACGTACCTGGTCTCAAGTCCATGTGAGCCAGCGCGACGCAGCAACGGCGGTCGTACAGAGCGCACATCGGTCGACCATCTACACAAAGTCCTGCCATCGAAATCCACCATAATCTTATCGTTCGTACCGTACGGATCTACCATATTCGGTCCCATCAGCGTGACGTCGGTCATAACTGATCCAGGCTCTTGTCACCAGTACGTTTAAACAGTTTATTGGCAGAAATATATCGATACAACCATAAGTTACGTTCTACTCCTTGTTCATAACAGGTTCTTATTCCTCCTCACCCCCTTGTAGTGTATGGATGATAGGCAGCTAAAATTCGCATTTATTCGTATCAGTTCACCGAAATAGTAACCGTTCAAGGCGTCCTCACCATGATGAATAAAAGGAATCGGCTCTAATTGAATCTCGTCTTGTTTTTAGTACTCTAGCCATTGAGAGCCAACTGACTGCAGTAAAGAGTTCCTTTCAGTCAAATAAACAAAGGTGTATTTGACAACGCTTTTAATCCTCATGACTACGAACATCCAACTACAGAAAATATGAACTAAACCCTTTTGATGATTGGTGTTCGCAACCATACTCTTCGACTATAAGGCTGGCTCCAACGATAGACTTTAGACAACTATTAACCATTGACTGGATTAGCTACCTGATCTATTATTTCGGGTGGTTGGCCGGGGAAGTTGTTTTGGTCCTGATAGAATTAACGGAGTAGGCAAAATATCCCAGTAAAACTGTACACACCCAGTTGTGCTGCATGTCTGTCAGCTGTACGGAACTAGCTTACTGGGAAAAATGTCACTCACAAAACGGGGTTTGGTTCTGACCACTGCTTATTATGGGGTGCTCCCCGACGACCAGAAAAGCCGTTAACAATAGCAAGTGGGATATCATTTTTTGTTTCCGTCACACAAATTATCAGTACCACTGACTGGTATGCAAGAAAAATGACTTACTTTCAGAACGAAACAATGCTCATTTTGGGTGCAAAATTAGTAACTTGGACAGTTGGATCATAGAGGATGTTTATTAACTCATAGCATTAACTGTAAAAGGCGCAGGCTTGATTATAGGGTAAAATTTATGGGAAATCTGTAGGTTGAATCACGTATAGGTGTGTTTAAATCCACATTGAACGAATTAAAAGAAAATGACAGCTTCACTTTCAGAGGGTCAGCAATGGAAAGACTGACAAAGAGAACTTCTATAGGTGATGGGCGGAAGCAAAATTTGGCAATTGCCAAACAAGCACACTCACAATCGCACTACAACAGCTGACTAGTACCAACAGTGGAAGGTCAAGAGTATCTCCATTCTAGGTAGTCGGTCTGTTGTCATGAATATGTACGTCAAATCTGCTTTGAACCCAGCTACGGATGACACAGTTACAATAGAATCTGGTATGCTGTTCTAGATTGGGCACACCCGGGCGCCAAATTAATGTCATCTAAAAATCAGACAGCTAACTTGTATCTATGAGACGGTTACTTTTGTTGGGCACAGGTGTCTTTCTTGAGCGAAGTTGGGGTTGATGGAAAATCCTGTAGACTAAGGCCGAGCTCTCTTTTGTACACTGGTGACTCATTGAGGACTGACTTCGTTTGCGCGACCTCTCTGGGCAGCGTGGGAAACGCAGTGCCGTAACCCGTTAGGTAGCTGTATGTCGTACCGTTTCAGCAAAAGTAATGTCCTCCATGAGGTAAAGAGGACAAGTTTGGATATTTTGTTGGGAATGGGTTGCAATAGTAAACTGAATTAAACAACGTAAAAGTCTGAATAAAAATACTCAAACAGCCTGGTGAATAACCTATATGCACAGTTGGCTTTCTTGCACATTGACACCCTGTTGGAGGGCTTGCTGTTGTCACCTGAGACAGTAGTCCCTAATGTCCAATCTTTCTTCTACAACGTTTGGAGTCCGAATGACGGAGATGCATCATTTTGCACTTTCCCGTGTTAAATGAGGGCAGGTTGCTTTTGGATCTAGCAGTCAAATCACTTTATAACCCTCCATTTGCAGTCATTACCCACTGCACGCCAGATTGGTGTTATCGGTTACAATAACAGCTGTCATGGCTAAACAGCAGGCTCTACCATACGTGCGGTCGCCTAGCCTGACCTCTCAAGGACACTTTCGACTTATTGCACACTTAATAACTGAACGATCAAATGCACTTTCGTGAACTTTTGGAAGATATAACCATCGTGTGCTCTATTGCTTTTTGTCCTATCAGAAGAAGCGTGGACTCTGGTTTATACAATATTGGAGTACCTTGAATAATCCTAACATATCAATTCCGTTACTGATGTTGGGTTCTGCTGACCTTATTGACTTAGCGAGCCTGTTGGTCTGTCAGACCTGCCTAAGATATCCGCACCAAATGTAGTACGAATGAAGTTGAATAGTTTGGGCGTCGTGTTTAACATGTTATTGATAAACAGATTGGGAATAACACAACGTTTCGAGCAAGTTGTAATACTCTACGTTTCAACTACCTCGGATGGCCTTCCTCAGGAGTGTTGTAATCGATTACAACACTCCTGAGGAAGGCCACCCGAGTTGGTTGAAACGTAGAGTATTACAACTTGCTCAAAACGTTGTGTTATTCCCAATCTGTTTATCAAGGAACAGTCATGCTTATTTAAGGTCTTAAATATCTCACCGGTGATGAAGTCGGGTTCTGGTCAAAACACATTTAGGTGAAAAGCAAAACTCTCTGGTTGTTTATCAGTCCAATGTGATCAGTAGTGCTAGCCTGACTTAAGAGAATCGATCGAGAGATTGTTGGCTGGAGATTCCGCGTACTTTCTCGAAGTGACCGTATTATCTAGGCACTATCCACAAGAGATTTTGACTGGACATTAAGAGAAGATCATTTGGTTAGCCACGGTGTGGAGCGAACCAATGGTTAATTTGCACGCTCCACAGACTTCTTGTTGGGACCACAATATACACCAGTGGCGAGTTTTAATGTGAGAATGATTCTGTCCAAATGACCCTTTGGTCGAGCATATGGGCTGCGGTAAACGTGAGCGGTGCTTCAATTGTAACCAACTTAAATGTAATTTTCAATTTGACCATCACTCACATTTGATCGCAGCCTTCGCATTCAGATAGACTTTCCAGCCAGCCTCTTTCGAAAATGTAATTGACTGATTGTCTTTCCATACATCCTGTAACCAAGACAATTACTGTCTACTCTGTATTGAAATTGTAAACTTATCTGTGCTACAGGTGACCATATCAATCGACAAATTCACAACGGTATCTCAATCGTTTTAGACAACGTTCCTACCCGTACAAAGCACAGACGCTTCTTTGACGTTTTATCAACCACCTTAGAACTTAACATGGTACGTGTGTATGCTGATGGACGAAGTAAAATGGGCAAATGTTGTATTACTTAGGGAATTGGTACACCTGATACCAGTTAGCCATCCAAAAGGGTATACAAAAATAGACACCTAATATTTACAAACACCCAGTCAAATGACTGATGGTGTCAGTAAGCATAATGGACACGATAAACCTATCTGATCATTGCGTGCCACCTGTAGGTCTTTAGTCATCATAGGTGTAAAACGGTTGTGTGGGGAACCGTGTGAAAAAATACACCTTGTTCTTTCAAGAAGTTCACATTCACCTATTGCACCCCCAAGTGGGACAAGTTACTTTTATGGGTTAAACATAATGAAGTACTGAGTGTTCCGATCGTGGACAATGGATTACAAATTGATCGCACATCAATTATTTACTCATAAGATATATTTCACACATTGTTATTCTCTTTGTTTTGATACAACATTAACTTCCGTAGACAGACACACAAAAATAATTAAAACTCGTTGCAAGAATTACGACGAATGTGAATAGATATTATTCTACCGGCAACTGTTGTCTTTACACTTCCGATTAAAAAGAGAACGATATCAGTTTGGACGTTCGAGCACTAAAAATACAATAGTCTTAGTATCCGAAACACACAAAACCATCACAATTGCATTTCATATCCGAACGTTCTGCAACAACATCCGTGTCTGACTTAATCTACACAAAGTACACAGGTTACTGATTCTATCGGTATCGTTCTTAACAAATTGTGTGACGAAATTGGTGTCAGGTTCATCTGGACACTCAGCAAAACTCGTTGAAGCTAACAAAGGTTGACGTGACTGTTTATCTGTTTGTGTATCATACAAATAACAATGCCTACTTGTTGTATTGTTAGTAAATATTACTTGTGTTAGTTAACATATGCACGTCTGATATTTAGGGCCCACTTTTGATTGACTTCAATACCTACTACTAAGTAAGTTAGAGGTGGTGAGAACACGGCACATGGTTAATCCATCTGCCAGTCGGTATCTTCTGATGTCTTTATTGGGACTTCACCATCAGGGAACTCAACATGCTATAGGTTGCGGGGTTTGCGATTCCGAATGCTTAGGTTTTGGCACCGGAAAAACTGAAACCATGAGCTTTTTCAGAGAATTATTACAAAATGCATACGAAGAGCTTTTCGAGGCCAGAACATTCCTTAACACAGTTTGGTATTTTACGGTGTTTTCCAGTCAATTATACGGACTTCGGCTACCAGTGTACTGAAATCAGAGACAGAAACTAAATGCTCATACTCAGTAAGCACTCTGCTAGCTGCGCTATTAAGGGAGCTTTGTAAGTTTGCATTTGGACTCAGCCACCCATCTTACTATCTCAGATAGAATCTACCAGATGATCTGCGGGATCGACTGCTCCGGAAGAATTTCTCAAGCAGCTCACATGAGAGTTTGTGTGAAATTCTCGAGCACTGACCATAGCTTCGCAGCACAACCCGCTACACTTGGATCCGCCTTTTTGTTGTTGGTTCAAATCCAGTCAACACCTCTTTTAAATTACCCGTGTTTCTGTATAAATCTTTACGGTACATCTCTCCAAGAAGTTAGGTAAATTAGTGTCCCTATAGTAACCAGCTTCACTCCTGCTATCAGTGAACATCCACTATACAGTTCATGCCTATAATGAAGAATATTGCAGTATCGCATTGCCTGCACTAAACGGCTACGTAGCAGGCCCAGTTGGTCTGCTGACAATGGAAGAACGATTCTGGTTTGAACAGCGCCGGCTTGAACTGAGCGTGCAAATTACGACAGGAATTTAACATGCTCCAAGTGATGTAACAAACAAATCGCAAGCTACAAGTATGGGACAGATCCGTTATTCTTGATAATTTTTCTAGTTTCAATTAATTCCAGTGACAGATAGTGAGTCCGCAGTTTCAAATCAAGTCAGTTTGCAGCTTGCACATCACACGGCGTTCGCTGGAATGCAGTGTACAGTTATCGGATCTACCGCCGAATATTCCAGACATGGAAAGACGAGGCTGCAGCATAATACTGTTGGTCACATCGTAGGCTGCAGTGGACCATAACAAAATCATTGCTCCTAGTTGCCCAAATAGACCGCCATACATGGGAGAACACACTTTTTGTGAGTAGAAATAATAGTTATCCCTACTGTCAATATTCCCGATTTCTTCCTGTGTATGTGCAGACGAAGAATGTGATTCTCGAACTAAGATATGGCTTTATCTGTTCCCTCTCTCCGAAACTTATGATGAAAAAATCAGGGGAGTAAGGTGTTTTGCGGTGTATCGTAATAACCGTCACGATCGGAGATATATTACATGTTATTTTTGTTCCTGTGAATGAGGTTTTGGCCCAAACACGTAGCTGGCCACTCCATCATAACTGGACTTGAGGTTACACTGAACCGCCGCACACGTTTTGAATGACTACCGTGTTTCGCTGTGCATCCGTAAACAGACGTTTTGATTCATGTCTCGCATTAGTACAAGTCTGTACGTACGATGTGAATTGGACGTTGCCAACATTTTACCGGAACAGGTGCTAATTTAACACACCATGGATTTTTTCATCGCCCTGTCACTGATTCCGCACCACCTACACGAAACGCATACACGTCAGCCGTAACCCTGAGATAATGATGTGAACAAGGACGCGGTCCGGATTGGTTGGCCCCGAAAATGTATGCGTGTGTGACCTCGTGAATAGTGACAGGTGCTGCACGCACGGACAAATAGAAGCCAGGCCAAACATGCAACAAACACACCGACGCTACAATCACCCCAAACTCACCAGTTCAGTCTTGCGCTCTTTAAGTCTGCCCATCACTTTTGACGAATAGCCAGAAAAACGGAAGCACCAATTTACCCAAAGACAGCACCCAATCAACTATCAGATCAATGAAACTGGGTGGATTTTTGCTAAGGGGGAATGGACTTCAGTAAGTCGGGGGGACGAAATCATATAACAAGAAATGGTACAGATGGCCTTAGTGACGAAAGCGAAGTTTATGAGGTCATGAAGGTTTCACAAAGCAGAAATTCCGTCAGGTAATTTCAATAGGAGACTACAGTCTATGAGGATTGCATGGTTAAGAGTTTTAGGCCCTACCAGTAATAGCGTGTTAGTAACGCAACCATCAATAAAACGGAAAATCATGAGGTCTCAGAAGTGTGGTGTAAACTCAGTCCACTGGGTGACACGGCGACTCAGCTAATCGTCCTTTTTTGTTGTGGTTCCAATAATTTCCAATTGTTTTAACGTGCTTACGGATGTCGGTTGAAAAGCGATTCTTTGTTCAACCCTACACACTCGCGAGTTGTTTTATCACTGTCCATAATTTCGTAAAGGTTCAGATGAGGTAGTTTAAAGTGTCGAATCAGCTGAATTAGACTCAAACTTAGAAGCTGATCTGATTGAGCAAAGCTACGTAAACGTACATCTACTAAAAAACATCACAAACTGCTATGGCTGTTTACGCTGTAGTATTGTTCTACTAGGAAGTTAGCTGACTCGGAAAAAAGGAAGGACTATATGTTGTAAAGCACGATACCTTACATTCTGGTATACATCATATTATACCTTTTTAGTTACTATATCACGAACTGTAAGAAACATTTCATATTGCAGAAACTGACCTGGATTCAACATTATTTTATTCTCAGGCTTGTTGATTGAAATCATGGTATGTTTATTCAGCTCTAAGATAATACATAATCTTAACAAATGTAAAGTTTCAGTGGAATCCGCGACTGAAACTTACTTTGGTTCAACTGCAGTTGACGGGACACTTTCATTTTAACGTTCTATTTTGAATCTCTGATGTTTTGCTTATTTGATTTTGGCATCAGAAGACACCTTATTGGGTGCTGCATATGTAGACCATTGAAACAAATTAGTCACCCTGCTGATATTTCGAGATACAGATTCCACTTGACAGAAATGAGTGAAATATTGCATCGCACTCAGAGATCCATTGTTTGCGTTGCACGAAACAATACAAATAGTCATCTCTTACAAGTTCTACACTGGTTGGATCAGATCTTTCTGTTACCCAAACACCCTCATTATTCAAAGTTTAATTACAAATTACACTATCCGATGACTGATGGTACGGCTTTTGTGTGTCTGGTAAACTCTTTGATCACTTCCGTACAGTTTGTTCACAACCAGGGAATTAGTTCATTGACATGGGCCAGTTTGAAGCCGTGGCATGGATCAGCTGAGCCAACAGGAACGACCGACATTCAGCTAGACCGAGAGGGTTTTAATTCAAATTGACTGATTAAATCATGTCATGATTCATCATGAACGTGTTAGAAACGCAAAGTGAATAACACTTTTCAGTAGGTACATCATCTACTCCTAATGAGTTTTGTACTAATGTACTGTGGTTGGCAGAATGCTAACAGTTAAAAAGTATTATCTACCAACTCCTTGTCAACGCTTCCGGACCTAAGTTCAGTCCCGGAGAATATTTGGATCCTGGCAATGTGGAAATTCTTATGACATTTAAACCGGCTACGCAACAACTGAAAAATTGATTTGCTTGACCACATACATGACCAGTGTTTTATGGTACCTAACCCTAAAGTAGACGCTGAGACCCAGTAGAACATTCACTGTTATTTGAACAAAATAGTCTGCAAACAAATCACAGTACGGACAAAGGCTCAGTTTCTTCTAACTCTGAAACATGGATTGGTGCAGGACAGACATACCTAACGGCTACTATGAAAAAATGTTTACGATCTCTCTAGAGAACCAGTGGCTGAAGGCAGACGTGTGTTTGAAGCACCTAGGGTAGTTTCGTCTGTTTGACAGCTGACATTACCGAGGGTTATCTTTATTTGAGAACAAGACCTGTCAAGATAATTAACTGTGAAGCCATTAAGCAATATGACGACTAATAACGAAGCGATCAGAGAAACGTGGAAACGGATCGGCTTACAATGATTGCTACCCATTACGTTCCAATACATGAAAAAACAGTTCAATTCTCACGAATGCCGACGAGTCTACACCTTTCAATCGCTTCACACGTGTATCAGATAGTGTTGTTTAGAAAAGATGCGTCTCAGTTTGAATAAGTTTAACGTAAGCAATCGATATCAGGTTACACTGTCCTAAGTGATAGTCACAGTCATTATCTGAGAGCAGACAACTTTGATTCACTATTTTCAAACAAAGTGCATGCGGGATGAACACATCATCAAGTTTGACAATGATCTTGCAGACTTGGTTAATGTGGTCGAATTCGTTGTGTGAGATCACAATTTAAGCAGAGGGAAATAAAAGTGAATTTGACAGGTTCTCCGAAAATCGAAGCAGTGGACTATGCACTCTTTGATTATAACCGACACTACTCTTGAAATTTGCATCACCGTACCGTATGGTTCATACTCGAATGTTGCATCATTCACTAATCCGCCTACACACTGTCTGCTTCTATTATCTGTCTAACTTGTGTTCATCTGCATATTGATTTTTTTAGTAAACAGTCATGTGTCATACACGCTTCCAGACGTTAGGAGTGAGTACTCTATAGACAGGCTGCACAATTTTGGTTCTATGTGATCAAACAATTTGTTTTTTATTCACACGCTATTTCACGTGACTCAAAAGAATGAGCAGCAAGGTGAACAAGTATACCCGCTCTTTAAAACTGCTTTTATCTGTGTTTGTCATCTACGGGATTGTAGGTTGTCAAGTTCATAACGCTCACCAAACATCAAGCAGGAAATCCATACATGTCTACTACGTGGAAAATGAGTGACCAATGATTGTGTTAAAGGTCACCTACCTACGATGACTGTAAGTATATGGAACAAAGGAAGGCATAGATAGATTAGAAGGGAAACGTTAATCGGTACTCGAATGCAGTTTTCAAGTTTGCAGCGTGCCTCATTTGTTTGCATGTGACAGGCAAAGTTAAGTGGTTGGTAGGCAAACATGTTGTGAACGTGATCCGTCCTATTGCGCATTTTAATCAGTCTGGGCCTGCACAAGTGTGTCCGCCTCGCGAATGCCTGCTGGTAGTTACAGTCTAATGGGATCTTTACACGTTTACACTTGTGCTTACTGCCAGAGTGACCATCCGACCTGCGTGTACAAACTACGATGCTTTGGTTCATACAATTTTCTACAATTTACTGTTACAGTTAAGTCTAAGCACTGCGAAACCGGTAATTACTCATCAGGCATAGTATATGACCTGATTTTTGATCCGCATTAATCTGGATGATGGAACTTATTTTTTAAGGTCCCTTCGAGCAAGAGTTTAGAGGAGGGGGAGGAGCGGTCTTCAGATTCGGCGATTCCGTTAATCATGACTCATTAAAGACCTCATATTCATGACCTCGTTGCTTTTTACCCTCCTGCGACCAAATGTACTTTGTTGAGGGCCGTAAAATCTAGGGAATCTGTTTTAACCTTACGTGTTCAATTCTCTGACTATGTTTGACTAATCCAAAAACAAACGAGATCGGATGTTGCGCACGTAGAGTGAAGCATGCACATAAACAACCAAGAACAAAACGTAAGCCATTATTAACTACGAAGCGTTAGTCAGATCATAAGTCTAGTCATACAGCTTGACCAGAAATCTAAGCTCAATTTATGCTATCAATTCAACGGGCTAGGACAAAACCTAAAATGGGTCCTCAGACAGAAAAGAAAATCAAAGCAACGAAAAAAGGTGACCGGAGTGTAAGTAAAGTGAGTGTTTTGCAGGTGAATATGTTGCGATGATAGCTGAGCATCATGTCATGACAATACTATTGTCAAAAATTCGGTAATCGATACGTGTTTGCCATTTAAATGTGACAAAACTTCCATACATTCATTCAAACCATACCTTACTGACGAAATTTGAAAAAAAAATGGCGCATGAACCAATACTGTTATCCGTATAGGAGAAACGGAAGACCACATTAAGTCAACAGTCCAGGTAGTACGTTGCTTCTGAGTGGTATCATTTCATCGATGTCCAAGTACGCCAGAGGGTATCAAGTAAACAAGGTAGAAACTATTGATTACCTACTTTGATGTGGGATCCCGAAATTCTTCCAAAGGATTTGGAGGGTAGAAATTCACGCGAAGACTAAGTAGTTCATGTCTGATATCTGTAAATAAACAATTGATTACAAACAATCGATGCAACAGGAGGTTTCCGATCACGTATATGTATGTACCACATGTTTTAAAACTGCTCAAACAAGAAAAAGAGATAACATGACGAACTCGGGAGCAGTTGATCACGGACGAATATTTCATTTTATACAATATTAAGGACTGTATAGGAAAAGTATGCTGGAATGTTCAAGTGGAATATTTGCTCAATCGTGTGTTCTTTAATTCGTCCTTCTGTGTGATAACCATACTAAAGCATATACACTGTGCACGTGGTGTTGACATTTTGCAACCGGATTGCGAATTGCCAGTTTTCATTAAATTAGGTACTCTACAACGAGACTCGTTTGTTACTAACATCATTACCTCTTCCACTTGTGATCTACGTCATTCTGATGAACGTGAAATACAAGCCAAGTTCGATTTGGCACAACAAGGTGATTTTTTCGGTTTGCGTTGTATTTTCGAGCGTGGGCGTCTGGCAGGTACGATCACGATTTTCGACAACAGTGAATATGGAAGTCAGCTATTGGGTAAATGATTAAAGTAGGTCAACTGCCTTGTAAACAGACTCCGTAACTAAACACTAATTTCTACGCCTTTTTCTAGAGGGAGAAGGCGCCCAACCTTAAAGTAACCACAGCGATAAAAAAAGGATAAGCGGATAATAACCGGTATTAAGTGGTGTGTTGATTTCGAGACAATTAAGTAAAACGGATTTGAGCTGACAAATTATCATACGAGGTCCGTAGTATGACGGGATAGACTGCCAGACGGATGCACGTGGGAAAGCTGACCACTTAATGGAGCAGAAAGAGGTGGTATTTACCATGGTGTTCCAAGGCTTCACTAATGAATCTGTGCCGTCTTGCTGTGTGATACACCAAAGTCACTTGTGGATCCGACATACTGAAACTAGCTGAACACGGTATATGTAAGAATCTCTGGGATAATCATTTGTGCAGGCGGGAGAAAAAGCACTGGCTGGCAAATGCAGGCAGCGAACGAAGAACGGCGGTCTTTCCAAACCTGTCAACAACAGAGATCCGGTGACTGTGTGAAGACCGCCTAAATTAGACTACTTTCTGGCAGCAAATCTGTGCTGCTTGATTACACCGGAGTGACTGGTAAGCAGAATCACAGATGGATACGGCTGAGCCATGACTTGAAGTAGGCATGTTACTACACGATTAAAAGTATTCCGAATGGGTCTAACCAGGTTGTGTAGCCTTCGTTTAACAGCACGGTACAGAGTTAAATAGAAAATCGTTGAACATTTCGACACATACAAGATGTGGCGCATTTCTTATGAACTAAATGGGACCGGTCTGAGGCCAGCGTTTGGGAGAACTTAAGAAAAACCTTTGCAAAAATAGCGAAGGTTTTTAACGGCGAACGGACCATAGGGTTGCAGTTGCACGAAAACACTAGGAATTCACTGGTGGTCATTCACTATAAATATTATCGCCTACCGATATAATCGGCGTTCTAAACGTTCGCGACAAACCGCGAACAAAAAAACCAAGGGGGATAATGGTAGAATTCAGTCATACTTGTTAAGAGTGTCGAAACGCTTCTGAGATTACTTCGCCTTAGAATGAAACAAACCGTTGACGCTATACGTAGTCGTTTTCAGTGTTTTATGATCAGGCTGGATGACTAACATGTTTATACGGGCTAATCACGTGCGGCAGTAGGCACAATAATGAATCAAACGGTTCGGTATCACTGTCAGAAGAATCAGATTATTTTGAGGTTTAATTACCCATCACCCAACAGTCGACTGAACAAAATATGGATGACCACTAAGATAACGAGCATGATCACATAATCTGTTCAGTCCGGACGTGGACACAGGACCACAGGAGATCCGGTGTTTCGTCAGAACTTTTTTGAGTACTTAGTGAGTAAGAGAGTAGGTGAACGACGATCGATTGTGAGATTGCCAACAAGCGACCTTAGACCTGTTTTGATTGTAAAGCACGAATCCGACGGATAGGGCGGAATGGGTCTGTGGGATTCATTCAATGGTTGGATTCCGTCAAATGTGTAGTGATCGAAGAGGAGCAGGACTTTGCCGAGGTATGAGTTAGCCACGACATATGATGCTACCGACTGTTTCCGCATAATCGCTGTTTCGCGCAGCCTATATAAGTTGTTACACAGGAACGAACGAAATGGTATACACAGTAAAACGCTGTATGAACAGGCAATATATCTTTCAACTGAGGACGTAAAGCTGGTACGGGAAGCGTAGTTTGGCTTCAAAACATTGTAGTGGGTGACCAACTCTGAGGTGCGATTATCCCAGCACTCGGTAGAATACTTTAACGTTGCAGCGAAGTATGTTCCAAAACCCACATCGAGAAGATGGCGGACAACTTGCGCGATCGGGCGATCTATTGCTCAACGGAATCGGGTGAACGGGTGAGACTTGGTAGGCAAAATGTGATGGATGACCAAATTGGAGGCGCGATTATTTGGACACGCAGCAGACTATCTCAGAATCGCTGGAAGATGTGTCCAAAACTCAAAGCAAGCGGATTGCAGACAACATGAGCAACCGAACAAGTCATCGATCAACTAGATAGGATCAACGGATGAAAAAATGGCAAATGCAAACCCGCGACGAAAGGCGTCGTTCATACAGACAACCTAGGCAGAAGTGAACAAGACGCGTAAGTGGAAACCGGTGGTGGGTTGTAGACCAGAATTCCGGCTTATAAACGCGGAAGAGCGCGCGCGCGTGGCGTGGGAATGTATCAGCTGGACACTAAAGATCGCTCTTCATCGAACGACTTTTTCTACAATAGGTCTTACTTCGAGCCACATTATGTGATTTTCAGGATCACTATCGGTGTTATAAGTTAGTGTACTACGGACAGGTTTTTGTCAGCACTGTTTGACTTGACTAATTTTGTGCTGTCTAACATACTCCTGTGAACAAACTGTCATGTATAGCCTTTCTGAGCTAGCACGTTGAATATGAATTGCCTTTTCTTTTCTTAGGTGACACTGGAACAGATTTCCGTGGTCCTGTCGACTAGACATCTGATGGGGTTAAGTTTGTCTTAGTGGTTTAACATCATAAAAAATACACCGGACATTGTTCGGCCCAAGTCAACGTACAGTGTATTTTTTTACATGGTCCTTCGGGTGACTCAGGATCCACGGTAGAACGGATAGTCTTGTGAACTGAGTTAAACTGTCATAATACCCCACGGGGGATTGTTGGTTCATCCACTACATATGCAATATCACGTACATACTGTTTGTAAAAATTGGGTCATTGGATTAGCTTAGTTGCATCTAGTAATAACCCTAATCGTAACCCGACTACTACTTCATCCTTTTTCGATATAAGCTACAAGAATGTTGAAGGTGAACACGAAATGTGCAACGGTTTAGCAACTGCCTTAATTCTTCCTTCAGGAATCGGTCGTTGCGCGCTTAGTAGAGTCCAACCATTCAATGAATCCCACAGACCCATTCCGCCCTATCCGTCGGATTCGTGCTTTACAATCAAAACAGGTCTAAGGTCGCTTGTTGGCAATCTCACAATCGATCGTCGTTCACCTACTCTCTTACTCACTAAGTACTCAAAAAAGTTCTGACGAAACACCGGATCTCCTGTGGTCCTGTGTCCACGTCCGGACTGAACAGATTATGTGATCATGCTCGTTATCTTAGTGGTCATCCATATTTTGTTCAGTCGACTGTTGGGTGATGGGTAATTAAACCTCAAAATAATCTGATTCTTCTGACAGTGATACCGAACCGTTTGATTCATTATTGTGCCCACTGCCGCACGTGGTTAACCCATACAAGCGCGTTATATTTATCCCGGCCAGAAAATCCTGAAAACCAGTTTGTTTACCACGGTTTCTTTTCATGTATAAACCGGGTATATGTGTTCAGCTGTAGATGTTCTCCAAACACTCCTAACTACGAACAAACTTTACGTATGTCCGTTAAACCCAGTGTGTTCAGATACCAGACATCGAATCACGAAAGTGTTTTCAGAGTTCTTTAGCTTAAAGTGCTAGGTGACGGGATTATGGAACACACTGACCGCTCCTGTACAATACAGTGCGATGCCATTAAAAATCACGTTTTCACTAACCATATACAGACATACAGGAGACGTGATAGGGTGAGACCTCAAATGACAAGAAAAATAGGTGGATACTAATTTTTGGATGTTTTGAAAAATACGAGTTCACTTTTTCTAGTAATCTGCTGCAACCTACTTAAGATTATTCTGTCGAATATTAGCTAACATCTGACAGCTGTTATATTCTTTTCCAACATTCTGATTTTGTAACAGTAGACATCCTGATGTAGTTTTGCTTACATTTCTACAGTATAGTCTTAGTCTGTGTGTGACCAGTAAACTGGCTAGAAATAGCGGTCAAACTATATTCGTTCACATGACCACACGGTCTCAGTCAACCATTGTGAGTCATATGTACTGATCAGGAATTGAGCAGTGTACGTATCCAAGCTAACCATGAGCTTTATCACACACAAGTACAATCGACATAATGTATAGGTGTAATTTTATTCATTACAACCTTCGCTTGCAACAATCGAAGTCTGTCACATGTGACCCCTTTTTGAGTCTGATGGATAGAAAACTTCGGTATACTGTGGCATCCATAAAATATGTGACTGACAGCACCGGAATTTGGAGAGAGTAGAAAATTAATGAAAACAAGAAAAGCTAGGAATATCCAGGTCTTTAAGTTGTAAAATGAGAAACATTACACGAATTCGAAGTTGGAAAACGGTCAAACGATGATCAGTTTGTTGTACTCGGTCAAAACATCTCCGACGTTGTAGCCAGTCCAATTCGTCTACAACAACTTTTGAGTCAGTAGCTAAGACGTCATGAATAGAAATGTGCATCATCTGCGTACAATTTTACTTCGAATCATTAACTTTATTATACGAATGTTGTAACCAGGTGAGGTTTATGTTTCATTTAGATTTCAGCCACACTTGAGCTGCCAGTGTGATCACCTATAGAACTTTGATGATGAACCATAGGTCGATAATGTTACCATGGTATTCGCGATCAGAATGACGAACAACAGAGCACTGAAAAGAAAATATTTATAGTAAATAAGCCCTGATCGAAGTTAAGTGGCCGCATAAAGTTGGTTATGTTAATCGTGTTTGTTATCTAAGCTGACGTAGGCCAGTGTATAGGATTTGGGGTACACAACACCACGCCAACTACCACGCGATCGATTGGGTCACATAACAAGTGACGACAGTCGTACACTGAAGCATTACGAAAGATCTTAAGCCTGACGGAATGTGAACATGTGAACAATCGAGAGACCCTGACGATATGCACTGACAACAGTGTTCGCGGTAACGAACTTTGCTGACACTCAGAACGTGCGTCAGCGCATATGGGGAGTGGATCAGTTGATACCAAAACCAATCTGTGAATTTGAAGGATATATTCAATTAATAAACTAAGGTTACTCCCCAGCTGCACACAAATAACGGGGTATCTCAAAACTTAAAGGCTTGTTCGGAATTCCGCGAAAAACGTACAACCTTTGGAAGCAAACTACGACCATGCACAAGCAGCTGAGAGTTGTGCACAGATAAAATGGCATTACGGCTTCTATTGTTACGCTTCGTCAGTGTCTTATTTCACACATGACACGATACGAAAACAAAATCTTTCGTACTACCATCTGCTAGGCCGTTAAAATTCGTGAAATCAACAGTCGCAGGTAAAATATGTGATTGGTCCCCTAGGCAGGAAAGCGAATACCACCTTCCGTTCCCGAATAAATTCGATAAACACTTACAATCACCCATCAGCGAGCTACAGGCATTGCATAGTATGCAAGACACGAGTAACAACAGGATTCTGCTCGTGATACAAGACTGAATTCTCCCAATCGAAATCTCAGTAAGATTCGGAGAAGTCCACTTGCTTAAAACCGTTCCAAATTGAAGTTGGTTAGGTTTGTGCACTCCAGTAATACTAGCCCGAAAAGTTCACCACCATTGACAGTAACACAGTAGTGGATTAGGCCAGTAATTAGCAGCCACATAAAAAAACCTAGTTCCAGTAAACCTAATGAAGAGGGGAAGAAATCAGAAGCAACAGACTAAGTTCAAACGTCCAATATTACGATGTTCACATCCTGCGAACAAAAAGTCGAGCTACAAGTGACAAGCGGATGACTTGCTCATGACATCATCATTACATCTTCTACTGCTCCGTTTTACTAGACATGCATAGTCGAAACCGCACTGTGAACTACGACGGTCTTCGTCGGTGAGGCGAATCGAAGATACCGCAGTGAAAACGACGGTAACTATCTTGATATCCCTATACCGAATTGTGGCTCGTATATCTCACTATTCAGGACAGCCGACAGTGACATCCAAAAAATGTTTTCGGTATGACAGACTATTGTTTGGTAACTTCAGTACTTGACCAAATCACATTGAGTTCGTTTAGCAAGAGTCTTTCTGTCGAAGATACGTGTGCTAACTCAGCTCCAGCGGGGAGCAATCGAAAAATGGTTGGAGGATTTCATGACGATCAGTTCATAACTAGCCGCCATTCACACGATCTAATAGATACAGCTTGGTTTGACCCGAACAAAAATGCACTCAGTGGTATTGCATCGACCGTTTAGCGATAACGGGAAAGATCGTTCTTAACAGACTCCATTTCACAGACCAAGTGATTCAGCCTTTCCAAAATGAGGTGTGATGAAGGAATTGAGTACTGAACTGTCCAAAATACGATACGAACGATAGCAAATGGTAAAGCTCACCTTTAATCTGCTTGTAAACTTTTTTGTCCAAATCTAGCCATTGCTGAAGAAAACGCAAGAAAGTAGAAAAAGCAGTGATTAATTCGATTTTTTGGGTTTCATGTGGGACAGTGATAGTTGTAATGAAATATTATGCCAAGAAATGCGGCTTATATTTATCGATTACGTCCAAAGAGTAAATTATCCTCTAATTTTCTAAAACACTGCGCTTGAGACTTAGTGCGATCGTTAGAGAAGTCATTAACTCAGTGCGTTCTGGACGACCGGATTTCTGACGGTCTGAAGGCTGCCAGCATCACCAGCATACCAAAAATCCGACCCGTAATATGCCTAACGCGATGTGAACAGCTTTTAAAAGGATTCTCGCCAGTTTGCTTAATACTGTTCACTAGCGAATATAAACTTGTTTGCTTACTCAGACCATTCCATCCAATCGTCACTAGGTAGGAAATGTCGCGCAGGTCTTCTGGACTAGTTATGCCTTTAGCAGTCCTAGCAGAACAAGCCCATAACAGTACGAGGTAAAGACATCTCTGATCAGTCTTGTTCACGATTACTTCGCAGCTTGTGTTCCGTTCGTTCACTGTGATGGTACAATGTCACCTTTAACTCCTACGCCCTTATCCTAAAATATGGCGAGAATGTTCTTATTTTGCATGAACTAGTTGGGAATTTCATCTAATAACGTTACGTTACCTTTTCATCAAATGTAAAACGATAATAGAACAGGTCTTGTTGATAATAGTGCTGTATATTTCGTTAGTTTAAACAACTAGAGGCTGCACGGACCTACAACGTGATTTGACCGCTTCATGTGGTCGTCATCATTGCTGGAACAAGAAGATGTTTGATGGCTTAAGTATTTTCCAACCCTTCCAATCTTATTCACTGTTTCGGAATTAGCTGTACACTCACCTACTGACTGTTTCGTATTACTGGAAGCATTTTACCAGGAGTCGCTCGATCGCTGAAGCATTTTTAAAAATTGGTAACACACCTAACACAAATTTTATCAAAGATTCCGATAGATGGCACTGCAATGTCTGTCGAAACTTGGACTCTAATAGTTATTCCATGCAAGTACCCCTTTATAGAAGCAAGGCAACCTCTTCCTCTAGATCATCGACTGAATCGATATAAACCTGTAAGAGAAAATCTACTTCTGTACTTCCTTGTTTCGAGTTTTTATCTACACACCCAAACTATACAAAACAACTCACTACGAATTTTATCTGGCAATTCCTTTTATCACTTAGTATGTCCTCTTGTTTGTTTTGCCAACTAAGCTGAAAGACAAGGGTTTGTAGCTGTTGAAAACATCTCCTTGAATGCATGGTGACTTGATGTTCACGCATCGGCTGGAGCTTCAGTACTGAAATTGTCCTTACACGTCTTCCCAGATGTGAATGACACTATTGTTATTCGAAAAAGTGATAGTTATACGTTATGAGATGAACACTGAAAAAAAAACAGACAAAATTCCCTATTTTAACCATTCCGGTTAGAGTGACAATGGGTTCAGGTCGCAGATTTATTCATCAAGACCGAACCCCGCTACATCATAACTAATTAAAAGCTGTACCAGCGGCAAAAGAAATACAACAATCACATTCTAAACAGTGATGATCCAAGGCCACAGTGGCTGACATCGGTTGTGCAAATCAAATCAAAATTCACTACGAAAGTGGATGACAGAGGCAATGAGTCATTTATGGGTTAATGTATGTTCGTCGATCGGGTAGATCAATTCAAAGATCACTTCAACGAGAAAAACTCTAACTGGTCAATATATGCCCTTTCACGACCTTTACCCTGTAACACAGTAGGACTTTGGTCAACTGTTTGTTAAACACAGCACAAACTATGTGAACGCCGGATACTGCCCGATGTAAATTATGGTATATTCGAAAAAGTTCAGTGAAAATGAATGTCATGAAAGATTCATGGAAGAAATTCCTCTCAAGAGTAGTACTAGAACTCACCATGCTAGATAATTAAAGCTCACAACCGCAATTCAGAGCGTTTACTCTGCGGTAACGCCTATTTTGTAAGTCAACACCGACTAAGTACTGGTATTATACCTTAAATTTTAGCTTTCCTTCTAATCCTTACTGATTCTCTCCCGTATTATTTTCATGCCTAATACTTAGAAACAGCCCCAGGATGGCTATCAAATAAAATATGGAAACAGCTCACCAACTGTTTCGTAATGGTTTGGTAAACCTATTTTTCTGGCAATCAGTCCCCGTACAATTGACAGTAGCAACTTAAAAGAACCAGACGAACTTCATGACCTATTTACAAGATCGTAGAGCAAAGCGACTATCATCACACTTTTGTGTAGAATCAAGTCGCTTATACCATTCACCTCCCTTGACCAACTATTCCAAAACTTCTTGAAATCTTGGCGCCGATGTTCAGAAAGGGTGTGTATCTCTCCACTATGTACACCAACATGGTCGTCTTCTTCCAGTGGACTGCGATTAGCTTGTCACTTAGCAAACTAGCTGGCTTACTGTGTTCTGCAAAGATAAATCTCCAACTGATGTGAATTGCTGAAAACAACCATATATGGAATCAAAGTTCATCTAGTTTTGTCTGGTTACCAATTTATTTGAAAAAATTTCAGAATCTCAAATAGTCTTTTTCGTGATTGGCCTATTTCCTCATGGAAGTTTGCACATCACCAATACCGCAATCGTATTCCTCTGTTATTATCAATGTAAATCCGCAAAACTAAGTCCGATTCCTGACTGATTATTTCGTCTCCACGAAGCTCTTCGAATGAACTTTATCTAATTCAACATAATTACTACGGACGATTAAACGTTTCTTGGCGATTTTTTGTCATTTTTCTTATTCCACAGCATTTTTCTGACTGCACCGTCGATCATTTATGCTACAGTGATATCGAGTTGTTAAGGAATTGTTGCTATATATATCTATATCAATATACCCAGATATCGTGAAGTAGTTAAGTATATTTGTGGTACTTCTTAATGCTTATCCTGGAACCGACACTGCATGACCGGTTTCGTCATTGTTTGCACTCAACAAGTAGAGACAATCTAAATGGGTGATCAAACTAGTTACTCTTCGCGTTACGAGCCAACGCTGTTAACCGCTCGACCACCAATCTAAATTGAGTATGTGGTGACAGCTGATATAATGATGTGGATTGTGAGGGGGATTACAGTTGTTGACCAACAGACCGCATTTTGGAGCTTTCGCGTTTAACAACACTTTACTGAGCCATAAAATCAGATACTCGCCAAGTCCCCTTGTCTTCTGACGACATGGTCAGTCTAAGTGCAGTGCTGTGTTGATACAGTGAGAATCGAATGACGAAAAACGAACAAGTTTCTGCTTATTCGCGAGCAAATCAACCGTATCTTCATTTTACGACGGACACTAAAGTATCAGCCCTCTTTTTCTCAGCCGATAGTTAGGGTATGTTGGGACCTAAATACTACTTTTGACTTGGTTGCCAGACATGCATTGTGGGAATATCTTTATCACAGAGGAGTCGCAGTGGAATAAGTCAATTTATTGAAGTATTTGTAAACATATCCTGTGTGCAGACTACACATTTATGGACAGTTATCTCGAGCGTCCTACATATCGAATGGCATTTCACAGAATTCTTCAGTCGCTTCTTTCCTCTCTGACCGTGTGATTTATGATATTCAAAAAGGAGTACTCGGTGGTTCCGGGGACCTTGAAATGGAGCGTACACCGGGTAGTAAACTGACTGATATTGAATAGACGGAAGATATTTTTTTGTGTAGTTCTCTTGCAAAGAACGTACGGACCATACCGAACCAGCTAAGTGATGTAACTGGTCTGTACGGTGTGCACTGTGCAGTTTCAAAATGCAAAACGTTGGACGACTGGGCTGGCACTAGCTCTGTCTTTTTATTGCTAAAAGGCTGCTGAAAACTGTCAACTGCTTCACCTACTTGGGTAGTGTCATCTCATCAGCCTGTGGTATTGCTGGCGAATTGTCCACGAGGACAGCAAAAGCACATAGTGCATTCGCTAACCTCAGTCATGTGTGATGTCACAATGACGTCCAATTGTGGATTACGAGCAGAACCCACAACGTTTGTGTGTTCAGTTTTGTTCTGTCGATCAAAAATTTGGTCCATGCGTGCGGAGTACGGAAAGAGACTTTAGGCAACCAAGGCCCGTTTCCCTCGTCAGTTAACCTGTACCAAACAGGCTGCAATCACTTGGCGCGTATTTGGGTAGAGTGCAGATTCGTGGCCGATAACGGAGATAGTGAAAAAGCGCAGCCTTCGTTGTCTGGGTTACGTGCTCCATATGCTGACAACATCTGCAGTAAAGTGCATTGTTTGACGCGGCTGTTGACAGTTGGAAAAGCCTACAAGGCAGCCGGGTAATGACGTGGTCGCGGGGTGTATGAAAACCTTGACTACCCACCTGAACGAATCTGGCAGGTGCCGTTTGCCCGGTCAGAGAGTTCGCAACCATTCACACCGCCCGTTGAAAATGTTTCCAGGCATGGCAGCGCACTGCAATAAATTGAGAGAACTTATCTGCAAGGTTTACCTACTTTTCACAAGGAGTCATTGTTATTTTCGTTCGTTGACGTTCAGTTTTCTCTCTTTTTCTCATTTGTACGTTTGTACTTATTTATTGTTGTGATATTTTGTGGACGATTGTTATGATCAAAGAAAGTCCAACTGCGGTATCAACAGACACGGCTCAGCGCTGGAATTCACATTTTATTGGTATGTGGTCAGAAAATACTGATAAGGTCGCTATTATTAAAGTCATCATTGTGCTCAGTAATTTCAAGTTAGTTCACTGGGCACTTTTCGACTGGTATATTGTAACGTATATGGAACGCAGTATTTGGTTTGCTTTCAACGAAAAAATCTACTCGAAGCTTAGCAAATAAATAAGAACCAACGGAAACAAAACACTCATTTTCGTTGACCACGATTTGTAATCTTATTTTACATGTTGAATGTGGTTAGAAGGAATTAAAAGTAGTTATTTCACGAAATGAAGTTGAATACAGAAAATGAAAACAGATAACTCGTGAATTTTGCTGTATGTACTGAGGTGTTTGTGACAAAAAATTGCAACCAAGCAGGGTTAGTGAAAAGAGAACACAAGGTCACACACATAAGCAAAGAAACAATAAAACTAATTTACCACGGAGGTTTCCGGATGACGATTTTGTCTTTACGGTGTCAAGTTGGGAATAGTAATCACGCCAGTGTACAGAACTTGTCGTCTGCTGGTTACGTAAGCAAAGTTCAAAGTACTACTGATAAGTAGCCTGGCAGCTGTGAAAAATGAGAGGAGACACAATTGCGAAAAATCTGGACTTCGGCTGGATTCGAACCAGTAACGGAAACAGCATGGTTGGATGGGTAACTAACTACAAATGTGAAATTTCAGCGTGGCTTCGTTGCTCAACTGATAGAGCATTTGCCAAGTTTGGACATGTTGTTTCTGTCGCTGGTTCGAATCCGGCCGAAATTCAGATTTTTCGCAAGTGGGTCCCTTCTAAATTTGAAAGTGTCATTCACGATGGTCCGATATCCGGGAGCAAGAAACAGTGAGCGATCGACGACGCTAGCTGCTTGCTTCACAATATTTACGCGAAAACAGTTGCCGCGCTTCGTTTTACCTTACGTTCACTCGAGGCGAAAACAGTCCTGAGCATATTATTGTGCAATTGCCGTTGTACAGATGTTGGTCACCCTTCTGTTAACAGAAGTATATGATCGTTACCCTGGAAGTATCGCCGTAAATATTTGACTTCACTAGTTGCTTATGCGTAAGCCTCCACTTCATTTTCTCCCATCTTGTTTGTCTCCGCCAGATAAATAGTAACATAAGGTAAACCTGATAAGATGTAACGAAAGCTGCCAAATGTTAAATTGGGTTGTTTGATGTCTGCTTTCTTTTCCCAAACAGGCGAAATGGCTAGAACCAAAAAGGTGTGCAGGAAATACCACCCTTGTACATTCATACATCGCATTGGTCAGACAAATCGCACCCAAATGCTTCGAGTTGAATGAAAAGCACACAGTTTGAATAGCACGGAGCACCTAGTATTGTGGTCCACGGATGTAAAGCGTAAGTGCACGATCGTAGTAGTTTACTAGTTAACAATACATAGACAGACGAGTACCATTTACAAAACATTTGGGAAAATCAGCGGAATACCAAAAGGAATTCATGGATCAGACCAACCGTGGGAAGAAGGTTTTCAAAACTGGGCAGCAAAACGATTGCATCGCTCAAGTTGTGGTAAACACTTTTAAACAATAATAAAACACTGGGGTTTACAAAATCCCTCTAGAACTCATCACATAGAGTAGATAATTAGTAAACTATCATAAAATAAACAAGCTAAGAGAAATCACAAAATGGCAATTTGAATATCGAACATCTTGGTAGTGGCTGCCACATTTGGTAAAATGTTTTGCCAAATGGGAAGTTCAGTAAAATGCAGTAGCTGTTATCAGATTTGCTGCGGTATTCAACCAGTATTAATCCAACTCAACACTGCGTGTAAAAGTGAGTGATAAGATGAGAAGGAATCTACGTTGTGGCTGGTTAGTAATTTTCTTCCAGGAAATCACACTGGTATAGTGTGAAAGTTGAAACGCACTAAATTTGCAATGTCAAAATCATGAAAAACTCGATCTTTCTATAAGTTGTGAGCACACACCAATCAGAGCAATCAAAGAAAACAGCGCTCACACTAGTTTCTAAATGTATGGAAAACGGTTAGAACCTTTATAGGGAAGCATTAAAATGTAAGATCGGGTCCTAACTGTTGTTCACTTGGCTCCCCATGAAAGTTTTATCAAATAATTCACACAATAGACATCATTCTTTATATGAAATGTCTATGGCGTGGTTTGCAATTGCATTTTACCCACGTTCTGATGATCTGTCTCTGACACATACGAAACCATTGTTTATGACACCTGGAAGTCGGTCAGGAATGAACACCAAAAGGGTGGGAATAGGTTTTCGAAAAGGTTGAGCTATCTCCCTACGAAAATTTCGCAAAAAAATTGTCCGCTTAAATTGAATAAATTTTCATGCTCAACAAACCTATGTTACCAAAAAAGTCTCCCACAAGACAAAAATCTGGACAGCTGTTCCAAATTTGTGCACATCAGACACGCCTGCTGATCACCTGTTTCATAAACCGATCCAAACCAGAAACAGCTGATTTGAACAGAGATTGCGCGCCCACATCCTATTTACGTTTGTGTGGCTTGTACGAATCTGAATTCCATAAATACCAACGACCGGAATTTAATTTGTTGTATACACTGATTTTATCAAATGCTCAATCATGAAGATGAGATAGTGTGGACACTCCGGATAAAGGTAGGACAGACCAATTAAAACATTCATTAAAACAGTCAAGATAATATGAAGCAGGTGAAAAAAATGAATGAGGTTTACTCATATTTTCATTTTCTGGCATTTTTAATGAGTGAATAAATCATGGTTTGGTTGAATAACAACTCAAGGTCAGCTCATTCAAGCTGCGCATCCGCTTAGAGTGTGTTTCATCAGCGTGAAGACGCAAACACATTAAATTGGTTGAAGCCGCTGCTTTGTTGAACGTGATGAAAAAATTGTTCTGGCTGTTTGTCTGACTTATAGTTTGCGACAGTCCAAATCACCGATTGAACACGGTCACACCAATGGTCGTGGGCACAAACCTCAGCAATGCATTCGGTAAAGCAAGCCCATGCAACTGTACTGCACGAAAGCTTCGAAGTTTCGCATTCAACAAAAATTGCTCATACATGGACAGCAAAGTAAGCTGGTTACCCAAGCGTTTCACAGTGTCAACAATTGCATGTACACATCATTCGATCATGGCTGGAAGTTTTAAGTGGATTGTATTGTAGAACCTCTTGAGATGGCTAACTTAAGTATGCACATAACAAGGTTAAACAAATTTCACACGAGGACCATACCTTTAGTAATAAATGAAAGGGCGTTCCAGTTAAAAAAACGATTTACAATTGTGTTGAACTATATTTTAGCGTTTGCAAACATCTATCGTGCGGATTAACCTCAAATGAACCAGAATAAACAAACAGTGGTGATGTAACCTATGTTTTGTTAGAGTAGGCAAGTTATTCGAAGGTAAACAAATTCTACGAAATAAACTGAAGGTCGTTGTTTAGTCGCGTTTACCAGGGCAGATAGATTCGCATAGAAATTCCATGGTAGACGTGAAAAATGATGTAAAACGAAGAGGCCTGTTTTAAGTTTATCATCAGGCTTAATACATCACAGTTATATCACAAATTTTACAGGGGACTCATTAAAGGGACAAATGGGGTTAGTGAGATCAGTCAATTCACTGTTACTCTGCAAACAAGTGCCTACTTTAGCAGTGGGTCTTAACAGGCTAACAAGAAACTTTTCTTGGCGCACAGGAGTGAGTTGTGCAGGCGAATTATCATGGCTTCAGCTGTGCGTAGAATCCTACACCTCACTGTCCTCGACTGGGTGACCTTAACTCGGTAGATTGGGCGAGCCTATGAGGTGCGATAATATGGCACTGTTAGCAGATTTCGTTATTCCACTGTTCAGCCAAGCAGGGTGATGATTATGGATTCGCTCAGATAAGTATCTGATCGTGCAGCCAACATAATATAAACAAATGAATGAGTGTACACAGAACGAGGCCGTAGAAACGAGCACATTACCCTTTGAGCGCGGGTACAAAACCCGACTGAACGTAAGGTGAACACGTAATCTAGCGGCACAAAACGCTGTATTAACTGCCCTTGTGAACCTATCCGTGATGATTTCGGTTAGCGTATAGCTCTTGCAGGACAATCCGAGGTAATGTCCTGATATTGTTCGTAACAAACGAACGGCTTGCCAATAAACGTGGACGAAGGGTTTTGTCATAACTTTCACACTGAATGAAGGAATACTTGCTGCTTATTAGTAATGGGAATTTCGTATCATTTCACGCTGAAGCAACCTCAAAAAATAACAAAAAATAATATATTTTTGATCATTGGAGCTGAAAAATAGATTACTGTCAGAAATGACATTATTGAACCCAAAATACAATCCTTACAGAGAAGACTGACCAAGAGTGTCGTGAGTACGGTTCCCAAGAAGCAGGTCTTTTTGAACCTACCCTTCGAAGGCGATCATGTCACAACCGACGTAAGTCAAAAATTACAGTCTGCGCTAACTCGCACATTCTCTGCGGCTGAGTTGCGATTGCTACCCACAACTAGGAGTGTCACTCAGATTACTCGTAATCGTGACCTACCGAAATGTTCTGTCTCACATTTAGTCTATCAGTTCACTTGCAGTTGCGGTGACATCTATACCGGTAGAACAAAACGATGCCTACGACAAAGAATGGCTGAACATATGCCCAAGTGGTTGATACACGCCGTGACGCAACGGACATTGGCAACAGAACGGCTGAGACGAAATCCGACCTCATCCATCACAAAGGACATCATGAAAACAGGCCACGTTGTTGACCCGGCCAACTCGTTTCAAGTTCTCTTACGTAATCAGAACCCCAAATTGCTCGCTTTCTCCGAGGCGATATTGATCAATTCTCACTGTCCGGCTCTGTGTATGCGTAAACTGTTGACTCACGCAGTTTGTCTACCCTGGAACTGACGACAGTCTTTGTTCAATGTAAACCCAATCGTTGAATGTTTTTTTATTGTGTTGTTAACCGCATGTTCAATATATATTCTAATGTTTTTCGTTCGTGACTGAAGACAGTAAACGAAATGTTAACATCTCGCGATGTATGTCTTCTATCGCTGTTGGTGAAGTGGATCAAGGGAACTCAGTGTTTCGATTTTCCTTGATAAATGAGGGATCTTATTGGGTGCCCATCACATGTTTGCCAGAGTGCTATCCTTTATGTAAACCTCTTTAGTAATGACATTGGTTGGGCAATGTCTGCCACTTGTATGCACTGTATCCGTCACGATAAACAAGTGTAGTTTGCAATCGGTTTCAACATCAGTAATGACCAGGTAAACTTGAATTTTGATGTGTGGGCTGATAACATGACCGCCACGGACTCGAACCGCACCCGAGTTGTCGTTACTGCGTGGTGAGTTCGTACAGCCATAGAACCGGTCGATGAGGGTGGATCTGTGCTGTAGCGTCAACGTATTGGAGAACGTATGTGTACAAAATGCGACAGAACCATTGCGTTACTTTACTGTCTGGAATGTGTTCAAGGTCATTTGGGACACGTCTGATCGTACCTATCTTTTAAACGTAATGTCACTGACTTCCCAAATTTAGAGAAAAAAGCTGTCTACTGGTGCATCTGCGATTCACATAATAAATTCGCAATGCGTGGCAAGAATAAGCGGAGGGTAGCTAGTACACACAAACACACACTTGTCAATGAATTTATTTTCCTACCAATTCTTGTTAGTTGTGATTTCTTGACGTTTGGTTTTTAACCATCCTTGTAATCATAGGTTTTAATCACATCGGAAACCTGAATTCAGTGAAACAATCGACCTCATACTTTGCATCATCATACAAACAAGTACAACTTTCCGCACAAATTACAGGTCAGTGGGGAATTTTGTTTACTAAATATTTGAATTGTTTTGAAAGTGTGCTAGAATGATAGTGTTGAACGTATGAGGGCGCATGCGTAGCTTTATCTAGCAGGGGTCATTGAACTTTAAAAATAGTTTGTTTCTTCATACGTCAAACAAAAATAAAACGGTCAAAAAGACACCTGGAGTAATCAAGTTTTCTGGAATAAGGAATGGGTGGAAGTCATTGTTAAACAGCTTCACTCTACAGACAAGGTCATTTTCAGGCTTCCGGGTTATCAAACTGCACTGGTAGATTGCATATGATTTGGCGAAACTCATTTTATAAAACAACAGCTATCTGAATCAATTCGACAGTAAGTTATCAAACAAAACGTAAGGGGTTAGTTTCAATAACTGGAATTTAATACAAACATTTCTGCTGGTAGATCATGTGGTTGGGGCAAAAAGTATTACACCTCAGAATGTGGTAAACAGGAGCAGTAACTTTAGTTGACTATACGACCACCTAGTCGTAGTTTTTATACAAACATAACATCATCACGTATATGAATATACATTACAGCAACAGATCAGTAGTTGATATCGATGCATACCTGTTGTACAACCACTAATCGAAAAACGTGTCTTAGTTTGCCAATGAAAATGGGAAAACAGACGGAACTACGTTCAAAAACCAATCTGCAGTAAAACTCCGAAAAGCGACGTCACAGTGCCTTACCCATGCGAGCAAACAAACAACCGGGTTGCAAGTGGAACAGAAAGAGAAGAATTTAATTGCCACTTCCATCCGGCTTAAATTTTCCCGTCTTAATAAACTTTTGCATAACATAAAACTCGGTTGAATGATAATGACAATCAAGCAGTCGAAAATCCTGTTACAACGTACAAATCAGGAGGCCACCGTTCCTGCAGTCGACAACGATCTACAGCTTCTGCCCTATTAACGACAGTGTTCATTGCCAAATGCCAATTCATCGATTGACCACCTCTCATAGTATGCCAGTAAGCTGAGGATTCCATAAAAAGCACAAGAAGTGGCAAACAAAAAGGGTTAGCAAAATTAATACGTCTTATTGTTTAAATCAGCTACTTGCGGGGTTCGGTTGATCGAACTCCTCTGACTGTCGCTTCTCTCACCTGTTTGTGGAATACGTACCAATATCCTTCAAAAAGCGGGTGAACGCAAGCAGCGGTGTGAATGCAAATTAACTTAATGTCATGTTTTTATCCAAATAGATTTTAACCCATTTCATACGAGTATATCTTGGCAGATTGCAACATGGAGTTAACAGTCATAGACAACGTAATAGTCCATTTCACAAATGTCCCAACCGGAGGAAGTTGTAAGTGATAAATTTTCAACAGCACGCAAATTAACCTCATGCATACCTCCAACGAGGTAATCCCAAAAACTTCCCACGGTAGTTTACATCGTTACAATAATCAATACATTTTACTTCAGGAATTGAGGCAAACAATTATCCGTTCGCAGTCAAAATTACGCTTTAATGTTAAACGAATCAATCAAGAAAACATTCCATTATAAAAGTGTTTGTGAGAATCGGTACAACCGCTTTCTCTGCATTACACCCGAAAAAACAAAACAGACAGTACAGTTATAATATGTAAGTTGATAGCGTTTCTAAACAAGCTGTCGTTTGCCTACGACGCTTCTACAAATTAGTAATTCCGATCGAGTTCTAAGGAGAGCAGAAATAACTAGAGCGGTTGACGGAAAGGACGATGCCACTTGTGAGATGGTGACACAATCACCTAATTTAGCGCCTTTAATGTCAGTTCGATGATTCTTTTTAGTTTCCATGAGGTTACGGGTGGAATTAATTTCGAAAGTCCAGTTGTCCTTTCAAATCAATATTGTGTTACCAATGAGTAGTGTGGCAGATTTATGATTTTAAATGAGACCCAATTGTGAAAAGTCAGGACTTCGTCTGGATTCGAACCAGCGACAGACACAGCGTGCATCAACGTAGCAAGCGCTCTCCCAGCTGAACTACGAAGCCAGCTGCTCAGTAGTGACGTCGGTGGATTCCATCCTGAACTGTTTGAGAAATCCTGCCGGGGCAGTCGATCCCCTAAATCATTTGGTGGATTCCATATGAGACAGTGGGACGGGTGGGTAAAAGAGTCCACATATGAAATTTCCGAGCTCCTGGTGTGGCTTCGTAGCTCAGCTGGTAGAGCGCTTGCCACGTTGAGGCAGGCTGTGTCTTCCGCTGGTTCGAATTCAGCCGAAGCCCCGACTTTTCACATTTGGGTCTCATCTAAAATCAATATTGGATTATTTGTCACACGATTGCCTTTGTGCAAACCGTGGTCCTGGTTTCCGTTGCTCAGCTTGTGTGAGAAGGATGACCAGACCTTTGTCAAAATAAACGTCATAGCATCATATACTTTTTCTGCAGCGGATCTGTAGTGGAGGGACGTGGTCTCTAGGCACCTATCTTATGAACACAGACCACAAGATTGACGAATACAATGAATGTAGGCTACTACTCGGTCACATTGCTACTTCTGCGGAGGGCCAGGTGTCGTCTGTTGATGATAGCCCAGATGTTAGTCACTAAACAAATTAATCTGATCCATTTTCCAAGCCTCCTATGTTCATCTGTTCGTCGTCATATAGACCGGATATTTGGATTTGAATAATGAACAGGTTATCAATACCCCCACCAAATTTTGAACTGTTTTTCCTAACGTTGATCATTCATATATTCCTAACTGAACAAGCTCGAGTGTTTGCATATATTGAAAATGTTTGGGCTCACCTGCCAACCGATCGCGCCGCCGACGGTTTGAGGTCTGGTCACTATAACTGCCTGCTCTGTATGGTTGAGCACCCAGAGAGTAACACACCAACGGCAGCGAAAATCATGTGGTACACAAACAAGTCAGTTAAATAAGGGGCCTAGTAATTCTACCACATTTTCAAGCTGGAAATTCAAAACGAACGTGCTGCGAAGATATGATTGAATCCACGTTATCAAATTCACCTGATCACATGTTTAATCAACCTGATTAAAAATCAGGCGTGTTAGTGATATTTGGAACATTTTGTGATGATGAGGGTATAATCATTGACTTGTTTTTTATTCGACATTAAAAAAGGAGCTTTTTAAGGCGTCAAATTGGTAACATGAAAGTGCCAATAACAGTTTCTCACAACCATGTTGCTGAATGATATTCGCTCATAAACTCAAATGGTCTACAGAATTTATCTTAAGCAATACACACTGGATAGAAATACGTTTGAAATGGGTAAATTAAGTAACAGTCGTAAATGCTCGTATCCGCTTGGCTATCAGCCCGACGACCGTGTTCGGATTAACCCGTTGTATGGACCAAAATCGAGTGAATCCAAGATCAAGCCTTATCACAAATGGTTTGTTTTGGACTGCTCGTGGCTCTGCTCATATATCCCTTAAATTGTATGAGCCACAAAGAGTGGGATTAGTTAGCACGTGAATGGGAACGCTTGCAGTAAAGTTATTCAAAAAAATGAAGGTTGTTATTATTCATTTCCAGACTAGGCTGTCAAGCTGATCAAAGCCCTAAAGTGGCCAAAGCTGCATTCCATCTGATCACATTCATGAGCTCCAACCTGACGTAAACCTGAAAGAATAAACGTTTGAACAGTATGGGATTCTTGACCGAGGACTGCTACCAAACCGGAGCATAGGTAAAGGGGAACACATCTGACCACATGCATATATATATATATACAGACCCAGGGATTAAAACTGTGAGACCGCTCTGTTGAAGTTGTTGTCGCCAGTATCTGAATTTTTGTTAAACCCAGTACACTTATTTTCTAGCGAGAATATAGATGTCTAATGAGAGTAACACTATCAAGTTGAGCGAAAAACTGTTTCAACCAAATAATAAAAACGTCCTGGACGATTATGTGAGTCCGTATTGAAAGAATCTCCATTAGAGACAGGTAGTACGGAATGCAATTTCCGTTTTTTTGGACAACATCAACGTGGTGAACTGCACTTGACAATAGGATCAGAATTAGTTTGGATCATCTTGCATCACTCTTGTTTAACAGCAACCTTGAACTCAACTGTACTGTCATACGCGTCGGCATCTCCGTATACACGTGGGACAACTGGGCTCAGGTGCTCTCGACTAACTTTAGCTTGAGGCAATACATTAACCAATTCACCAAATTTATCTGACAAAGCAGAATTGGGTTTTGTGGTATGATGCATATGCATAGAGCAATGTTCCCCATAACCTGACTCTCACTGACATATCTCACGCGATATACAGTAAAGGAACCTCTTTAGAAGTGTTGGCGAGTAAAATCCTAATCAGTTAGCAATTTTTCCACCCGTAAGTGTGAATGGATCACAAACAAACAGTTCACTTATCATTGGGTTCCTTGCCAAAGTGCACAATTTCCTGCCCAGGAAAATACCAATATCCACTCCATGCTTCAGGATCGCCCAAATCAAATTTCCATTAGTCATAACTTTTCACTGGGATGTCCCTGAGATGCGAAACACTGACCGCTTTAAACTTCACTTAAGTTGTTAGTGGCTGCAAAACAGTGACCTTCTCATCCTATGATAACCTGCTGCACATATTAAACACTAATCGGTAGATTCTGCATCTGCCTCACTTAGTCACTGCTGGAGTTTACCTCCTGTTGCTCCATCCACGAAGACGGGTCACTCAACAAACTATGGACGAAGCGTATTAACGTATTACCGTATTACCGGTTTTCTGTGGCCTCGGCTTCAGTTGTTTGAAAGCTGATCTCGGAACCTTTTCAAATTTGTTCAACTTTGAAACATTTGCCATAGCAGAAGTAGGGCTAGTCTTGTTCGATTGATTCTGTCTGTGCGAAATCACGAAAGCTGCTCATCCACCCCGAAGTGTCTACCTACACACAGCAAACCAGAAAAATTGTCCCGTGTAAACCTTGTTTGAGGACCTTACGCACCTACACAGGACCAAATGTGTTTATAGCCCTACACACGTCAGTGAGTTAAATTTTGCACTGTTCGCCATTCCAATTTGAAAGCGCGTTCATTAAATGGATTTCGGGATAAGTGTACTTTGAAACCGAAAGGAGAACAGTTAAATATACTAATAACATTCTGCTGGACACATTACGTGTGGGCCCATAAGGAGACGACTGAGATTCAGTTATCGAATAGACATTAGTCTCCATATATCTTCATATAACGCCACCTTACCAGTCCCCTCTCCATAACAGTTAGTGTCATCTTTAACTGCAAAGGGGTTGCATGGATGTTCAACAATGGTTTAGACTGTTTTGCGGCATCTGCAGTTAAGTGATGCGGCTGACCAAGACAACAGGTGACTTAGATTTGTAAGTCTATCAGTGTGTGGAATGAGCCATACCTAAGGAGAACCGATAGTTTCACAGATTTTACTGTTAATTGAAGAAACGGATCGGGCTGAGTGAGCGTACAAATGATAATTCTATCCTGTCCCCGTTGAAGACAATTTCACAAGAAGTGGAAACTCAGCAACGGGTGATGTTTAAACAGACTGAATGTAACAACTACATTCATTTCAGGATTTTCAAAATTCCAATTTTTTTATTTATTCATTAACACCAAGATTCTGGCAGTTCTGATCGCTGACCGATCGTCTATGACCTTTACCAGTCACCCTTGCTACCGGAATTAAAATGATGATTTTTGGCTCATAAATGACCATTTCTCGAATGATAGACGTTATTTGCCAGGGATAGTTATTGTCATAACTATACACATCTAAACTTGAATAAACAGAAAAATGCCTACACTTCACGAGAAAACACCCGAGTTGAGAGCGAAGATAACACGACAACCGAAGAACAACGCTCTGTGTTTTTCACCCGCTTGCTCAGTGGTTCTTACCAGTTAGTAGGCAATCGGTCACACAAAAACAACATTCACATCCCAGAACCCAAATAGATAGCAGCTCCCTTACGATTCTGTTCAGAGTCCAGGTAGGTCATGAGTATCCCAGTCTGGTAAGTGAACACGACGTACTGTTGTTAACTTAATAGGACTCGCCCGAAATTTTTTGTCAAGTCATTGATTGGCCACCTCTTATATTACATCAGTGGGTATATGCTTCCACTAACATTACATGGCTACACCTGTGGTGGAAATCTCGATTCACCGATTATCTAAACCCCGACACAACAGAAGATCTGATAAACGGCCAACCCAAATACAGCGTTAAAGAAACATCAGTGTTGTGCCTTCCGTTATTCGCCAATTCGTCTGTTCGGCATTCCACCAATTACCATACAGTTTTTGATGTTGCATGTGCTGATGAGATCAGCCAATGACAGGCTGTGATTTCTTTGATACTGCTGTACATCCATAAATTCGGCGTCTCAATTCATGAATAACAACTGGTTGCTGCTACCAGTACCAGGTCTTCTCCTTATTACCTGCGTGGGAGGTTTCAATTAACGTACGATTCCTAGGGCTATTTGAAGTCCCTAATTCTGAGTATCACAAAACCCTTTCAAGAGTTTAGATGAAGGGGTTTAATCGATCCCCATAACGTGAATCTGTCTTTCAACCTCCCAATTGCTTATTTTCCAAAAGTATCTTACACGTGCTACTAAAAGTAAGTAAAACTGTATATCTTCAGCCTACGGCAACCCTGCCTCGTGATCACAAATTAAAACCGCCGTAAGTTTGATCTTTTAATTATGAACTTTGAGTTTAAGCGAGAAGCCATTTTAACACCAAATATGTTTCAATTTATAGACTGCCATCCTAGGCCCAGAAGTACTACTCACACTGCCGTACTTGGTAGCACATCTTACCGAGTACACAGGCTGGTAGATTACCACTAGAACTCCAATTTCTATTCTAAGGTTAATGTCAGTATCGCAAACCCTGAACAACATCTCGCACTTTGAACCTGAAGGACCAAACCCAAATGACTAGACCTAGCAGGTAACACTATTTACTGGCATCTGTATCTTATGGGGATTGTTGAACGACAAACAGTTGTCTCACCAGGAAGAATATTAACATTTGAATCTTCTAAGAGCCACAGAGGGTCTCATTGGCTGGTTCAAGACAAACCTAAACAAGAATGGAAAGATTAGACAATCCTGGCGGAAACTGCTTTGGAATGTGCTGTTGTTGTTGATTCCCAGCAGACCCTAACCTGATGTACTGCAATAAATGTATTACGGTAGAACACCCACATTGTGCCTAACCACTTCACGTCCAAATGATCTGAAGTAAACAAGTCTATCGGGGGCATCAAACACCTCCGTAATCAAGAGACATGGCGAGTGTTGGCCGGCGGTATTTATGACTATTTTTCGGCAAAATGCCACGATGAAAACCCGCTTGTTTCTTTCAGTGAACCTACTGTGATGGGCCCCAAAAATCTTGTTAGTAAAACAATCGGGCTCATCCGCTGAGTTCCGCCTATAGGTTCCTAGCACAATTTTTAAAAAGTAGTGTTGTGATACGGATATTTCTTGTTATCCAGACGAGTGACAGCAAACCATCTACAGCCACCGCTAGTTCCTCCTTATCTTAGTTGAATAGCGACAACTGGGGATTGTCCAAGCCAGCAGTTTTAGAAGGTCTCAGCACCGTGAAGTAACCCCAATCTGGACGGATGAGGCCAGCTTGAAAAATCATGGCTTGACTTTACAAGTGTATGGAAGCAGTGAAGTTGAAGCGGTACAAAACCATGTCTGAAACTGGGCTCCACCAAGAAGGAGAGAGAGGGTTCTAAGTCACACATTGACGCATCTCACTCCAGAAAACAGTAATTGTCAAAAGCAACCGGTAATCCGCATAGAGCTGTCACAGTTTCACATAATTGTCCGACAGAGCTGAAGCTTGTCAGAGTTTAGGACCCAAGTGCAAATCAGCATCTCTCGGCCGAACCACGTTTGCGTTTAAATATGTGGCTAACATGACAATGTCGTGGTTATGCGTCGACCGCAACAGAGCGACTACCTCAGGGTAGCACGCCCTAGCGCAGCCAGTGGGGATTTGGGTAGACAATGTGAGTGCACTTAGTTGTTGCCTAGATCTTGGTCTGGAAATACCCGTTAAGTTGACAGCGCGTAGTTCACCACCAACAACGATGGATTTATTCGGCACGGCCTCGGTTAACGTGCACACAGCCATACCCACTGCAGTGTAACTGGTGACGTAAGATTATCTGCCGAAGATTGATGTTACAGTTGGCTCACCTTGCAGTTTTCTATTCTGGAGTTAATTTCCCGAGATGCGACAGACATTGACCTTCTGTGTCAACCGTTCGGGCTAGTGCATTTTGTTGGCCGATTTGTTACTGAGTCCGAACATTACAAACGTCTTTATTTACCAACACTCTTCTGGTGCTGTTGACAATAACCAGGAAGAATGTATCGTTAGATAAACCATATCCATTCAGTGAACACATTATAACCAAGCCACAAAAAATAGACGTCAGTACACAGCCGCTTACATGAAGATCGTTGTTATCCGTGTACCGTATTCCAAAATATGGCATTGAGCTCAACACGTCCAGATATTTGCACACTTCTTGAAGAATTGCACGTCCAAGGGTTTTACTCTTCGTCATAAAAAATAAATAGAATAAACACATTCTTCAGATAAAATCACAACATTTAGTAGTACATAAATAAGTTTAGGAGAAAGAGTTAAGGTAACTTGACGAGACTACAAGACACAAGACAAAATTCCAAGACCGCCTTCTGCGCAACCTGATATTTAGGTTAGTCACTGATCACCTTCCACCATCTATACTGGCTTACGTGTGCTACAGACTCATCTTGAAAACAAAAGCATGCTCCCTCAGCGTACACAAGAATGAGAAGTTATAAAGCACCAGTAATTGACCTACATGCGCTACGCTTTCAAATGGAGGACATCCGTTGACAGTACCAACAGATGTCTTGTCTAGTTCACTCTCCATTTAATTGGAGACAACTTTGCAGACCACTATATAGCCACATTCTTTGGAAAACAGACAGTGTTTTTAAATACATACAAATGAATCAAGTGAAATAACATTTCATCTTTCGAACAGATAAAGTGATACCTCCAAGCATTCCGAATAATGTCATTGCCTACAAACCAAAGTGCAGATTCAACAGGTTGCTTATAACACAATGTTTGAGATTTCTCAGCTTTGAAGTTCAACTGGGATATAAGTACTAACACCAGGCTAACAAGTTGGCCAGCTTCAACCCGTACCAATTTCACAAAGCTTGTAAACAACAGTGTTCTTCATACGTAGTTTTGAAAGATCAGTGGAAGAAGTTTGGGATCGAGCCATTTTCGATGTGTAGATGGCTTACAATCTACCATCTTAGATAAACGGTTCATATCTGAACTAGACTGATCGTGGGTGAACGTTGAGGTACTTATCCCCAAAATACGGTTTTATTTTAGTGGTCAAGTATTTTACAAAATTGACTGTTTCAGTTGACCTGTGTTCATACAGTCCAAGTAGCTATTAATTAGTTGCGCACATTTGACTATAATCGCCTTGTCACACGATATTCACAAAACTGTAGGTGTAGTGGATTAGAGCTTCAGTTAGTAACAGGAAATCTTACTGTAGTGGAGCATAATCTGAACGGTGTAAACAAAGACAGACCTCGTTGAGATTGGGTGTCACCTTGAAAGAAAACAGCAAGAAGTATCATAAGTTTCGTTCTCTGTTGAGCTCGCCCATATCGGTATTCCAAGTGACTTAACAGACCGAAGCAAAGGTGATAACCTGAGTCTCCAATAAGGGTACGTCTCAGAAGCGTCTTATAGAAACAAAGTTTGTAACATTGTTCGTTAAGAATGCACAAGTAGCCAGTCTGTTAATTCTCTCACTAGATAAATCGATACACGAGGGATCATTTTCAATGAAATCATTTATTGTGTTCGAAAACTTCCTGTGATGCGGCTGTTAACTAGAGGTGCATGTTATAGAGCATTTGAACGCTGCATAGTCCTGATAGCAGTTCTAAAAACTGGCTTATCGATATACATATATATCAGTGGTTTTTGACGACAAAAGTGAAGACAGAAAGGGCAAAGTTAATCGACATGTGCATTCAAATGTTCTGGATTTGAAGATCTGGAGCAAAGATGAAACATGACGCAGATTGTGAACATTTTTCCCCAAAAAGACAAATAAAAACTAACTTAAAGAGGAGACAACTGCGGCTTTAGAAGAGTGACTGAATTATACTGGAGGAGTTAACAGTAATGATTACATTCAAGCGCTTCTATTCGACAGCTATTAGACTACTCAGTCGGCACAAGTAATGGCTGACCAATCACCAGCTCTAGTGGTACTTTCTTATTCGCCCGGAGTATCTCTCTCACCTAGACAATAGTGTATGGTTCAGTAAAAGGTCATACAGGTTTAATATAATAAAGTTCGACGACATAAACCACACGTGTTTGCCAGTCAGAAGTTACCGGAAGCACACTAGTGGTTTCGTGAATGCTGCCTCTCATTAGGTATGCGTATCCAACTGAACTCGGCCACACACCTTACCGTAGTAATACCAGACGTTGAAGATACAAGCAACTAAAATTCTGATTAGTAACAACTCAGTTTGTATTATTGCTATGCATTGTGAAAGTCTAGTTTCGCCAGTTAGTAAGGAAAATGATGTATCACGTTTTAATAAAATGCACAACGCATATGTCATTAAACCGGATAGCTTTTGACTAGAATGAAGTATGCTCTGTGATCCCATTTTCCAAGACCGTCTGCACGAGATACGGGAAACGATTTCATCCGAAACAAACTGCGTTAACTGTCCCACTATAAACACCAAACAACTGTTTGTTTATACTATTCCTAGTTTGCACAAAAAAAACATTTCAAAACTTCGTGATGTACATAATTGGGGGACGCTGTTAGACCGAAGACGTAACGAGAGTGGCAGAACAAAAATATTGATGTTATTTGGATAAGACTGTTGAGCAGTTTTGAATGCCTCGATGAGTGACATGTAAGATAAGACAAAATGATAAATGATCAGTAATTCATAATAGTCATGTACAATCCATTGGTTAGTGATAATTCAAGTTCTGCAGCTGTTTCGGAATAAATCCACAACTAACAACATGTCAGCATTCATAGTGTGTTAACGTTAGTAGCATCTTTCTTTGTTCATACGAAATCTCCTGTATGTCTATCTTGGGGTATGATATTACAGATATAGACATCTTATAGTCAGTACTTTGTATGTGGATCTGTCTTGTTACGTTGATGTATTCAGGATCCACGTCTACAGCAAGAAACATCAATGGGTAACATCCTCGGTCAGGTTTCATACACCCGTAATATATTTTTTACCTTCAAGGAAATGGCGATTTGCTTCGGAGGATGCGTTTTTATTTGGATGGATAATATTTTGTGAAATCTATTCAATGTGGGTGTGACACAATCAGCGAAACGAGGTTGCTTCTTTGTCAGAACCGCCGAACTAATCATCCACTGGTGACTAATGTTGTGATCACGTAAAGTCTGTCCTTAGTAGATCCGTATGCTATAGGCCTTTTAAAACAAGCTGCACTGCAGAAAGACATGAGTTCGTATCTGGCTCTGATAACTACACACGCGGTATAAGATGAGTGGGGACTATAAGTCAGGGCAAACAAACATAATACCTTAAACTGAACACTATCCACACTTGATCACATCATTCACATTCATGTAGGCGTTTCGGCTAGCCTACTTCGAAAAGAAGCATTAGACCAGAGTTTCGCCCTTATTCAAATGAATCAGCGACGCATATCCTCTACCTGAATGAAATATGCACTCCGGCGTTTATGCTAATGGGATTAACGTGTTAACCACATCAGTAACCTCACATTATGCCTGACTGGATGAACGAAGCGACTGAACAGAGAGATTCCTCTTAACTTCATTTAGAAATGGTCGGATAAGCCGAACACTATTCACACAATGTTCCGGTTGAGCGTCTGAATATGATCCTTCGGTCATGTCTATTCTGAGGTTAGTGTCATAGCTGTTAACCCTCTAATCCCAAAAACAAGAATGCGGGAGTACATATTTCAGTCTATACGAAGGTATGCACTACTGTTTAGTTCTAACAAGGGCGAAAATTGACTGCAGTGCCTTCTTTCAAAATGGGATAACCGAACGACTTATTTGAATGCGAAGGATGCGATCAAGTGGAGATGGTATTCAGTTTGAAGTAGTCAAATCTAACCCCCAAAATTCTATCATACCTGACACTATCATGTCAAAGGTAGAAAAAACTGATGAGCGTTAAAAAATACAATATGTTCTGCAGTTCACAAGTGTGACACTCAGCAGTGAGCTCCGCAATGTTTATTTTTGTTAGTTGTCCAAAATATAAAGCTTGTGTTCAATAAACAATAATTGAACTACGAGAAATGAACTACTTCTTGCAAATCGAATAAATAACTGAATGTCAATGTGACAACCTTACATAAGAACGAGCTGGGTGAATACATGGCCATCCATTACAGATCACACAGTTGTCATTAGGGTGTTCACACGTGTGAACATTAAAACAGATGGGAGAACTTACAGTGAACTCAACAGTGATGCATCGATCATCCATCAAGTGAACGAAACGCTTCAAAGAATTGATGTTTTCGCTACTACCAAATAGGCGGAAGCTCTCAGGACCGAAGAAAGTTCCCATAAATGATTTCCGTCTTGCACTGGAATTTTGTTCCGTTTCGGAAGGAACATGCACATTGGACATAGGCATTTTTGAAATCTAAAATACGAAGACAATTTAGTTGAAGAAGGAAAGTTAACTACTACTTAAAATGACTGAGATGTACATAAACAGTTAGAGCTAAACAGAACATCGTATTTATTGTCGTCTGAAACGAATAGGATTTTTACATGACATTCTTTCTGCAATATTGGAGGCTACAAAGAATGCATACAAAATCAGACGTCTCTCTTAATTTATACACCAAAAAAATTACGGATGGAGAATATGAATGTTTAATCACCGACGTTGTACTCAACCTCCGAGCAACCTGGCATGGTGACGCATTCCACACAAAAAACAGCATTTGATGCACCTGTCACACCCTATGAAAGGTGTGCATGAGCGACTTCACAGACTCTTGACTGTTCGACCTCCAGAAACAGAATCCTCTTTTGGGATGACATAATACGAGTCATTTTTGTATGTGACGTTGACCAGACAACAAGTAACGTTGTATGATATGTGGTGCTCCGTGACCCAACTCACCCTCGCAGTTGGAAAGGGTGAACGTATGCGACGTCTAAACTTATCGTGCTAAAGCGTCATCACAATATGCGTAAAAGCACCAAGTCCGTCTGCAAATAAACAAATTCATCAGAGAGAATCCGTCTTCTATAGTGGCGATTGTTTTAGGTCGATGGCTTCCATCAAGTTGTTTTAAGTAACCATACATTTTGAAACATTTCATCTAGGAGAATACAATTGTCTTGCCAACAGTTAACAAACTTTGTCTAACTGCCACCATTTCCTGTCCAGCAGATGCCAAAGGCCTACCTTAATTTACTGTACTCCAACATCATTGCTACTGAACTAAATTTAACGTATCCGAAACACAGGCAAAATTTTATTTAAATGAACATGGGTCACGTAGGCTTCATAAAATACGACGGCGTATATAATGACTCATACTATACCTGTATGGTGAGTTGATCACGTCAATCTGATTGGACGCTTACGACAGCCTTGCTGATCGGCCAGTTAGATTCTACATCCCTGCTTCTCATTTGTTGTGTACCTTCAGAAAGATTGTTTTGGTCTGATGTGTACATCGCCATATAAAGTCAGGAATGTTTTTTTTATCTGACTAGGAAGGCAGGGGGCCAATGGAAATTGGTAAGACTGATTACTGCACATAGCCGACCTGGTGAAGGCTAAGAGATATTTGATTTATTATCGAGCTACTTTCTGCATGTTCATAAAGGCTTTTGGTGTACGCTGATGTTTCACTGTTATCCCGCTCGTAAACGAAAATATCAGCCCCGAGGTTTCACAGATATTTCAATTGATTCACTAGAAAGCAAACAGACTGAACTCAACTAGAGCTAAAAGTGAGGCGGGACATTTAATTCATTTACCAACTAGACAGGAGACATAAAAAGTATAAACGACCAATCGTCCACATTCCCTCAACACTTGTTCAGACTGACATAGACAACCCATCAAGTACATTGACAAAATCAACCTACATGCAGTCACATAGTGCGATAGCTATGAAGTCCATGTTCAGCAAGATCCAAATAAACCAAGTTTTAGACGCGTTTTCAATTCTGTCTGATAGCAAGAATGACAAAACACGATCAACTCCGGCATACTGCACTTACATATTACGTACATGAAGAGGTGTAAGTTGCATAACACATTTATTTAAAAAAAGCTGTTTTCGTGGACAGCACGTTTGGAGAAACATGACAGTCTCAAATGTCAAGAGGGGTGCATTTTTAAGACACAGATCAATTCTGCTTGCTGGTTAAAAGTCATTGCAAGATGCGTAAAGTTGTTGAGAAATTTTTGAGCCGATTTAGAGTTGAACAAGAAGTAAGGATATCCATAAACAGATTGGGAATAACACAACGTTACGAGCAAGTTGTAATACTCTACGTTTCAACCACCTCGGGTGGCCTTCCTCAGGAGTGTTGTCATAACGTCGACTTACAGACAGAAACGGTCCCTTCTGATGGTTTTTTCAATTGCATGCAGGCTTGTCTGACTGCCGTTGCCAGTACTTCAATCCATATATTGCAGAATAAACTATCCACGGTATTTCATTCGAACTTCGATTACAACACTCCTGAGGAAGGCCACCCGAGGTGGTTGAAACGTAGAGTATTACAACTTGCTAGTAACGTTGTGTTATTCCCAGTCTGTTTTTCAGTAACATGTGAAACACGATGCTTAAACTATTCAATTTCTTTCGTACTAAATTAGGTGCGGATATCTTATAAGGATATCCAGTTTCACTATTGGTATAAAGCATGTTTCTTTTTCGCCGCACCTATGGGGAATTTTGCGACTCCCATGCTTCTTCGAAAGCGTTGTTCGTGGATGTATGGTTCTCATGTAACAGCCATTCACCATTCAACCCAACTTAGTTTCTTTCTTTTAAGTCAGGTGCCAAAAATTTGTCAAAATCAATAGCTTTTCGTCATCACCTCCACTGCACAAAATGAAATGTGCACCAGAAAACAGACATTCTCTGGTGTTAATGAACACGGATTGCGTAGGCCGCCGGATGTACAGCCACCCATGGAATTAATCAAATATTGTGCGTCTGAGGCCAGTCCCAATGAACACTGAGAGCAATTTCACCGATCGATTATTCACATTTTTTATAATCATGATTTCTGTTTAGCTTACGAAACCTAGGGAGATGTTATACTGGTTCTGTGTGTATTTACAAAATGTATGCACTGATGGACACAACATAAACAGACATGACGAAAAGTCATTCACTTATGATTTCTGTACTTTTAACATAGAACACTAATTTTTTAGAACGGTCAAGTTGTTGGCAGTTCTGTCGACTCCCCAAAGCAAAAATTTGCGGTTTAGATATACGGGATTCTCCGTCTTAATTTTTGTTTTGTAGTTTTTCAGTCTTATTGTGGAAACGTCCAGCCATGTAGATTGGCTTAGATAAAATGTTGACAGTCCGTTTTGCAGATAACCGCAAAAGGGCTGCAAGTATTCTGTTCTAACGTGTTTTATTTGATTAAGGCGTACAGCATTAGTACGGGAAGTGACCCAAGGTACCCCTTGGTATAAACGCTCCAGACGAATCGTCCAATAAGCCACTCACAGAAATTTTTCTGTCATACAAATCTCAAGTACACTGCATAACAATGAAAGTTTTCAACTGCTTGATAGTTATCGGTGGATTTCCACTTTGTTTACGAAATTCTGCGTATATTTTGATTTCCAGTCAAGTCCTATCATCGACAAACGATTTTCAAGCGTCACAGGCACATGAATCTGTTGATGCTCAGGTCCTTTAAAGTTCAGGTTTTATGATAAATACACTTTGTTTAGGAGGTCACCCAGTAGATACATTCTATAGACTTGAGGTAACTCTGGTAGACTCTCTCTGAATCGGCGTTGTCTTTCAACTCTGTCACCCAAGGTTTCTATTTTATTTGCCTCAATAATAGTTGTTCAGAAGTCCACGACAAATATCCTTTCTGGTATATGTTGATGGCCTCTAGTAGGATTCAATCACCAAATACCCAGATTTAACAAGTTAGCATTTGATAAAAATTGTGCGGTTAGCACAGCTCATTCAATGAGTACCAATGTGACATTACTTTAGAAACTCAAAAAATGGTGGCTAGAACTGACTTCCGACCTGTATCGTTACTCAGTTCGCTGTCTGACGTTTTATTTCGCCTGGTCTTTATCCCAACCAGTCCAGTAGTGGATTTAGCCCAGATGATTACACCTTCAGCTAACTAGGAAAGATGACCAACATGAGAGTTGCTGATGTAAACAGTGTTGTACAGCAGTAGCCCGTAAACGATAAGTCAGACCTATGAGAATCAGAAGCCTGCAAGAAAAGGCCGTACTGCAGAAAATTACTAAGAGTGAAATCAATCCGAGACGTCTGTGAGTAGGCATTAGAAGCACAGTTTTAAAAAAGGTCATATTAACCATTTGGCTGTTTCGGTTTTATGTTGCGTGTGTATTTCACAGCTCAACTATGGTAGTGTTTATGTAGAAATTGGTTGAATGTTAAGGTGAGTCAGAACACTGAGTGATAGTGTGTTGTCATTAAGAAAGTAAAGACATAGGCGAACATATGTTTCCTATAATTCATATTCAGGACAGTACAATTATACAAGGAGTTAGTACAGTTAGATTGAGATATCGATCAGACGTATTACGAAGAAACTAGGTCACTGGCCAGTCAATTGGTGATAGTTTGATTGGTCGGTTACGTCACGCTTGTCCATTGGTTTGGCCGGGTAGGTTGGCCATCAATCCGATGGAGTTTTGGCCATGGTAGGTGCAGCGTCTGAACAAACCGACTTTGATGACATAATACCGGGTCAATAAACCTGATTCCGACAGCTCCGGCAGTACAACGTGTTCTAATTAGGATGGCTTTTGATGGGTTGCCTAGCAGGCGGTATACCACTTTAAAGGGTTCATCACTTTTCACCTGGCACCCACTTTCAACCAGATGAGCGAGAATAGCGCTGTCCACCGATCGTGAATCCCCGCGTCCCGGCCACCGTGAATGGTGTTCTCAGAGTCGTTTCGAAAGCTGTCTCAACGTTCAACCAATATTGCCTGCTTCACAGGAACCAGTGAATGAGTAGATGCACATAGATGAGGTCTGAACTGTCAGTCTATTATTATAAAACCAGAGAATGAGGGATACAGGGGATTGAATTCGGAGATCAGCAGTAGCATAGGTTCTGCTGGCTGTCTGGTTGAGTCTACTTGTCAGCCATTTTGCGGCATTCTTACCTTTGAACGGCACTCGAATAAACATGGGCTTCTTTCTTACGTCATGCACTTCAAGTTCAAGTGATATTCTGATCGTTCCTGGCGACGATTCGTTCCGGGTAGCCGTTATCATGAAGTACGTTCCTTACGAATTCCAGTTAATTTTCTAACGTATCCGCTAAACAAATTTTTTATGCTGCATCCGTCAGGCAGAGCGCCATATTCCTCTTCTGTTTTAGGGGGTACAGAACTGAAAGTTTGTGTACTGACCTGTCCATATACTCTTGCGATGAACCCTACGTTGAGTAGTTTGAACGATTCGTCGATGTAAACGAACATCTAGGAAAGATATCTCGTTTTCAGTCTCCTCAAGTGTAAACCCAACTGACTGGTGGGTGCGATTGAATGTGTCCAGTGCTGTGTACATATTAGTATCCGAACTGGCTACCATAAATATATCGTCTACGTATCAGTGGCATTGAATGAAATCGCTGATGGTGGATTGAAGCGCGGTGCGTTCAAGCTTTCCCATGAATATATTTACCAGTAGAGGACCGCACGTGGATCCCATTGCTACGCCATCTGTCTGTCGATACAGCACACCGTCGAACGTCAGTAGTACACTGAAAGCGCAACGGAGCAGAAACCCTTCCACTTTCAATGGTGGCAACCCAGTATCGATTCCGCTCGCAGACACGTACGTCTGTGAATAACGACACTATGTCCAATGAGCGTGGTTTCTGTGAAGACATGTTAGCGTTCTGTGTGCAATCAACAAATTCAAACTTACCACGTAGTTTAGGCGGGGTAATCGTCTTTTGGACGGGTTCCAGTAGTTTCACTAGCCACTTCGCCGTTGAGTGGTAAGGCGAATTTACCATATCAAGTATTGGACAAACCGATACACCAGGTTTGTGGACTTTCGGTAGCCTATAGAAACTAAATATAGTAGAACCCTGTGGTCCTCATTGCTCATAAGTCGCGCGGGTTATCAGCTTCTCGTACTTTAATGACTCAAAACACTTAGTGATCTGATGTCCGGCATACTCGGTTTTGTCCCATTCGTTGGCAACTCTGTGAAACTTAGTCCGGTCTGCAATAATATCATTCATTTTCTCGATGTAATCGCTTCTATTCAGGATGACAATTCCAGCTCCTTTATCTGGTCTGCTGAGGAAGATATCTGGAGTCTACTGAAGCATCTTCAATGAGTCTACATGCTCCTTAGTTAAAGACCCTCCCAGTTTCGATTTATGTTTACAGTATAGCTGACGGCAGTTAACAAGTGTAGTTTTAGGCAACTCAAGTTCATCTAACGAGCACGGGGTTAAATCTTGCATTTGACCGAAAAGATTTTCGAACTGTGCCTCAATTTCTAAACGTTCGTTTGTACATTGTGGGCATATTTAAAACGCTGTCAGTAAGAGTTTGCTCTGAGGAATATAACTATAACTTCTCGTAATACCACCCGAAGCAGTCACCGTTTCATATCAAATTGAGTATAAGTAGTTATTTACGACAACGAATCAACAACTAGATGCTAGAAAAGTTCAGAAACACAACAAAGTTGGCTGCAATGCAAAGCTACACTAGAACGGGTTATTTTCTTATACGATACGTAGAGCGTAATGTTTTGCCTTCCAAATAATGTGTTATATTCACAAATCTTCATCTTGAGGCAGAAGTAATGAAGATGCCACTTTGCTGTGCTAACCCATCAAGGAGGAGGAGTTGCATAGTGTACTATAGGACTATTCTACTACTACACCATTATTCTATCAGATATCCGTAGACTAAGCTTGGGAAGTATAACTGTATTTTGCCCACATATGACCACGTAGATCACGTGATAATCAACGTATTGTGGTGTACATTTGTCCCACGTTCAACGATTGTTCGAAATTTGTCTTTTTCAAATCCATGCACATTTTAACTCTCGCATTTTGCCGTCTGATATTTTCTTGATGATTTAGGTACAATCAACTTTCTTTCAGAAGCCGAACGTTGTTTTTTACGATCTATTTTTTGTTTGTTTCAGTGACCAGGCCTAACCACAACACAATCCAAATTTGAACCCTGTGTGGTGTACACCTCTGGCGTTCGATATGTTGAACTTTAAAATACGCAGTGTCATATATTCTATTTGGTATGTTTTCTTTGTTGTTACTGTGCCTTCGGTCACTTGCTGCACACTTTCAACTGGGCATCTGTGATGAGAGTTATTAGTTAGTGTAACTCATTTCTTCAGTAACAGGTGCAATTAGCTCTGTTGATTTGTTGACATAATTGATGGTCATTGATTTTGCGCCACTGAGAAGAACCTGATCATATACGTCAAGCTTTTGATAGCTGGAAACAGTGGTGGTGTTACTGGTAGCTCGGGTTGAGGATTTGAGTATTGGGATGTTCGCCCAGCTTAATGTTTGGGCTGCAAACGTTCCATCACCAAACTAGATGAAAACATCCGTGCGTAAGTGTTTTGGCGTATAGGTTTGAGCGTCGTTTGATCAAACCCCATGCTCAAACCTACACGTCAAAGCACTCACGCACTGATGATGTCACCTCGTTTGCAAACTGGTCGCCAAGCTCGATGAACACGCCAATACCTACATGAAGCTTCCCGAATAGAAATATAAAGTGAAAAGGGGAGCATGAATCCGATGTAAATATCGACCTTTGTCAATTGGGAACAATTCAAATAGACCCGGAGATTCCATCAAAAGTCAAAATGTGGCGAACAAGCTCGTTTTCACTGTGTCATCTTCAGGTCAAATATAACACAATAAATATAAAACTAGTTGTCAGGTCAGGATTTCGTGGAATCTAAAACAGTGTGAGTCTAGTGTCATTTGGGGATTGCGTATATGGTTATCATGGCACTGTGTCAAGTGTTCAAACGACGCCACGCCACGGTAACTTCAGTACTTGAACAAAATACTTTGCGCACACAGATTAGGATTTCTCAAACGGATTCCAATCACCCCGCAGCAACCCAGAGACGGTATTCCACACTTCTGGTGTGAACACGTGTGACACGGTAGACCGGCTTGAATGTGACATCCACATTGACTCTGTGACTCATGTCAACTGGGTGGGACAAAACTGCGCTGGAAAACCTTCGTCGTTGGTCGGTCGGCAGCCAGGCTGGATGGTGTTCGCGCACTCCCTCTGACAAGCCTCTTGTTGTGCGACCAATAGAAGCCGCTCCGCAGGGACAAGCGACGGAATAGATACAAAAGGAGGCAGCACTACTGAGCACTGCGTCTTTGAGGTGAAGCTGTACAGCTAGCTCGAAACATGCAAAAAATGGAGCCGCATGAGCGTGGGTTTTCTGTGCAGCGGAAGGCCACCTATACGAACTCGCTGTAAAAGGATAAATTACCAAGTGTATCACTGACTAGGAGGCTCGACACGACCCTGATGAGAACGTTTCATGCTGCACAACTAAGGCGGACGTTCCCTTCTAAGCCAGTTTTACACGTTCATCTCAAGCACTGAAGTTACCATGGCGTGGCGTCGTTGGAACACTTGACACAGTGCCATGATAACCATGTCCGCAATCTCCAAATGACACTAGATTCCACGAAATCCTGACCTGACAACTAGTTTCATATTTATTGTGTTATATTTGACCTGAAGATGACACAGTGAAAACGAGCTTGTTCGCCGCGCTTTGACTTACGTATGGGGAAGTAAACAACTAAAAGCCATTTTAGATGAAGTTACGGTCAGAAATTGCTTCTTTTATGGCTGATTTAACGGCACTAGTGCTACTCGAAATCAATTTTATCCGGAGAATTAGCTCAAAAACCTTTCCATTCGCAGACACAATTATTTGCCATGATGAGCTAAAGTGTGCGCTAAGCTGAGAGTAACCGTTATTACACAATGAACAATAAGCTTTGTTGAACATTAGCATGTAGACTCGTCTTGAACATGGTGACGCGAAAAGTATTCGCAACTCAGCAGCTAGGCCGAAACCTAACCTCTTCGATTGTTAAACACCTCTTGAACACTTAGCTGACCAAGTAACATCGTTGAATGTATTGTTGAGAAAACTGTGCGCAGCAAACAGTATCTACTTGATTTTCGTGCAAAAGCGTGCTGGTGTAGTCAATATCATTGCAGTAGAACTCATCCTGATTTTGTTAGTGTGCATCACGTTCAACTGTCTCTCTCGTTGCCGTGCCCATTTCATAGATACTGAATGGTTTCGTGTATGCGACCTACGAGAATGAACGAAATGTCAACATCTCGCAACATTTGTCTTGTGGCCCCGTTGACAAACTGGAGCAACAAATTACAGTCATTCAAATTTGTTTTGTTTGAAAGCTTCGGTTGAGTCCAGCAGCCGTTTATTCAGTTATCTTAATAAATAATCCTAACAAGGGTCCAAATACTTGTTTGTTCAGGTTTCGGAGGTGGAAATATCGCAATCACCTTGAAATACACGTATACGACGGGACCCACATTGTGATGCTCGTGTATGGTGTACCTTAAGCAGGCAGCAAAACATGTTAGTCCTTATTTTTTCAAAACTATGATGAGTACGGAGTACAATTAAACAAAATGGAATAGGCAGTGATTGAATTAAAAAGTAATCAGAAAGTTTAAACCGAAAATTTCGGTGTCATAGGTTGAACAGCGTTAGTCATAGTGTGTCGAAGTGAAAGACCACAAAGAAAGACTACTCATTATGTAGTGATGCCAAACGTACAGAACTGGGGGCAATGTTTATGTACACATATATATTCACGTTAAAATAACAACATCAGCACAGACATTACAACATAACTGTTATTCACCCTGAAGAAGAACAGCAAGGCCTAATTTAGATATAAAAGATAGGGGATAAAAGGGGAAGTGATACACACACCGAAATGTATGCACTCAGCCGTCTAACACCATATTACGTAACTTCGTCGAAAAATAACCAAGTGTGGAATGATACTGTCACACGGTCTGCCGGACTTCAGTTGGCTGTGCGTCAATAAATGACTGCTTTAAAAGAATCTCAACCAGACCACAGCGCCACGCATGACAACCAGTATGATGAGCTGCTATATCACCTAACGTTCTTAGTCAAGCAGGTCGTGCCAGTCATGAGGCATGGAAAACTCATTAGGCAAAAATTAGTGTTTCATTCAAAACTATGAGAATCCTGCAACACTTCATAAGCTTCTGGTTGTAACTTCAGTGACATTTCAGTCAGATAAGTTTTGCTTTGATCATTTAGACGTTTCGATTGGCCATTCGTTACACTCCATTGTGTAACCATATTCAACGTATGTTGTAACTACATGTATGCTTAAAAATAACTTGGCTGGACTGGAGGAAGGAAGCCCATTAAAATGCCCAAACGGTTACTATGACCTGGCAACGGTGCATGCCTAGAGTGACTGAAAAGAAAAGAGATGTTTTGGTGGACTTATACAATTAAAATAAACCATCTCGGAAAATATTTCTCAGTGAACACCTCTGATACTATTTTTACAAACACTGGATGATTTTTAACATAAATGATGCACTAATGCCGTATTCACCGCCATAAACTGTGGCCGTCTGTTTCAAGCGTCCCCAAGTCTATGTGGAAATAATCTGGGTTATACATTCGCCATAATCTAATCAGTAACAGTTTGATGTCTCAGTTTGGAGGCATTGTTTGATATCTAAGGGAATAAATCGGACTGAACAGATCAACAGCCCCATCGAATGCCTACATAATTTTTTCGCCAAAAAAGCAATTGAGTTATTCAGGTCATCCACTGCAGGCTACACCTTTCAAAGTCAGAAAAGTTTTGGGAACCGAATTGAGTGCGTAAACTCTCCTTGCGGAAGTGAACGCAGTACACATGTGTGTTTAACTTAAACCAACGTTGACAAAACGATACCCGTAGGTTTTTTTAGGTATTACTGACTTTTAAGCGAAGCAATGCCCTGTTGTCGTTTTAAGTCAAATGGCCTACACGTAGTGATGACTCTGACACAGTATCCGACAGTCAGTCCTAAATCCTTGGCGTGGCTACATCAGTTAACTTATCGAGAGCAATACATTTACAGTGTGTAGTGAGACTAACTGTCATGTGAATAACACGGCCCAAATTTAAAGATGGAATGAGACATTTCTCAAATCTACTTCTAACTGGGATCTTGTGGGAAGTTACTTTGCACTTTTCAGCCAAACTGCTATCTTGAATCAATGAGAGATAACTCAAACAGTTGTCGTTTGATGGTGCTATTTATACACTCAACGACTGCGGTCAAAATACATTCAGTCGAATGCTTCATCATCAGCTCATTAGATTTGTGTCTAACGTGCGTTCCACAAAACAACAATACCGCCTGAAGACTTGAATGCCCAAGTGGGCAGAATAAATACAGGTACATTGTAACCGAGCCATCTGAAACTCTTACGGTACTCGTGTAACGGACGACGACGGTCAGATTTGCAGCCCTGTACGGACCACAGACTGTCTGTACCAAGCACGTATTGTTGGTATACTAAACCTCGTCACAGTACTTGACGAACTCCTACCCTATATGAATAGTCGACTGAGACTGACTACATAGCCTTTAGTTTCCAATGGTTTAATAATTCAACCGATTTCAGAGTAACAAGCGTAACCTGCATAGTCTCAAATCACACACCTGTGTGTGTAAAATTTGACCCGCATTTCGAAATGACGTCGGAAACAGTCGACAATACTTGATAAAACGGACTATAAACTCTTCACATCAGAAACCCATGGTCTCTTGTTTAGAAGCGCCTTTTCAGATTCCTTTAAGACAAGTCGAAAAAATTCAATCCGTAAAACAGATGTATAACGTTCTACTGCGTGGTATTATTGTTGGTTCGACTGTCAACTGCGGAATTTCCGTATACGCAACTGACTGTTTCAGGCGGCATCTAAGAAGTTTCGTCACAATTTGTAAACTAAATGAGACCAAGATGAACTGAGAGCCAATACATAGCTCGCGGTGATTATCAACACGACAAACTGAGTACTCAAACCAATAATTCAACTGGTCATCAGTGTCTCTGTCCATAGAACCTGGTATCCGCGGTGTGTTGGTCGTTTTCTGCTTCCTTAATCACCGAATCCGGACTACCACATTAGATGGGGTTACTGAAAGGTTACAAAATACCGAGTTTGGATAGACTTCCTATGAAAGTTTTGGAAGGTGTGGGCCTGCGTCGGCTAGAAAGCTCGCGAATTCAGATTTAAAAACATCAGTCTGACTGACCACGGTGTGGCCAGTATTGCCCTATTCCATTTCAAAAGCACACACACAACGCAGTGCTAATCATGAAAGTAAGTGAATTTTAATTAAAGCTTATTGTCACTGTTGTGCTAAGCAGACCAGGCTCAACGTATGAACAGCACATTCACGAACGTCGAGCTAGATCTAGTTGAACAAAGTGGCTGACAGGATGAGATAGTAACTCTGTGCCAGAGGTTGGGTTACCGCCGCTTGATTCAGCTGACAAATGTGCACTTTGAGGCAGGCAAACGAAAAGCAGCGTGCTTAGGAGACATGTTAACCCACTGACGGAAATCCATGGTGAAACCCTTAGGTTGAGGATTGTGGCAATTATGACCACTCTACAGTGAGGTTCGACGTTTGTCGGTTTTTCTTCTGTTAATACATTTAGCATTTCCTAGAACCTTGGAAAGCAAGTAACTGATCCGCTTACAGGGGTGTACAGCATGCTGTTGCGTATTATAAATATATACTAAGGAAAGATATGCGTCACTGCTCTAATATGAAATTTTTTGTGACAGCGTAAACCAGCATCTGTCAGCAACGGGTTCAGTCAGCCAGTTCGATACGCTTGTAAGCGTGTAAGGTGTTATAGACAGATTTAAAGTGCCCATAGTTGTACCCAATATTAAAAGCGGCTTACTGACAGCACTTGGAGAATTTCTTTCCGCCAACGTTAGCAGACTATGTGATAGGATTACAAATCGTACGTCTAAAATGTGAGTGTTAATTCCCGACCGACGCCATCTGTTTTGCTTATATGCTTTATTTGTGTGTGAATGACTCACCATATAAAACGACTGTGACCTCAGTCTTCTTATACGAGGGCAAAATCTAGACATCCCATACAGAGTATCTGTACAGAATTATTGTGTTGTGATACTGATGTTTCCAAAGCATCATTTGTCCGCAGTGGGAACACTGCGTTAGCAGTGATAAGATTCACCGGAATATCCATGGGACAAACGCACCCTACTGACCACTCGACCCACGAGTCAAAGTTCACAAGTCTCGCCGATTTGGGCAAGCTCAACGTTCGTCAACTCATTTCTTAACGCGCTGTAATCCATGTGTTTGCGCCTGAATACGCTGCAACGACAGTCTAGTGGCCAGTGTATTATTTTGGTTTGTAACGTGGAGGCTTTGTCGTTAGATACTGCAGTGTAGCAGAAAATCGGGGCCATCAGTGCTTATGTTGTGACACGCACACCAAAATATTTTTTGTATCATCCACTTCTTCTATATGTGCCACCGTTTCACCGTTCATGCCCATTTTTACATTACACTCATTAAGCTGTCAAGCCATATGAAAATGGGGGCTAATTACTAAAGACCTCATATCTAAGTTAAAACATTTAAAAAAATAATATACCGACAAAATGTAAGCGGTTAATCAGACTATAAATGAGAACCCAACAGCACATAGAACCTAGTCCCCAGCTTTCTCGGGTTTTCTCGTATCACATACAACCCAACAAAACATCATTTACAGCATAAAAAATTTGACCGGCTGATAGCTTATATGAGACGGAATTCGAAAACAAGGATATTACCGCGGCCTTATTTAGGTACCCTAATGATAATTACATTCAGTTCTCTGAACACTTTCGTAGACGATTAACCCTTTCGGTTTCTGCAAATCCTGTCAATGGTGGATTCCAGGGCTGGACAAATCTACTACACCAGATTAGCCTTCCTTGGTATATCCTCAAACTACTGCCTTGCTTCTATCGTAAAATTATGCACGGCGCACTGGGCACCTTGGACGGATGGACTCCATCCAAAGAGCGTATAAACTGGACCACTGCTAGTCGCCGGTGTTTCGCTCGTTGCCTTGTGGGTTGGGTTTCTTTTGAATCAAAGCTCCAGTTGAGGCCTCTCAAGCTAAGCCCTTTCTTCGGTCTAGGGAATGGAGAAGTATTCTGCCCTCAAAACTCTGAACCTATAAAAGTGTTAGTAATGAATTTTGTCTTATCTTCTTATCATAACACTTTAGCCGAAATACCAGCGGTCTGCTTTGCTATCGCCTCTCATTATTTCGCACCAGACCAGTTTGTCTTATTATCCTCTTTCGTTGAATAGCTCTCCACTTGGTGACCCCCTAATCCCGTTTTCGAGCACACACCAGAGACTTATCCCATCTGCTTCTCGCAAGGAGAGCTACAGCCAGAATAACAACGTAACAAACATGAAGGATTATTTGACTAATAGACAAAGACCCCTACTCACCCCCCGAACATCATCTAAGACTGTGGCAGTTAAGCATCAGTGATTACCATTGATGTACTGCTGTCTATGATGATAATGATTGCGACCTTCTACTTTCGGACACTTATGCAATTAGGTTGGCAAGCGACACCCGCACGCACTTTGAAGATGTTCGCCACCGATGTCTGTCTTCTTGCTGAAACACGACTTCGGAATTCTAGCTAAGTGGTACATCATCAATCTCCGTCAGCCGCCACACCGTGCGCATTCAATGTGCGTTTAAATGGAGGCCCTGCGGCTCAAGCCACTGGACAAGGCGATGCTGGAATTGCCCTAAGCATACATGAAGAGAAAAAACTATTTGAATGGTTATCTGTCAACAGTCACTTTTGAGCTATCAGACTCGAGGGTGCGGTTATAGCATTGAGAATCGTCCACCACAAACGTTTTTCGTTTGTTATTGGGGCACACGCCACTGTAGACTTTAATCCAGACGCAGTCACCAGCTCACTAACCTCCTACACACCACGTGGTGTACGCATCTTGCAGTACTACTTGAAGACTTGAACGTCCAAGCTGGTAAGCTAAAAGCTGGCGAGCTAACTTAGCTTGCTCATACTCTTACGGTATGCGTCAAACAGACAGCCGTGAACACTTGTTGCAGATCTGTGTTAATAACAGCTTGCTTCCGGTGAGTGCGAATTTTCGACGTTCTAAACGCCAGCACACCGATCTCCATCATCAAGTCGATCGTGGACAGTGTGACCATCAGCTGTCGATAGAGTGGCTGTTTTTAAGAATGCCAGTCAATCTGGAGTACCGGTGTGGATTCTGATCATGTGTCTGTAAGCATCAAGTTTTCTTACGTTTTGGTGGAAGGTGACTTCCTTGTTAGCTACAAACTGACTTATCTGAACTGGCGGGGTCACGGGCGTTTTACGCTCACCAATGTGTGCTCGCCACCAGTCTAAGACCTCACCTACCAGATGATAACGAAGCACACTGGGCACATATACAGCATGCATTACGTAGGTGCGGTATTGCCTCGTGTGGCACAGCCACTCGTTCAGCCGCTGGCCCTGGAACTTTTTGATGCTCGTCGTAATATCCCATCAAGCAGTAAGTACAACTCGGCTCACAAGGCTACTCACCACTAAAAGAAGATCACGGGACCTGGTGGATAAAACTAGCTAGCGAAACGGAGCAACCCACTGCTACCAAGAACTATCGAAAGTGCGTAGCAAGAAGCAAGGTGTGAGAGAAGTAATCTGTGAAGCCAGTGGTCAACTTACTAATAACTCGCAAGGACGCTTAGGACGCTGGACTGAGAATTTCCAACACCAGCTCAATCGGCCATCCATGCCATTGATTATGTCTTCGGACTTTTTCTGTGCTCATTGGTGTGTTTATGTTTCTCCGCCCCTGGAGACCGAAGTCTCTCTCAAGATCAAGCTTCTGAAAGGTCACTCGGCACTCGGCACAAATGAACTCCCTTCCGCCCGTTTTGTAGATGAGAGTCCACAATTAACGAAGGACCTGACATCTCCGCTCCAGCGGATTCGTTTCACCTTCGAAAAAATTCCTGTACTTTGTGTGCAAATCACCAACGGACTAGTTCGATTCTAACTGCGTTGAAGTTGTTCGCAGACGTTGTACCTTGTAGACTAAGCGAAATGCGAGGACAATGTATTCATGGGGAGTAAGCTGGGTTTCGCTCTACCCGTGGCTGCACTGATCACACCTTCACACTTTGCCAGATGTTTGAAACCCGCCATCCATAAGGATGTCAAAAATTGTTTTCCTTCCGGATATCAGAAGGTTCCTTGAGTCGGTTAACAGAGCTGTACTCTGGGACTGTCTTCCGAGGAAGGATGTGTCTGAGAAGTATGCGAACATCCTGAAAGCAGTTTACTGTCAGACCTCGGGTAAGGTTGGGGCTTATGGTAACGTATCGCCGACCTTTAACATCTCGGGCGGAGTGCTACAATGCGATACAGCCCCAATTCTTATTCAAGTTTACGGTAGACAAGATTATAGAGAGTTATCTGACGAAGTGCGACTATGGTGGTGTAGATTTGTTTTCAAGCGCTCGACCTTGAAACACAGAGTACACAGACGAAATCATCCTATTCCGTGAGGGTTCACAAGCAGCCCGGAATATCATAGGAAAGAGGCTTCAGCTCGTCAGCTTGGTATGACATTTACACTCACTAGGTGAAAGTTGCTGTTGTAGGGTTGGCACGATCCTGCACCTGCTCTCATCCTTAATGGTGAACAGCTGAAATTAGTCGAGAAGTTCATGTACCTTGACAGCTATAGCAGCGCTGGTAAAGTGTCTGATGAGATCGCAAATCGTATAGCAAAAGATAGGATGTTGTTTGTCAACTTCTACCATCTGTGGTGTCAACATGATTCCAGTCTTCCTGCAAAAGGCCGTGTACAATGTCATTGTAAGGGTGTGGCGCCGAAACCTGGTGCATCCGAACACAAGATGCTAATGTAGTGTCCGGTTTCGGCCATCGGTATCGTCTAAGCATCAGTCGTGTAAGCAATAAGTAAGTTCACCGATGTGTTTTCGGTAAAGATAAACCCTGTGAACCCCTGAGCAAGCTGATATCATTTCACAGGCCTTGCTAGCTTGGCCGCACCCTACGAATGTTACTCATTAGCTGATACATCGTGCCTTATTTGCCAGTAGTGGGTTAGACTGAAAGCAGCACCCTGTTGGCCAGCCAGTGACTTAGTTGGGAGTACAAAGGCATTCACACAAAAGCTTGCTCCAGTAGGGCCTTCCTGGTTTTCTGGCTGGAGTCTTGAGGACAACGAACACCTCCGGTCGGGGACGCTGTCTGATATATCAAAGGATAGATGTCAATAGTGCTCGTGCTGCAAGTCGCAGTGTGTATCGGCGTGTTTTCTTCTTTCTCCTTCCACATCCTCCTCTCTCCATTTACCGTATACAATACTTTCTTCCTTCTCAAACTGTGGCATATGTGTATACATGAAGGAAAATTAGTGTTTGGAATATTCGCAGAGCTCTGTACTTCGTAGAACCTAATAAAAACACAGTAACCTACTGAACTTCATGGATGTTTTCTCCACAAACACAGTGACAGTTAGTTGATACTAATTTTGAGAATTCAATCATTTCATTTGTGGTAATCCCGAGATTTCGGATCAGTTGTGAGGAATTCATGTGGCCCTCCTGTCGAAAGTGTTGTAGTGGATAGTTGTCACAAGGGTCTACATTGAGTCGTCGTCTTGTGTTTGTTTGCACACTTGTCTGTTGCATGATTGATGATCCCGCTTTTATAAGTGAGTTCACACTCTTACTTCTGATATATCCATTTCCTTCTACCGATCATTGTTTACTTTTATCAGTATTTTGTGTGATTATGACGGAGGACATGGAGCAGGATCCACCTGTGATAGAAAAAGCTGCTTTTTTAAACATCCTGAGTCCTGTATTTGCGACCTCCTTGTCCTGTTTGCAGCTATTTTCCAATCTTGACAAATGAAGCCATACAAACCAGTGTGTAAATTTATCATTTTCAATCTCCAAAAGCAAGATGCTGCTGAATTCGTTGATCTAGGGTTTATCAGCAAGACGCATTAAAGGTCACCGTATTAGACACAAGGTGGAAACTGACAAAAAACCTCCACAAGCTGTTAGCTTGTGTAGGACGTGAAGATCCGAAATCATCGCAACTTCTCCATCACAGCAAGCGAATTCAGCGAAATTCAGATAACCAAATCCTTGTGAGCTGTGATTTAAAAGCTTACCAATGAAGATCTGAAATATGCCGCCAATTCCAAACAGAAACGTTCTATCAGATGCACTAGCAGAAGAACTAAAGCTTTCAGACACGAGTTGTGGAAAATATTCCCATTTCTGCGTCTTGTAGACACAAGTGAGTCTTCTTAAACAACGGAATTTCTAAATGCTATTGCAACCCGCTGCCGCAATACTCATTTGTCTACATAGTTACGCAAACGAAGTGGTGAAATGCAAGTATGCTACTGCCATACATAATTTGGTGATCAAGCACTTCGTTACAACAAACCAGATATAGGTCGCCAGGGAGGAGTGCAGAAGACAGACGTTGGTGGCAACGACGGTTAACGTCTTGTTAGAATGTTGACTGTTTCGTACAATCGACTAATCAACGTTGCAGTGACGATTATTTAACCAGAATAGATCAACAACCATCGCAGTCAATCGCCGAACACATCCCAAAAGGGTTGAAACAAATGATGACACACCAGGCTCAAATTATCGAGCTGACCGCTTAAAATCCGACGTCGTCGATTACTAAACACCAAATGACAACAGATCACTAAGTTGATCCATTAAACTCATTCCAGATACTGTGACGCGATCGATGTCCACAGTCGCTGGATTTCTGCAACGCGATGTTTACCCGAAATTAGCAGCCGGCATTATGTGCACAAAAGTGATTGAGGAAACTTATCGGGTTCCTGTGTTCGTGATCACACAATACCTGGTGTACTTGTGAGCGTATCTAGTTTCCATTCGTCATTATCTGTATGATAGATATAACTGGCATGTTTTGCGTTTACGACAGATGAGAATAAACGAGATGTTAACATATTGCAATATACGTCTTCCTTCTGCTCTGATGAAGCAGTCAACGTTTACCACCTGTCCAATTACTACGGGTACTGAGATTAGTACCAATCATCCCGCTGACTATAAACACAAATTCAGGTGTGTTGCAGACTCCACAAACCAAAAACTGGATCGTCGTTGGTAATTCTGGCGTGGCTTCTGCAGCGAGATGGCAACTAAGCTTTACATTGCGGCATCTGTCACGCGACCAGATGGAAAGCTAGGTTTATTAAAAATGGATAAGCCCCGACTAGCACGGCTGGTGCTTACAAGGGCTTCTGATAATTGAGACATTTTTGTCTTTCTATAAGTTTCGTAGCAAAACTGTGGTTCAGATTTATCCTGACATACCGTCGACAGGGTGCCAGGGCCGCAGGCTAGTGGAGAAGAAACGTCCGACCGTTGATAGTGTTCGCAGTATCGCCATCGTACAGAGAGGGATCATTCTGAAATCAAGTAATATTTCTTCCGGTGAACTTGAACTGACCAATGCTGAAGTTTAGTGCATCCATCGCAGTCAATACCCCAACCATGCACCGGACTGAACTCAACAGAAATTTCTCAGTCTTTGTCACTTCTAAAGAATTGGTTTTTCATGTTCTGCAGCATTTTTACCAAATGCGCCAAGTGCTGTTTCACCCTGACCTTTCCAAATAAAAACGAACGCGACTGAATTTGGATTACCATATTCATTCAAGCCGTTTTGTGGTAGGTTTATAGGACAGAAATTCCCGTAATTACTAGTAGCAGCCGGCTTCGGTAAATTCGGCCTCAGTTTCCGTGAGAGTTCCGTTGATAAACAACGTGCATTGCAGTGCAAAGTTAATAAGTGTTTGTTTACAATAATCTCCACTAGAATTAATTGCACTAATACCTTCGGATTATGTAACAAGCCGACTAAGAGTTGCTGACTTCACTCTCATATGAAGCCCTTTAAAGTTGCTGTCATTAAGTCTTGGCTAACTTGGTCCGAGAACTCCGGTGCTGAATCCATAAGTACTCCAGCAAAAGTTCACGACAGCACTTTGCCCTCATGCTGTTCTGTCCCTGGGTGCCCGCTGCTATCGGATTTGAGGACACAAACACTGTGACCACTACTTATCCCACTGCAATACATGGGCTCAGGTGATCTAAAGAATGATCTCCCGGTCCGAATGGCGTTTCTTGAAAATTCCTTCTCAAGGTGGCTCAATAGATTACCCTGCCTATTATGCTATGGTAACTCCAAAGTGACAACACCCACGAACGAAATTTAATGCACGCAACCCCGGCCTTCAGGCAGTGTAGACGAAACCTTCCTAATGACTGTTGTTTAGTAGCTTGCCTTGCGAGCGCTCCCAAAGTACGAAAAGCATTCGTGTACGACTCGCTTCACATGTATCCATCTTCTGAAAAGCACAGCACGGCTTTCGCATGGGATGCTTGTCAATACGATCTTTATGCCAGCCATTGACCAGTCAACAAAAGCAGCTGATCAAAGTAGTGAAACTGTTACGTACCCAGATTTTTCCAAGCTTTCGACCGTGTGAGTCAGGGTGTTCTACTCGGCAAACTCCAATATAATGATTGCAAGATGAACTCTTCTGGTGGCTAGATTTCCGACTAGACACGTAGCAATATAGCATGCGCGTAAACCGTGCGTTTTCTACTTGTCAACTAAGTTATGGCGGTGTTCACTAAGGTTCTGTTCTTGGGTCATACTTACTGTCCAGCTTCCCAAGTGATCTTTCTATTCCAGTCTCATTTTCATCGCTGTTTTCAAATGATGTAAACATCTGGCAAACCAAGAGCATTTTAAATGACCTGGACATCTTACGGAATGACCTGAACATCCTGTACAGCTGACTTAATACCAACAAGCTTGATTTTAATGCTGGAACGTGCAAGCTTACGCATATCTGCTGTTTCACAAACGCTACCAACTCCTTTGACGTCATTTTTGGACAATTTCAAGCGAGAAGAAATTCGGCGTGTCGGTTCCTCATACCCTTTCGATTGCACTCAATGTTATGGAGACCACAAAATGCTGGCAGTCTCTCAGCGCTTCCCGAGCAGCATTTTAGTCAGTTTGGTCTTCGCCACTTTGAATCACTATACAACAATTTCATCTGTCGGCAAGTTGAGAACGAAACTGCGGTCTGGCTGCCATTTACTCAAAAGGACAAACCGCCTCTTGAGAAGAAGAAAAGATAGGTCACCAGGGTCGTTTGGGGTTTCCAAGCTAAGCTCAGTTAGTTGAGATTACCAACTTTGTGTTTATATGTTCTAGGGTTTCACCAGAATAGAGGTGCACTTATATCTACTCCCTAAATTTGTATACAAACTTTCCATTCATGTCACTCTAAGTTCAACAGGGTTATTAATAGCCCATGTTGTCATGGAGCATTCTCACTGCGAGTTTGCAAGGTGTGTAGTTTCATTCTCGGCTATATTAGTTTCACTGACTCTACGTACCATTTCAATGGCCTGATAATTATGTTACTTTTGTTCACAAGCTGCATTTGTTTCTCATGTTTCACAGATTGTTGAAGCCTTGCGATTCTGTGTTTGGGAATACATAATCCTCAAAAGCTTTCGCTTAACAACTTAGACACCATTCCGCTAATCTAGTAGCATGCCTTTGGGTAGGGGGGGACAAGGACCACAGAATACCGCTTCCGGAGACCATTGTGTGGTCCAGAGGAACTTTTCAAGTAGCGACTTATCAGTTGCTATCAACATAAAAGTAATACCTTTTATTCCTTGTTACCGATAGCTCCATTTACCAGTAAGTTTTCCATCTGTCTAACCGAACTAGCACTTGGATAGAACAATGCCGGGAACGGGAAACAGACAAGCAGTCGACACGGTATACTTGACACAATAAAACGTTGTCGAAATTTACCCACTTGTTTTATTTGCAATGGAGTACGGCGAAGGCTTAAAGCACATGACCGTACTAAGGCGTCCAGTGCGTTTACTCAGAGATTATACGTTACTCTAGGGATGGCTAAAAATGAGCTATCAATTCACACCTCGTTATTTTCATCCTCCTTAGTTCACCTGGGAGACGTCAAGAATGTCAATGCACACCATATCGGCGGGCACCTGGTAAAACAGCGTATCAGTGAGCAAGAACTCGGGGTGTTCGTGCTGGAAGTTGCCAAAACGCAGGTTTACATTAGGCAGGCTTGCGTTAAAGGTGGTAGAACACCTGGGAGATTTCCTTGACCCGTCCAGGGGGGCTTGTTTTCACTCTTCTCGTCAAACGCTCGTCTGACACTGAAATATGGTTACAAATCAGTGTTCCCCGTGAACGAGGAGAAATGTCCCGAATTGAAAGAGCACACAGAGCAGGCACGCCTATGGTTTTCGGGCTGAGAGGTCTCTCCTGTTACCAGCGTCTACAGTGTTTGAACATGTGTCCCCAGAGTTGCCGGAGACTCCGCGGCAACCACATTTTGTTACGCCGAATTTCATGAGGTGATATGGAGGAGGATCCAGGAGCAGATTTCCCTCTCCTTACTCGGCACAGATGCCAGACTAAACCTCTTACGACTTACAAGCGTGCATCATGTGTATTGACAGGTTGCCAATAGCTAAATAATGCTACCAGCGCAAGTGGCACTGATACCTAATGACGTGGTCATCAAGCGGCCTCTAGATGAGCACCTGATGGCGTGCTGAAAGAAGGAAGATAAGTAACGTGCTGCTTATTCGAGTGTCAAAGTGATCGGTGAAGGAGTTAACACACTCGGCGACTCCTGTCTTTCATCACGGAATAACGAACAATATTTACAACGCACTGTAAGAGATTCACTATTGGCTCAATAAGTATGCAAGACTGCTGAAAATGCACTTTACACATTCGGAGAAAATACATTGTCGCAGGGTTGGACTACATTTGGACGTAGTGGAATACAATGCACAGGCATTATACTTCAGTGTATTGTATTCACATAACTTGAATTACGTAATTCAAGCAATGTAAACGTTTTATCAGATTGTTCAGTTCAGTTTAGTTCGGATTGGATTACAGGACCTAGGGCTAGTAGCTGGTGAGTGTCCATTTTCTTGCACCATCCAGCTCCGTACTGTACTACAGTACTACTACAAATGGAGAACAAATCTCCTCTAACAGTTTTCCGACATCTTTGATGGTACGTAGAACACAGAGTTCATCCTTAAATGAAGAGCGCGAATGTCTCTGATTAATTCCTCATCAGTGTGTAAAAAGGTGCCAGCGAATTGAATGAGGAAGGGAATCGGTATTGCAAACACCATCAGCAATCATGGTGTGCTCAGACAGGATCGAAGCCCGTGCTGTTGTCACCGCGATCATTTTCAGGCTCTTGGAAGACAAGACGAAAACGGTCTGATTACGAGAACAGAGAGACAGACGGGGAGAAATAACTGAACAAAACGGTCCTAAGCACACCGTTTACGGTTGGAAATACAGAACTAAAAAGCGTAATAAAGATGCGGATAGAGAAAAGGAGATAGGATTGCCATCACGCTAAGCAGATCCCGATCACTTCGTCGTCACTCCAAACGCGGAAATACTGCTAACCATCAAGCATTGAGGTTAAACTTAAAGTCGGTGACCGTGGTTGCTAGAATCACCTAGGACGGCCAGTTGTTCCAGTTCATCACGACTCTATGTGAGAAAAAGTTGACCCGGATTCGAGTCCTAGCTCTCTTCCTCACAACCTTCAATTTATGCCCCCTGAGTGACGAATTCTGGCTGCGAGTATACAGCCACTGTTATGTCCCGGATAATGTACTCAGAATCTTGAAGACTACCACTAGATCTCTGCTCTGTTTCTATTGGGAAAAGAATAAGGTGTGTAAGTCTGTTGAAGTGCACCATTCTCCGCAGTTCTACAAATAACTTCATAAACCTACGTTGCGCCATCCGTAGAACTATAGCACCCTCGACCAAATAGAGACGCTAGGCCAGCTCACAAGATATGGTGACACGTAGAGTGCCGATTTTCTTCACAGACTGCAAACAGACAGTGGGTGAACACATTGAAGTTTTTCGTAAGATGAATGCTTAGATATCTCATCTCGATAGTTCACTGAATAAGCACGCGATATTCGGACCCTTATACCCATCTGAGTAAATCCTCGGTCTTGACCTCCGTAGGCCGTCTACATTTCGGGATATATGTAGTGAGAGTTCTCAATCAACCACTCAGTGGTAAATTTCTTCGACGTCTTTTTGCGTCGAAGGTTTGTTTGGGCGTCTTACGAGTTTTACATCATCTGCAAACACGTAGTAAACACCGCTGATCTCTCTCGCTGAAGTATTCAGGAAACCGAGGAATGGCGAGAGGCCCAAAACTGATTCCTGTGGAAAACTATTGAAGGCACGAGCAGCGTGCGAATTGAAGACCTCTACCCACATGTAGGAGCTCCTTCTCTGCAGAAGCGATTTCACCTGCACTAAAGCATTACCAGATTTGTCAGGCGCCTTCAGTCCGAACGTGTGTGATTTGCGGATTTGAGGGCCCTTTCAAAGTCTAAACGGTGCACCTCAATACATTATCCCTAGTTCAGCTGTAGAATGGTCTTATCTAAGAAAGGCGAGATCGTTTATTTACAACGCCATGCTACTGGGCAGTCACAAGTTCATAATTGGTGACGTGCTGCGTTGTCACGTTCTTTGATGTTTTTCTAGCACCCTTACGATGGCTGACGTGAGACCTATAGGCATATAGCTTGAGGCCTCCTTCCAACTTTTCCTTGTGTATCGGCATGGCAGTGGTTACCTTTCAGTCCGCGGCCAGTTGGCCTTACCAAATGGTTTACCGAATAAACTAGACACCAGGGCAGCCAATAAATCAGAAAGTGGTGTTAGAACTACCTTGGCCCGCCGCCTCCGTAACACTCAGCATAGCCGACTGACACCGTACCTCTCCGGAGAGGTGCTGGCCAGCACTGAATACTGCTCCCTTCATCATAGGTAGATCGGTGGGGACTTCAACGCAAAGTGCTCCACCACCGACCCTTGTATGCGACTTCTCAAAAATCTGGGGCAGCGCTTGAACCTTCTCTTCATTGGTGGATGTGTTCTCCTTTTCACTACATACACACCAAAACTGTTGTAGCCGACCGGTTTAGCTCAAGTCTGTAAATTTATAAGTGACCTAGTGAGTAAGAGCATACGCTATGCCCAAAGTGCTACACTCACAGGTTGCGAACATGTGATTACAGACAACGCCTCGTTATGGTCATACACCACTAGAGTGACTGAACATATGTAATACCCACGCGCGTGTGTACCTTAAAACCTGAATAGTGTGAAACAAAAAATGGAAAAAACTAAGTAATTGTCGAGAGACTCCATTTTAAGAAGGTATTAAGTTCCGAGGCACAAACAAATCAAAACAGCTTGAAAACTAAGTTTACAGGTGAAACACGCGGAACTTACATGACCTAGAGCTGTGTTGATTATTAGCTGGGTATAACAACTAATACCCCACAGAACGTAGTGAAATATAAGTGACACAGCTCAAGTGAAAAAATCATGAACACCAATTTCTCGATTACAGCTGGCGCATTTCCCTCGGACTACCGGATTACAATTGATGTCGAGTCGGTTCACTGCAGCTCCCAGATCGAAGCTGCACTAAACTGCTTTTCACTGTAAGTCGAAGAAAGGATGTTAGGGTTTGCCTGTCACGTGTGGGTGACGCAGCAGTGTGGTGACGTTTTACCACGTTGCAACACTTCATAGACGATGTACAACGGAGCGTCGCACGTTTCCCCGTCAGAAATAACTAGCAGTGGGTTTCAATGAAATGCCTGATATGCGCCGAGGAAAGACAGCAGAGTTGTCTCCTTGGAATCTACAATGAGTCTGGCATACTGGTTAATCGTCTATGGGGCTGCACCAGTGAACTGAGCATACACGCTTAATTACAGTTTATGAGTGTCTGGATCGCGAAACAGACATTCAACCTCCCGCTATGCAGTATCGTAATCCAGCACAGCCAGTTCACACGAGTCATACCACATAGGTTTATGCCTACGAAGCTTGTGCCTTGAAGTATTTACATTTTCAAAGGTGGAAACTGCAGCAGAAAGGACATTCTACAAAATACACGTAGGTAGAACTGATAACTCAGACAAATAGGTCTCAGCTTATAGACAGAGAGGTCGCTGGAGGCCAAGAAAAAGATGGCAGTGTATGTGCGGCTAGATGAAATCTTAATGTGGAACAAAAATGACCCCCCCGGGGCGCACTTTTATTCGACATCAAGCGAATTCAGAACTCTTAAGCGCCGAATGTAAACGTGAAGTGAAAGCGGGCAACTTTTTCGTAGCGGACTTTTGGACAACTGTGAAGAAGAAGACATCGTTAAAGTAGCTTCGTGCGTTAAGTGTGACGACGGCCGTGTGTGTGTGATGGGACTTCGATGGACAGGATACCTGCTTAATCCATTCTTTCTTATTAATTTTTCTCCTGCATCCCAAAACTACGTGATAGCAAACACAAGGCTTATTTGTAAGGACTCATCGGGTGCGATGAATTGTTCTTTCGATGAATTGCAATTTCGATACATGTAATGGTCAAGCACGAATTACTGAACAACCTTGATGGATTCAGGCGCACCTCATTAAGCATGGAGAAGAAATGTAAGATTGCCGGTGCCAATGAAGTTGACTACAGGGAGCACTGAGGAAAACGTACTGTAAATTGCGCTGTCTAAGAGTGGGCTTGGAAACTTGTAACTCGCGACAAACATAATCATTCTGATGAAGGTCTATCCAAGAGTCCGTCCTGGCGGACAGAGATAACGATTCCAGCGATATTTACACGGGTTCGATGCTGGGGATCCAAGTTACCCGGGTTCAGTCGGTTTGTTCGTTTTGATGTCCGGCGGTTTTCTGTTGACCTGAAAGACAGTCAATGAAAACGGGGTGTAACTTTGCTCCTGGGGAGTATAAAGAGTACCGAGAAATGAGTGAAGTAATAATCTAACAGAAAAGAGTAAGTGACTAATCTGAAAGTTCCCCAAGTAGGCTGGAATCAAATAACTTTTTGAGACGGTCCCTAGAAGAGCAGCTAACAACCTCTAGTGAGAGGTCGTTCCAGAAGCCGATAACTCTACGAGAGAAATACTGCTGTCTGAGGCAGGTTCGGGATCGATGCTTACGGAGCTTCTCGTCGTGAGCCGTTCGACACTCATCACCTACTAGGGTAAATAATTGTTGCCCAAGTCTTGTGCTAAAGAGAAGGTGTGTGAGAACTAAGTCACCGCGGAGCCTTCGAAACTCAATTGGATGAAGATCAAGAATTTCGAGGCGAGACTTGTAGGAGAGATGCCGCAAGCCAGCGACCATTTTGGCGGCTACTAGCTGGACAAGTTCAATGGCGAGTATGTCCTTCTTCAGGCTAGTGTAAACGACTTGATTAGCGTACTCGAGCAATGATCTTATATAGATTCCGTGAAGCGTCTGAAAAGGGTGTCTGTCTGTGCGAGGAAGGGATATTTTATCATCCCAAGAGTCATAAATCCCTGTTTGGCGGCCATCTGGTGATGATAAGAGAAGGGTAAACTAGACGTAAACCAATTCCATGTGTCCTATTCAGGGCCACATTTCGCCATATCTACTGCACTTTATACATTGTGTATCACGAATAGGCTCCCGAAGACCCTTCCAAGCGACATCTGTGCACACTTGCTCTCATTTAAAAGGAGACTCCAGTCATCAGCACTTAATAAGGCCGCTTGCACCTGTCTCCGGCAGAGCGGAAGGCTTCTAGATCTTCCGGTCTACCCGTTAGCTTTTGCTTAGGGAATAGACGAGAACGTACTACAAGAAGACGGTGCATGTTCTGCGGAAGTGGTGCACGAGAGGACGACTGTTGTAAGCTTCGTGAAAGGCAGCTTCAAAAGAGAAGTAGTTCGAGTTCACTGAATCAGATGCAAGGCTGAGTGTACTTGAGAATGTTCTTAGTGCGTTAAAGTTCTCTTTCAGGAAGTTTTGAAATGAAGCTTTGTTACAGCATTTTGAAGCCAATAATTGATGAAAGCAAAGGCTAGTAACAAGTGGTCACTATGCCCTAGCGGCGATTTGATGACCACCCTATCTATCAGATGAGCTTCGTTCGTGATGACCAGACCAGACAAGGAAGGTGCCTGTTTCGGACGGTGCATTGGGGGTATTTCGGCATGATGTATACAGGCTTTTCCATGAATCAACATTACTACAGGTTTCGAGAATCCGCACTTGGGGTCCTCATGAAAAGCTGCCATAGAGATGAGTTAGGGTGCGTTGAACTCACCCAAAATAAGGGGATGGGAGAAACGTTGGGTGAACGTGAGATAGTTTAGGGCGGCAAGAATGGCCTCGTCGTTGGGTGCGTTTCACGACGGTCAACGGCACATTACACCGACAAGGAGCGTATCACGTCTATGGAGTTTGAGAGTGATCCGGAATATGTCGCATTTCTCTGAGAAGGTAAATTCTCCAACGACAGCCGGCTTTGGATGCTTCTGGCCTAAGAAGAAGGCAAAGCCTCCTATGCGTCGACTGGAGGAGTTTGCTTGGTACAAGGAGTACCCAGAACCATGCAGTTCCTTATCAGTGATGTCCGCGGAAAGCCAGGTGTCTGTTAAAGCAAGAGTGTGAGGGCTAGTGTCGTGGACCAACTGCATGATTTCTGGTAGGTTGTTCAGAAGGCCCAGACACTTGGTGTACACACACTTGAAAGCTGCTTCCTGGTTTGGCTGGGCGCAAAAAGAGACAGAAGTGCGCGAGGAAGAGCTTGAGAAGGCAGTCCAATTAGCAAGGATGGCTATAGCTTTGTGTTCCCTCTCGGGTGGTGACGGACGTTTTACCCCAGCCTGGACATATGTTGGCGTCCCTGTGGGACGCTTCGCCCGCTTCTGTTAGCCAAAGGTCAATGATCTTCAGACTGCCCCTTGTTTCGGAGTTTCTGGGGGGTGATTAACAGTTTTTCACCCTTGAAATTTGGGTGTGGATGTAGATTACAAGAGAACTTAGGACGAGATGACCTCGATCCGGTCGAGGGAACAGCGGTTGGAGTGAGCCAAGTGTGGACCATTTTAGATGTAGGGGATGACCCCAACAGACTCATTGGGTTATAAACCTTAGGAATAAAAGTAGTTTCAACATACTTTTTTAGGTGAAATGACTGAGGGTCTAGGGGAAGAGTGGTGGTCCTTGACACATTTGGGAGCTCCTCTTCCAGACCCTCGCAGCTCCACAGACTTTTTGCTTGTCAAGGGAGTAGGGTAGCAGTTGCTGATGTGCGTGCTTCGGCCGATCCGTTCTGCAACACTGGTCACATCTTAATGGTGAAAATAAGGACTTGTACGTTATCTCGGTGTATGAGCCTAGCCTTGATGCATGACCATGTTCCAGAAAGCTGGTAACGCTTCTGCTGCTCCTGCAATGAGAGATCCAGCGGGCCTCTATTGAGGTTAGCATGGCTCTTACTCCGTTTAGCCGTCTCTTTCGGTACCTCCTCTGTACTACATTTCGCGGGTAACGTCACAAGAAGTCTGAATGTTTTCTTGTTGACTTTGGAGCAGAGTCTGCTAGCCGAAACCATGTTTGCAAACTCTGGAAGAGAAGAAGCTTACAGCATCGCTCTGGCTTGTTCTCCTGGAGAGGACTTGAACGTAACTTGTTCATACAAAACAGGTCTCTCTCCCCAGAGTGGCTCGTCCATCAAGCTCGTTGCAACTTTTTCAATTTGGACTGTGGGCAAAACCACTGCCTTACAAGCAGTCGCCACGTCTAGAAGGGAGAACGCAATATGCGCATCCAACGAGCCCACTCCTGACATCATATCAGATAAGGCTTTTGTGTTTTATCCGGAGCTTTTCATGCCGTAACTGATATTAGTGCACTGGCACTCTTGGACGTCTTGCAGCTACACTTGCTAGTGTATGGTTCCTGCTCATTCGGAGTAGCGAGCAGAGGGATGAGCATGGCCTCGGGTGGGGTGCAGCTTTCTATAAAAGACAGCTGATACATATAAACTGTATTTTTGATGAAGTGAGCACAGCCTATTGGCTCGCCTCGAGGCCGGTGTACTCAAAATGGTACCAGTGTAGGCAAATCTAACATTGCGTACCCTTCTGGACAGATATGCGGCAGCTGAATCGGCCAAAAACACTCCACACCTCCGATACGGCAATGCTGCTGGATCTCGTACGTGTCACCGTGTTATAGTTTATGAGCAAGAGTGACTGGTGGTAACGAAAACGAAACGCAAGGCAATAAAAACGGATAATACAGAACCCCAATAATTCAATACGCGATGAATTAATATGTTATTTGGCAACGAATAGCGGTGGTCGTATGTAAATTTTTTATGCACTAGGCCCCAAAAGAGCAAGAATATGGGTGAACAATAAAAGCGAGAACATTTAAAATAAATTTCGAGTTACACGGCCTGATATGTCTACTTGTTTTCTCAGTGGCAAAGATCACTCAGAGTGGTTCTTGGCAGAGTATATTAAAATGATTTGTGGGACGCGAAAACCACATGGTGAAGCTGACCCTCAAAGACTCAGAAGGAACAGCAAGCTGAAGTCTTCTAAAGGACCGCTGTGCAGTTGTCCTGTCTAAGTTTGCGTGCGGATCATCACTTACCGAATAGGGTGTTATGAATTATGACTGAGCCGGTGCTCGTCAGGTAAGTCTTGGTGTCTCAGGCTTCGGCGATTCTTCGCGTCTCATTCTGTACCCACGGTAGGTCAAATTATATTCTGAGTGAGTCCTTGATTGTGTTACTAAGCCGTAATCTGTGAAGAATTGTGTCTCCGGCTTTTGACACCTACTCAGATTCTGCACCATTCATGCTTTGGAAGGAAACTAGCCGTGCTACTGAGACGGGCGGATTTAGAAATTCTAGAACAAGCAACCATGACTGACTACACCTCCGCCGTTACATGGCAATACGATGATTTTCTTGTTCTACAAGTTAGAGTAACCAGATTTAGGTATATTGAGAGCAACAGATGTGTGAGATATATGGCTCAGGAACAGTACGGCCTGTACCCGTCCACGCATTACACCAATGATTCTAGGCCTCCCAGGGGTTGTTGTTAACAGCTGTGCGACTAAATGAGCCACTTACCCATAAGGTTAACTTTTTACTTCGACGACCATGTATATAAAATTGCGGTATAGCAATGGTAAGGTGGGCACTCCATGAAACACTGTAGCGGTACAACGCTATAGGGCTACAAATACGAACCCCATAGACACATACAGCACAAGCAGGACCACCCCGATGTGTTTCCAGTGGGACTTGTCGACCTACTCGTTTAACACTTTATTTGAGATGTTGTTGCTTACCAGCTCCTAAATATGACTAGTGAAAATCGTGAGTTGGATAATATTTAAATTACACTGTCTGCCTTGCTTGAAGTGGAACCCCTCACTGTACTATATGCGTCCTGTTCATCCTCCTGCACCATTGAGTTTTTGAGGGCGCTCTGTGTTTGGAAGATGGCAAAACAAACTTCTAAACCTAAATGAATAATTGTGAGGGTTACCGACTGGACTGCTGAGTAGTTCAAGGCACCAGTGACATAAAACACAGTGAGTTCATAGCTGCTACTAATGCTCCGATTTTACCCTGCCGCTGAAAAGTCGTCAAACTAGGTTATAGTGGGTGGTCAACACGAGCTTAATCCCTAGGACCCACGCCTTTAAAAATTTGCGCTACACTGAGACTTAGTAACTGTAAACTAGAAAGGAGGCAACACCATTGATGGATCAAAGTGGAAGCTTGACAAACTTACCCTTTAAGAAGGATACCACTCGTGAATCAAGCTAACGTAAGTGATTCTGTCAAAAACTCCTGGGAGTAGAGTTGGCCAACAGTCACTGAGCAGTCTCGTGAACCCTGGCATATTAAATTTTTGCGGGCAACTCAAAATTTGGTTTTTATTATCTCAATGTCGTTGTCTGCTCATAATTTTACCTCTTTGGTGCCCTGCACATCGAAAATCACATGCGCTTACTGTTATTCATTATGGAATAACGTACCCATTCGCTACATATTCAATGATTTGGGTTACATGGTATCTGATTTTTCGCTTCTTCTCGTCTGTGTTCTTTTCTGAATTACTGCTTTTCATTGCATCTTGCTTGTTCTTATCAAAACTGACGCGTTAAATTCAGCAGTGCGGGACACTGACTAAAGCGGTAGGTATTTATAGCCGGTACGGGTAAAAATTTCCGTTCGAAACTGTATACCTTGCCATTGGCGCCAGAAGTGTATCACTTCAAATGCATTCGCCTTAACAAACAGCAACACAGGCGGTTTTCTTCTTTATCTCAGTTTTTCTGCATGAACTGCAGGCTTGACGTAGATCAAGGTGGCGCTTTGCTGCTGACTGGCCACGCACGCATCACGAAAAGTGAACCGACGTAGAAAACCTGCAAGTGAAAATGCAGGGCCTTCTCAGCTCTGTCTCCATCTATTTCTTCTATGGAGAGGAGGATGAAAGTGCAATAATTGGCGTTGACTGAAATGGAGTCTATTAGTGAGTACACAGCGCATACCGTTCCCGTTGTTGTAAGCACCAAGGAGACAGCTGCCCTGTCAACTGCACACAAGGAGAAGGCTGCGATAAAAATGGAAGAGAAACCTCTCGGAGGAAGAAGAGTTGTTTTATAGGGTCGTTTGCCCCTGACATCTCCAGCCGAGCTAGACAAATCATCCTTAGCATCTGCCTTCACCCCGTACGTCATAAACCCTGTCCTAGGGCTATAACCCCTCACTCACCTGTCCATTATGCGTGACCAATACAGTCAAGGAAGAACTGGCATCAGTTTCTCACCAGGACTGTGTAAGCGCACTCATTGACGACAAGACGACGAAGAGCGTTGACACAACATATCAACGGCCCGACGCGACATCGTTTCGGTCAGATTCCTTCTCTGTTTGACCTAGTCATCACCAGTGGGAACCACCTGGTAGACAGAATGACCATCACGCCACCACTTGGACAATGTGACCGCTCTCTGCTAGACTTCGCTCTTATCCGTTACTGGTTAAAATAACCAGCAAAAAAGGACTACAGTTCAAAGTTTTAGTCGGGCCGATTTTAATGACCTGAAAGACTACCTAGGCTCACTTCTCCTTGGGTATGACTCAGTGGATCACAACTGCCGTGGGGTTCAAAGCGTGATCCAAAAAGAGGACGACTTATTTGAACCGCGCAAAATGTGCGCCTCCTCTTTTCGGCCAACACTTCTGCGCAGAATACGTCTTCTCCTCGATGGCCCTCCTACTTGTTGTGGAAACGTAAGCTTACGAGAGGCCCGGAAGACCTGACCGCGTTTCACATTGCTCGAAACAAGTGTGGGCGGCGAATCTAAGAACAAACCAAGCTCGTACAAGAAAAGGTCCCCCTCAGGGGCCGCGGGAGTAAAATCGTCTAATTTAAGTATATGCGACGGCTAAGAAGAAGTAAACCGTCAGCTTTTTCTTCGCGACTGCCTGACGAACAGACTTCATCTGAATTTTTAGTTATGGCCAAGTTATTCAGCGTGTACAACTGGAGAATTTATGGCGCGGCGCCACCAAACTGGCATCCTATCATACCACTGCTGAAATTCCGGCAACAACGGGTTACTGCTGAGTTTACTGCGCTAAATTTTGGAGGCCTTTTATCCGAGGTTAATTTTTACAGTGCAGCGGGCCCTGGAAAGGTCCATCCCAGAAATCTCAAGAAAGCAGAGGCTGGTGTGGTAGAACCCCTTTATAAGCTGTTTAAACAGACACTTCAGACGGGCATTTTTCCTAATGCACGGAAAGAGGCGACAATCACACTCATATTCAAAGCGGCGACCAGCACTGTCCGGTAGGCAATCGGCCAATCAACCTCACTAGCTATCCATGTAGGATAATGAAACATTTAGTGAAGCAAGTCATCCTCAGTTAATCCTTATCAAACCATCCTTTTTCCTCCATCCAGCATAACTTTCTTCCTAACCTGTCACGCATAACAAACATGTTATTTTGATAAATATTATGACGGAGGCCAAATAGAATGGCTTCCTTTCAGATGCTATATTCTTTGATTTCGCCAAAGCTTTTGCTGTGACCTGCCTGTCGTCGATAACCAGAAGTGGCTAGCGCGTGGGTACACGAATCACGGACACGTAGAACAGAGCATTGCAGTACCCGCGACCCTTAGTCGAGAATGTAATTGCTCTCAAACGAAAGACAGCATAGAAAACCAGCTTCTGCTTGTCGTAACATGCAGGCCAGCGGCTGCGACCTGATTTCCCGTTACATTTATGGGAAAAATTATGGGCAATACGGATCCAACGGGCAACAGCGTTCTTCCGAAGAAGGAGTTCCAATAACCATCTTGCAAAAAGGTAACACCGCAAATTAACGTCGGCCAAAGGCCCAGTAAGCCATGCACGCGACCTACATAAACGTAAACTAAGACGGGGCCGATAACGCAGCAACACCCTCCGCTGCATTGTTTAGGTCCAATCCGTGCTGGCTTACCGGTTTTGACCGCGAGCCACAGGATATATAAATTTAATCAGCCTTGAAGTATGACAACCTGAACTGATGCACTAAAAGTGGAATGGACGCATCAGAGACAAGGAAGAAAACGTGTGCCCAAATAAAGTTTCAGCACTTCATGACACGAAAAGATAAAATTCGAATTCACGAATTAATTTTCAAAGACATTTAGAAAGTTAAACCATTTTGGGGAAACTAGTGTTTCTCCAGCCGCTTTTGATCGTGTTCCTCACGACCCCATGAAACACAAACTAGAAGCCTATGATATTCAAGAAGTTCTTTGTTGGATTGCCTCTTTTGTTAATGGAACTTTAAAGTGTAAACCGAATCAGAGCTCCCCTCTCTTTCTTTCATTTCTGCAGGTCTCCAAGGGTCAGTGCTACGTCCCCTTTTATTTTTGATTCACATCAACGGCCTTCCGGGATATATCTTCAGCAGCGTTCTGCTACGCGTCGACGACCTGAAACTATGGAATGCCATCGACCCCAGAGCACTACTGGCGGATCTTGACGCAACTAAGCGCTGATAGGACGATTGGTGTCTCCCACTTAGTGGCAACGGGTGTGCTCACGTGTCACCCAGCGGGGGTTCCGGGAATGCCTCTGTGATTCATACTGCATTCAGCACAGTAGATATAAAAGTCGATATGAAGAAAGGTCTAGACATTTGGCCGTCACCCAACTTATCCTCAGCGAATCACCATGAGATGGCGGTAAAAAAGTTATTTTGTGCTCTTAAGATTATCAAACGCACTGTCTCCCGCTTAGACGAGAAAGCTTTTCGGAGGCTTTACGGGGTTCCTACAAGGCCGCCTCTTGAATATGCTAATCAGCTTGTGTATACCGGCCTGAAAAAAGACTACCTGTTGAGCGTGTCCAGCGCGCGGCTACCAAACTAGTCGCGGACCTAAGAAATGTTATGCACGCGTCTCGAACTGGAATTCTTGGTTTGCACTCAATTGAACTTCAACGACTCCATGGCAAGTTTATTCTCAAACACTTCCTTTAGAGTGAATACCGCGGAACAGTTCTTCATTTTGACGAATGGAGATGGCTGACAAGGACATAAAAGGTTGCCTTTGAAGCTTTGTTCTCGGGAGTTTCTCAGACAAAATATCTTTTCCTATACGGTTTGGAACAGCCTTCCTTCTTAGGTTGTTGGCGGCGCTTCTAGGGGTAGCTGTAAGGCACCGCTTGCCCCTTATTCATGTTAAACTTTATTATACCGGTAAATTCGCCCCGATTTTGAACGTTTCTGTAACTCCCAAACGCCATGCTACATCGTATTTCCAACGACTGCCTTTCAGATCAGCAAACGCTCCGTTGATACCGGACAAGAGAAGCCGATTGGACCCGAAAAAATAGGCCTCTACTGCAATCACTGAATCGCTGAATGAACAACATACCGTCACATCATGCGGGAATATATACCCTCCAGCTCCATCGACAAAAGCCTGTGATCTATGGAGCCAACCTTGACTCTTCCAACTCAAGAACGTGATTACGGAATCAGAAATTGTGCTTTAACTCCAAAGACCCTTTTAAGGTATTTACACCCTTGTCCACGAAAGAGACACTTGGTAGGGCTTCCTTAATATTTGTTTACACGAGCTACTTCTCTTCCTCCTGAACAGCCTCGTTATTGATCACTGAAATTTCGAAGGAGATTAAGGTCCTTCATTAATTTCTGCTTCCAGGTATGTAGGTGGCATCCCAGATATGATCCCACGTACACCTTAAAACGGCAATTCCATCCTCAATTTCTGATACACAAATGTTTTACATGAGGCGTGCGACACCAATTCACTTTAAGTCACCTCCAGGCACCGTCTGAAGTCCACGAAATCCATTGCTTTGAACTTTTTATTAGTCTTGTTGATAAGTCTTCCCTGAACTCCTTGTTCCTGCCCTGTAAACCAGGAGGTCTACAAAGCTCTGTTCGATCTACAATCAGCGTACGATTGCACCTCTTCGCCACCGTGAATGGCTGCTGATTATATGACCGCCAATGAATAATCCCGAGGAATTTCAGCTACACATCAGTGAGGATGTAGCAGGGTCACTTCTGGCTCTTCGTGGAACCATTAGTGAACGTTGAAACAGCAGTGGTTCCAGCATTAACCGCTGAGGCATCCCAATAACTACCGCACTTTTCGCGAACCTCTCACCTGATAGCTTCACACTAAGGGATCAGTTTTTCACAAAATACTGTAATTATTTCAGCATTCTTGGAAAAGACCAAACGTTCCAGGTTTGAGGGTTAGAAATCGATGAGTTGGTGAATCAAATGCCTTCCTGAAATCCAAGTAATAGACCTCGACTCTCCGACCTATCAAACACTCACATGGTCTTCTGAGGGAAGCAAATCACGCTGGTAGGACAAGAAGTCGGCCACGTTATTCCGTGTAGGTCTACGGAGACCGGACTGTTCCCGGTGGGATATTTCACGATTCCGTCTCTGATGCTCTATTTCAACATTCACAGGACACCATTCATCGAGTTGTCAGCCCTTGACAAGGTCTCAGTTACCAAAAAGAAACTCTCTTTCACTACCTCCATTAAGGGTTCACTTCACTCATTCCACAAGGTATCATCATTGGTGTACAGGACACTCGGGTCTTTCTCGCATTCGTTCTTTGTATTATTTTTTACTGAGTAGAAGAACAGTCCACGACTCAGGCACTGTACTTTAACATCACCACCGCTTCACAGAACTTCTACCTATTCATAGCTCTAAGCTGAAAAATCCCCATTATGAACCTCTCATACTGGGAGTAAATTCTGCTCCCGTTCCTTATCCACTAGTTCCACAGATAGTCTTGTCAGACCGGCCAGTGACCTTGACCCCCGGATGCGCCGGCTCGCACCACTAGTGAATTCATTGTAACAGCTAACATTCCTCTGTTCTACCCAGTCATCAGATGTCGTGGTAGCTTTTCTGGAAAAGCTTTGCGTATCTTTGTTGTCACAGATAGAAGCCCACCGCTGTGCCCAGGGTCAGAAACCTCAGCAACCAAAATCTTATCACTGCATGTATTTGTCCGCCGCTCACCCAAACGCAGTAACAGTTTAAAGGACATGTTCTCGAATGTTTATCTGCTTGCAGGATCCGCCTGGAAAAACCTCCATGTTTGTTCCCCTCATAGGAGGCCAATAACTCTCCTGAGGACTAATTTTCTATTGTCGACGGTGGTTCTCTTCTCATTTACCTCTAGGCCCAAAACCATCTTTAACAAAAAAATCCCATCGGTTGTGGGCCTTGTGTGGTGTTTTCTCGTGGACTGTCACGCTTGGTAAAGTGTCCTCAACTATCCTTTGGAACGTTACAAGTTTCCCTCTCTGAACTTCTGAAAACATGTTAACTGATGTCCGATCGTCTTTCATTTTCTCCTTCTTTGAACTCTTTTTACTGCTCTTCCTTTCCAACTGAAGTATTTAACAACGCACCGTATTAGCAATGGTAACTCAGTTTATAACTGATCATAAGTGGTAAGTGACTGTCAATAACGGCATCCTTCTTGCCCTATTCTTACGTGGCTCTCCCCACGCAATTGGATAGCCCCACAATGGTAACGAGAGTAATAGATTCCGTTGCTTCCACTACCTCTTTTCAGGCCAGTGCCTCGTTGTGCCTAACGAACTAAGCGGTATTCCAGCGATTGTGTCCAGGTTCAATTCAGTTTACTCATTATTGTAGTTAAGCGGTTTGTTTATTCGTCGTCCAAAAACTCACAGTAAAGCACTATGCAGTGCATGCTATCTACTACTTTGAGAGCTTGTTACACCGGCAATGGTACAAATTCCCACACATCTCACGGGCTATTCTCGATATCGACTTCCGAAACACTTCCTGCTGGCTTTACCACGAACGGGCTGGTTGGCCACAGGGATATATTTCTTTCAAAGTACACAAGGAACTTAAGTCAAATCGAGATGAATGATGCATTCGAGGAGGAATAACGAGCGCACCAACTTGTAAGTATTTCAGCTGGACAGAATATTGTTACGCAAGAGCCGCTATTCCTACCTCTTTTTGCCAACCCCTCTGGTACTCTCAAGTATATTCGTCAGCGTTCAAATCATACCTATGTTCTTGGACAGTCATTCGTCAAGCCAAATAGCTCATTTTCCTGGAACTTTACCGATATATTGGATGGCAGAAGCAGCAGGATGTTGCTGAAGTAATGTGACGGGGAGCAGGTTTTCCTTGAAACGAATAACCCCAATAGTGTTTGTCCAATTTTCGCGGCAGAAATCCAAACCCATCGAGGGCGATTTTCAATCTTCTGAGTGTAGCCGATTTCCCCTGATAAGCACAATTCGAATTTCAGCAAACTTTTGCCGAAACGTTCTGTTTGTGGCCAGGAGCCAAAACTGACTGGATTCAACCGGTCCTTGTAAAAGGTAAGTCGAATATTCTACTTTCCATCACCCATTAAACACATTGTGCGCTGTACGATCTTCCACAAAGACGTTAAGCAACGCGTAGCGATAAACCAATGATCCCAAATATTTGAAACAAGATTGGATCGTAATGCCACGGTGAAATTGAACAAATTATCAAAGTGAACATTTAGACAACCTCGAAAGTTTCGATCGACATCGTTTCCGGGGAATGGGTAACAATTTGCTGCTGAACGGGCTAATTATGAACTATAATCACATAATAAGGCATTCATGACCAAAAGAACTCTTTCGAGCAGTCAACAGGTTCAAACCGATGGGGATTAGCCGAGCTCCAAAAAAGTGGGTGCATGCACCACTCGAGTGAATTACAATGACCGACAACTGGCTATTCACACAACTGTCAAATTGACATGACAAAACAAAATCGACTGGGTCAGGATCCAATTAACGTCCAAAAACAGGGAAGGTTGAATGCAGAGAGGTGGACATTTAAGGAATTTTTGTTAGGTCGTATTTCCGCATGATTATAGTTCAAAAATTTTTTACACGTGCAATGTTAAAAGCCCTGGGATGCAGCGTTCTTCATAAATGTGAGGTGGAGAAGCAAACCTGCGGAACGAGTAGACTTGAGGGAGCACGTGCCGAGCGGCCAGTACGATATGCACGCTATCTACCCAATCGTAAGTTTTAATAGCCGCAACAATATAGAAACATACCACGTTACACTTGCCTGATTTTCTATCCAACAGGAGTTTGTTGAGTTAGAGGACCATCAGCTGAAACAATATAAATTACCGCATTTCGTGGTTACAGCGATTATTAGAACCGAGTAAATTTATAAGCCCGCTGAAGGTTCGGGAAAACGGGGATCCAGTGACGCTCTCAAACGTTTCCGAAAAGAGCAGCTACCGCCCGTACATCCTTTCTTCGAGTATACTTTGAGATAACATTGTCGACTAAGAACGGTCGGGGAAAACACTCCGAAGTTCATTTTCATGACATCGTCGACCGCCTTCAGTTATTTGGACGAAGACCTTTTCAACAAAACCCATGTTAAACAGTGTGTACGGAAAAATCAAGTTAATCTGGAGTGCTGAAACTTCACATGGATAGAGACCCGAAACTCCAAGCCAATGTTTTTGACCCGGCAGTTTATCAAAGCCGACACAGCGAAACCAGTGAACGCGACCTGACACCGCCACGATATGCATGGTTTGAGTCGAGTCACATTCGCACTTCACCGTGTTACATGAGCAGTATTCATCTACTGTACAACGTGCCCATCAATTATCCATCCAGAAAACGTGACCACTGATTACATTTAAATGGCTGCTTGATTTGAGTGTGTGGTAGAGATCGTGCGTAGCACGGAAAGCTAGTTACCGCTTTTCCTGCCTTCATATAACCCACTGCTATTAAATCACTCTCTTGCGTTCAGAATTCTCTTGGTAGCAGTCGCAAGCCTTCCCTGTAAATGCCGGTCGGACCATTCGGATTAGGTTTGCCAAGAATTGTCTTCCCGACGAACATTTGCTTGTCAAAGCTTGCTTTCACGCGGTTTGTCAGGCCCTACTTCCCACTGCTGATGTTCTGATTATGTGTACCTCAATTTCACATACGCTTCATTGCTTCGCTATTATGCGACCCGTTTTGTTTGGTCCTGTTCACGTAAAAAGTTGGGCTCGGACTTTGAACACCAGACAGATAAAATACCAGTGGTTGTTGACCCCTTCCTGCATTTAATTTTCAATATTTTTCCTGCAATTCAGCGCCCTATCAACAGCAAGCTCGCCTCCACGATCGCCTTTTTGGATCGGAATCAGTTAATCGTCCAGCCAAAAATTCGGTGAGCGCTTGCTGTCCCAGGTAGGCGACTGTTCGGGGCTTAGTCTATCGGTAGACGTTGCGAACAGACTGAGTGTACTATGTACTGTGGAGTGGGCATACACATGACTAACGTTCACCAACCGTTTAGGACTCCTTTTCTGGAGGCAGTTGACATGTAGTGGAACCCCAAACCGTGATAGCTTGAGTACGCACTAACAAATAACGACATCTCAAAGATATTCAATGAAAAGGTCAAGTCAATGGATTGGATCTTTATTGTTGGGATTTTGGTGTGCAAGCTTAATGCAGTAGCGCTCATCTGGACCGTGTCCTGTCCTGTTCAGTTGGCAGTCAGTTGTGTTGTTCCTGGTGTCTGGTACAGTTGTGTTCCGATCCGGATCCGACCGCGTCATGCATGCCTGTGTATCGACCGCACGGAATCACATCCAATTGGAGCGTTCCAATTGGCTCAGTGCGCAGATGGTGACTACGCGCGTGCGTGCGCTCGGGTATGGAAGAGAGCTGTCGGGCCGGTGAACGGGCATATGCAGGTTGGGGCAATGA